>CM067353.1:78080435-78102935 GCA_034190875.2 Urechis unicinctus | reverse complement strand
CAATAAACAGTTCGGCCAATATTAGCGAGAATGTGGGAAATGTTACATATACAATGACCTAACGGTATTGTCCACCAATGCATTACACAAAGAAGTACAACATCTAGGCAATTCGTGCATTCCTGTGGAAATGCGATTGGGCATTAGAGCTGGTCTGTTACTCAGCTCAACAGTAAGGTAAATAGATTACCCAAAGAATCATTACTTACGGGACTACAGTCACATTGTACCATTGCAGTGAGTATAGATTGCTCACAATGGCCGATCCACCTGACTGATAGCGTGTGAGCATTAGCTGGCGGCTTTCATTCACGGAAAATAGCATTTATCAGTGTTATGTCGTAATGGATGTCAAGCAGAGCATTAGACATTTTTCATTGTTGTTGCCCACATTTACCAATGATACAAGAGTACATTTAAAAAAACAAACGCAAGACCAATTGTCGAATGACCCCTGGAAACTATTAGAAAATAAGGTGCAATAAAACCCACCACGACATAAATGCAGTTATTTTTATATGTTGCTAACTATATGATAATGTTGAACATATACTATGCTACAAAGTGTGTTCAGCATATCTAGTGTGTACTCTGGCTGCACTGCAAAAAGTGATGGCGTCAAAGATACTAGAAATGGTATTTAAAGTATTATTGCTGACAATTAATAAACATCGTTTATTCCTTACAGCTCCAATAGTAAGCTAACAATGTACAAAGATAATGATTCTATGCCATCATTTGCAGAGTTTGAGGTACAAAGTGGCGTTGATTGATAGACATAAACTCGCCATTATCTAATACATATTTTTGAATAACTGTCTGCCTATATGCCTGCCTTTTGTTCATCGGTGCACTTCGATAGTGAGCACTCCATGTCAAAAGTTCTGGGGTCGTTTTAAGACTCATGGAGACAATCTCAGTTTGACATTAGATACAGGGTCAAAAGTCAATAAATACGTGATTTAATGGTCGTTCAATATCGATGATCATATGTTTCAGTTTCTAAACGTTATATAGTTGAACCGATTAGCGCACATTGCGAATATGTTCAACCCATTTCGACCGCATCGTCGTGTGCTTTGTTATGTGGCTCAATCTAAAAATCAAATCAAACCGTTGATCTTTCATTTTATTCACAAGCGGTTTCTATATCGCAAATTTCGTCAGTCATATTGGATGTTAATGATTTGTGCAGCCAAGCCAGGCTCGTAGATACGATACATAAACCTCTGACGCAACACTACACAGTTGAAACCATTGTCTTTGTCATATGTGTACATGGAAGCCATGGTGCAGGGTCAATTTCAACCCGAGGTGTCAATGCACCACATAATAGGATTATCATGTTGCCGCATTAGACACACAGCGTACATCTAAGATGTTGGTTGATTTTGTTGAATTACCGCTATATTATCAGGTTGTATACGTATGAATAAATAAAATGGTGCATAAATGCAACGGCAAGATATAAACTATTTGAAATATAACTGTTTGATCATGTTCTCAGAGACAAAAACAATGCTGCTAATTCCGTCAACAAACATTTCTGCATTCTAACTGCAACTGTTATTAATTAGACAAGCAACGAAAAACTTTGTAAAACAAGCAAACAAATAAAATATACACGTCAAACTGTGTAGCAGTCGGGACGTGCAAAGTTAGTAGGGCCTCTCCAGTACGTCGGACAGCAGAACACCCGGTTAGCGGAATTTTTGCTGTCATGAATGTTGATATTTGTACCCATTGGTTCCATATTGAATTTCTCAGCCACACTTCGATTGATTATTAGCTCTCCTGCAGGTATAAATGCTTAAAGTAGCGTCTGTCAGCTGGGTGTTGCTTGATTAATGTATTGCCCACGGCTATCTCTAATAGTCGTTTTCATGCAGCAGCCAACGGTCAACGCCTACTCACTTGTCATGGATGAGCTCTAATCAACTCTTGCTTGCCTCCTGATGATTTACTGGGTGTGCTGGCGTACATCGTTGGTAATTATGCCTCGCGCAACCGCACAGTTATTTACTCACAAAGTGGGGATAACACTAGCCATACTTTTGTGATTTTTACAGCCTTTGTTCACGAAAATATTCTACTGCACGATTCAATCTGCTATTGCAGTCTATTGATGTTAGACTGTTTAGCATTAAATATATGCAGTGTTGCGTCCGAGAAAAACGCATTACAGTTTCCACAGTGGTTTGGCTGCACAAAATGATAACATGTAATACTTGCCCACAGCTATTTTATTTTTAATGCGATGGAAGATAATAGGTTTGATTTGCTTCGTATTTGATTGCCAAATATACAATGTTAAGGTTGTGCCAAATTGCAAGCAGCTAAACGGATCAAGTTGTTCTAACAGCTAAGCTATGACCTGTATTGGACACTTTTGCAGTAATGGAAAATGCAATTATACCTTTTATATGAAATACATGTCTAGTCGTTTCGAAGTAAAATTTCATTTTACTGTCCTTTAAGAGATGATTCTGAACGGATCCTAATCATAACTTCGGCTAGTTAGGGCATTCGTGCCTTAATCCCCTGTCCGAATTGGCAATTTCTAATTGAAATACATATATACATATTCTATTATTGCGGGATTATATATGAACTGTTCAGTTCTGTGCCACACAAACATTAGAAGCTTTTTCATTTCATTGATTGAGCAGTATCTTAAAAGATCCGTCTCATGACAGTCTATGCAAATTTTCTATTAGTATATGTATGTAAATTTATGGTCGGTAGACAAATAAATTCCTCTTCCTCTTCTTTGTTTGTTCTTCTTCTTCTTCTTCTTCTTCTTCTTCTTCTTCTTCCACTTCTTCTTCGCCTTCTTTTTCTTCTTCTTCTCCTCCTTACTTTACTCAATCACATCTGTCTCAATCCCAATAACCTACCTTTAGCCACATGCACGTTGTGATTGATATGTTACTCATCTTCATCACAATCGTTATGCGTTAAGCTGTACATTAGACGTTGTCAGGAGTTGTCATGACGTTATTGATATAATTCATGCTCTGAACTGTACACTACATCGCGCTGTTGTCTCTTGGCTCTTGAGCCAATTTCGACCTGATTCTGTCGCCATTATGCTTATGATGACCTCAGAGTTCTAGTCCCATGTCCCCATGAAATGTAACAGCAAAGTTTATGCGCATTTTCTTTCGTTGGACATATTGGCATTACTCGACATCGATATGCATTGGGATCGGACGACAGACAAATTTTAATGTGTTCAAGTGAATGCATCATCGCTACATTTTACACCACACTGTGCCCCAGATGTAATGCTATCAATACTGCAGCACACGGATGCATATATTTTGTAAGCTATAATCTCTACAGCAGCAAAAAGAAACAAGAGATGACCTTTATATGAGTTTGTAGTCCCATGTTCCCATGAAATGGTAACAGCAATGCAAAGCTATCAAACATTTGAAATATCGCTTATGATATTCCGGCATTGTACTGCAACAAACGTTCATCATGGTCGTTATGCTGAAGTGTAACCTTTGTTTATTCACAACTTATATCATTTCTGTTAAAGTTTGCTAAATCGATAATTGTGACAAACACGCGATCGATGTTGTTACGGTACAGAAAGGCACATAATGCAGATGCATGTGCACCTCCACATTTAATTGAAACTGCTCTTCTAGCTTCTCACCGGACATTTAGCAAATATCAGGCACTATTCGCTGAATTTCTCGCCAAAGCGGTGACTGTTGTATACACCTCCCATGTATTCACCACCCATATGCATTGACATTGTAGCGAGCGCCATGTTAATTGGCACAATCTATTAATCGGAAAACATATAACAGAGCAAATGGGACCAATTGCCGTTCATGTTTTAAACAATAGGACCTCACTACACAAGTATTGTTAACCATGTTGCACGTTAATAATTTGTGGAGTCAATTCCTATCTGTAGCGATTCCCTCTGACGCATCTCTGCAAAGCCGAAGCCTTTGCCCTTGCCATATGCATACACAGAATAATTAGAGCAACACAGCCTTGATGCGATACTCGTTATAATCCGGTGTACGTGTATCACTTAACAGGATTATCATGCCGCTGCATAAGACACCCTGCTATTCAGATTATCAAATGTTATCATGTATGGCAGCACACTCAGTCGATCGTTGGCAGACAAACCAGAGATGTTTGGAGCTTATTCTCGGTACACGAGAAGGGCTTAGGATGCTGGCTACTTGATGAAGTACCATTTAGACGAAGCCTAATGCAATATACTAGGCCACCAACATCCTAGCCGACTGTACTGCTTAAAGTATTTATGCCAACAAGAGAATAATAAATCAATGGAAGTGTGCCTGTGAAATTTAATATCGGATGGATGAGTACCGGCACTCTTAGCCCAACTCAACATTCATGACAAAGAGGATAGTGTTAAGTGAGTACTCTGTTTTACGTCATATATGAAAATCCATGCTTAATATTCGTTCTTCCATGAATCTGATTACTTGATTGAATGGCTAAGCTATTAGAAAGGCACACTATACGTTTCCTTATATTGGAGGGGGTTCAACTGCATATCCGAGCGAAAGAACTACCAGATATTGCCATTTCTACGACGTGAGTGGCTGAGGTTTGACTCTCTGGAACAATATTGAGCAAGGGTCCATACATGTATTATATATATTATAAATATGAATATATTGTAGGGATATATGCACCAATACTACCGTAATCCAAAAGTGCTGACATGATGCAATGCATATATTGATCATCGGCAGGTAAATTTGCACATGCTGTTAGGATAACAATGGAGCGGCAATATGCATTCACTATGAGATGATTTTGGCTAGCGCATTCACAGAACATTGCGCGTAAATTCCACAAATGATGTTAAGGAGGGCTTTACAACAGATGCCAGGTCTCTAGAATCGCTATTGTCGATGTGGCTGTTCGAATTCGCCGGGAAGAATGGTTCGATGAAAGCAACCAGCTAATGCTCATAAACTCCTTATCCGGTATATATCTGGTCGAGAACAATCAATTTACTACGGTGGTTTCGAAAAAAAATTGGTCGTTTCAATACCCTATTTCCTTTATCAATAGCTTTGTCAATGACCAACTCAAAGCACTCAATTGATTGAATTTACTCTCTTTTGTCTTAAAATGCAGACGATGCGTCTTTTTATACTTACAAATGTGCCCACTGCCAGGAATAATCATCGCGATAAATATGACTCTGATCATCAATCATTCGACTCGTCGAGCTTGTAGTCTGACAGCTACCTGACTCGTTAGCTTGAGTCCCTCGCCATGTCTTCGTCTTTCCCTTTGCGGAAGATGTCTCGAGTTATTCACCAACCAGTTTTCAGCCATAATATTGTGAGCCCTGCTAATTGTAGTAGTTGGAGCAGCATAACTACATTGGTCTAAGTAATTTATTTTACGCTGACACAACATTGTAAACCCGACGCTTTTTGCTATTTTCTTATGTGTATCGGAAACGTTTGAACAGAACAGCATTGGCGCGGGTTACGTTTTAATAGTGTCAATACAATATGCGATTATTATGCTGCTACATACTGCACATCGTTATCAAGGCAATCAGCTCAGCTAGTTGGTGCAGCCTAGCGTCAGAGCGAGGATTGCTCCACGAATGCTATGGGACCGGCTATTGCTAACAGATATAGATATATACACTACTATCATTGTTTATTGCGTTGTAGGTTTAACTATATTAACCGCAGCAATTTTCGGAAATGGCAATATGAAATCGTTATGTGCCGATGGGACTGTTATGAAGAAGTAAGGCATAGATAAAGGGTATATTTCTGGCGCAACGCACCTGTGAGTCTGCTTGGTTTTAGCCACACACACTGCAGGCGAATAAAAGGTATGGTTTGGGTCCGCATGCTCCAGTAGCAAAAGTACGTACCTCTTCGGACCCCGTGATTTGATAGGGGATGACGTGGGGATCTTTTGGGGTTCCTTAATGCGGAGGCGTTGATTTTGCTGTTTGATTGTGCAATATATTTTTCGCTGACGGATCGCTCTCGGATTCCGTATACGATATTTTGGTGACGTCACGTTGTGAGGGTTCTTTGAAAAGAGTTTGTTAGTGGCTATTGAAAGTAAATAAGCGGTGGTGTTGTTGTTATATTAGCGTGACAGGGGGGATGGGTGGGGTTTTGTTGGTAGATTGGCGTTAGTTTCACCTGTTTCTATCAATATGAAGATGGACTTTAATGAACGGGGTTCGTAAGAGGCTTTTGACGTCCTCTATTCCATTTAATAGGTGATATATTGAAGCGTATATCAACTGTGAGTGATTTCACAATCTCTTCAGATATTTCACCATCGTTTGCCGACCTTCGCAAATAAAGTCATAACTCAGGTCAATACATTGGGAGTGCATATAAACTCGAGAGGTTGGTCTAAGTTGATCATTTACAATGACTGGCAAACTGATGAGCGATACAGACTTGTTAAAAACGGTGGAACAAGTTGAGATGGAGCAAATGAAGCCGCTATACACTTGCTACTTTGCGCAGTATTCAATAGTGGTTTTGAATAAGTAGGTGGAGTTTTTGAAAAACTGTGTATTTGACTGTGGATATGAAATAGCTGCTGGCACAGAAACTTTGAAACAGGTAGAAACAGTCACGTGACAATGCAATTTGACGGTTACGCGTGGCATATGCTTGTAGAAGCATGGGACGAATTAAGACAGCTGTACGGAACTCACGTGGTGAGACCGAAATTGATGGAGGAATTTTCTGATGGCGGTGTAGACAGACACGCTTGTCGGCTTAATAGAAACCCGTATAACAGACAAATGCAACGGATGTCAAATAGACCACCCGAGTCAGCTACAACATGATCTTTGTTTGATGACAGAACCTGAGGAACAAGTTTGGATGTGCATGGCGGACGACCACGAACATGTTGATGAACTGTATGTGTCAAGATTATTGGAATTGTGTATTGCTTTAATTGACCCCCGCCCCTCATGGTTGGAATGTAGCAAGTGGTTGTGTGTAGACTATAGGAAATATTGGTGAGAGTCAGTGAAATCAGATATTGAAATACGTGTAAGTAACAGATTGTGTAATAAATGAGTGAAAATATAGAATGGTGTTTTTATTTGGGATGTATGTTATAAAAATTAAAATATGATGGGTGGTCATTTATGACTAAGATAACATGAGAGTGACATCAACATGACGGATGCATATAGCAGGTGGTCTGTTTTAAAAGACAAGTTACATATGTATGCACAACTTAATCAAGAACTGAGAGAATAAAATCTATGGACAAATTAGTATAAATCAACAGCGCTTGATATAGCAAGGTTACGATTTGGACACGACTCTTAGTAAAGCGATCAAAGCTACAGAGTGTTTAGTAGATCGTCAGTTAAGCACGTTCATGTCGGAAAATGAGGTGGATTAAAGTGATTATAAATATCGGTTTACAACATGTTTACTGTCAGTAAAGGATGAATCTTTAAAGCTACGATACTTGTGTAGAATATGACGAATGTCAGAGAGTCGCTGAGAGCCAACAACCGTATAGACCCAAGTCACCTGCTCTATGCGGGTTTGTTACAATATTGACCCAACACTTGAAATATCACTGTAAATATAAGCTCTACATCCACAATCGACAATTAAGAAAAACAACAGGCAAAACAAAACCGAAGAAGGTTGTTACTTAATCGGGAAGCTTAAGTTCCACACTAGAAGAACCCCACAACACTGGTGTGTTTTGGTGAGATACCATGTGATTTACCGGGGCTGAAATTAATTTATCACGAGATCATGAAAAACCCCTTACATCAGCTAAATCAATTCGTCATGTGATCATGAAAAATCTCTTACATCAGCTCGATCAGGGGGGATAAATAAGTAAACAAGGGCAGATTTTGTTTAATTCAGGATGGTGGAGGAGAACAGCAAAGAGTATGATAACATTGATGGACGGATGTATACCAGTCGACGTCGGGGTCGCTTTCAAATCACACTGTGGTTTAGTAACCCAGATGAGTTGACCAATTGCTAACAAAATTCGTGAACGATGGAGGAGACATCAAATATACTTACCCACAGCCGCCTTTCTCAGAAATGGGACGGCTCTCATATCACTCATAATATCGTTGATTGACGTGGAAGTCGGCCACTCAGAGGTTGATATGGAAGAAACTGTTTGTGACGATGAGATCGGCCGAGTGGAAGCCCCACTCCCCTGGATTGAAATTTCTTGTAAATGTGTGACCATGCGCTGTGATAGTTTTAATTGAGGCAGCTAGTAAAATCTAATGAAGAATTAACAGTGCGTGGACAAAAGACAGGGGGTCTAGGATCGTCGCATTATGGGTGGGATATGATAAAAAACCTTTACACTTTTTTGATGAAACCGATATTTGTCAGGTGTTTGTCAGGCAGAAAATGTATTCACACTGCATAGGACAAGCCTTGGATGAGGTGGAGGAAAATCATGTAACTTTATTATGGCGTGTATTGTGAAAGGAGCACAATTGGACTGAACTATGTTTTTTGGCTCTCTAGAGAATATCGGCGTAACATGTTAGGTTTTTGTGTGACCGCCAAACACTAGTCTAAAGACTTAATGGGGGAACCGTATGACTGAATATAACCGAATTATTAGGTGCATGAATATACATGATTGGTGATTTAATAAAAAGTGATAATATACTTTAGTTAAATTTCTTTTTGAGTTCTACTTATCATGACACCCAACGCATAACACACAGCACTTATCTATAGAAAGAGCAGGGAACTGTTAATAATAACTTAGTATGAGAATGGATCGAGCCTTTAAACACCCCTATACTTGTGTGGTGGCTGGTCCGACAGGATGTGGAAAAACTTACTTTGTGAGTGAGTTGATTTAAGGTAGTCACATTGAGCAACCACCTGACCGAATCATGTGGTGTTTCAGAGAGTGGCAAAAAATGTACACTCAACTACCACACGTGGAATTTGTAGAGGGGTGGAATTTTGAGACACACCCGCAATAAAGAACCTTGGTGATCATCGATGATTTCATGCAAGAAACTGGCTAACGCATCACTCTCCTATTCACCACGGCAATCTTAGCATGTTGTATATAGTACAAAATTTATTCGGAAAGAATAAAGAACATCAAACAATCAGTTTGAACGCTCATTATTTAGTTGTATGGCTAAAGCCAAAACCTTAGTCAATAGGTCTATGATTCACACTGCTGACAAAGAATTGTCTATGTGAATGTGCCCTCAATGTTATAAAAGGAAACGTATCATTGACTTCGGTTCAGAAGTGTAAATTAACCCGACACAAACACCGCGATTATTACCGCCAACACAGACACCTCACACGGCCTTAGCTACTCCCCCTTCTCTCACAGCTAAACAGGACGATGTGTCTATGGCGGAAATTGTACAAACCATTCCTGATCAATTTCAGAAACAAGGGCATTTGTTATTAGAACGTTGGTTGGAATGAACGAGTGGAATTAACGATTACAGGACAAGCTGAACCACAGGGTTGGGAAGGATTTGCTAAAGCGTTGCGAGACTCCAACATTCCCCAAGATATAGTAGGTCACCTCGATTGATGGGACGATATCCAGCCGGGTGCAACGCGAATAGATAAAAGACCTGGTGAGGAGGCGGTCGTGACATAAGGTTGGACGTCTTGGAAAAGTTAAGTGTATATTTCGACCCCAATGCACCGGCCGCCTATGGAGGGGTGCAGCTATTGGTCAGAGCCACGAAACACAAAACGAAGGCAGTCAGACAATGGTTGGGTGACATTACATAAACCGACCTATCGTCGATTTAGAAGACTACACGTCATAGTAAGGAGAATTGACCATCAATGGCAAGCAGATTTAGTGGACATAGCCCTCTTAGCCAAGCAGAACCAAAACATGAAGGTGCTTTTGACCTGTATCGATGTATTCTCGAAATATGCGTGGGTGATACCACTAAAAAATAATACGGTTTCATTCGAGCCTTCGAGATTATATTAAAACAGGGGCAGAAGCCCATGTGTTAACAGGCCGATAAGGTCAGAGAATTTATCAACCGTAAATTTCTGATATTTCTTAAGCAACAGGAATTCCCTTTTTTCAGCACCCGAAATCGTGTTTTTCACACAAATCCTCATTTTTTATACCGTATTCATTGTCAGCATCTACAATCTATCGGCGGGTAAAGGAGCTCTGTTAAGCAGTAGCTTAGGGTACATTCTTCCCAACCCCACTTTGAAACATCAAGTGACATCGTTAGTTTCTTTCTGAACCTACCTTCCAACAGTTCAATGAATTATCACCCCAACAACACGTTGACATGTTACTTTACTCAATTGCCTAAACCCATGCAATTAAAAAGTAATTGGCAAGTGGGATGAGTGGAAATCAGTACAGTTTCTGGTACAACATCGGATATAATGTGGATTTTATCATAGTGGATCAGCGACAAATGGTCGGTGTCATGATGGCCTCCTTGTTACGCACAGTTCCTGTGGACTACGATCGGATGCACCAAATAGTGACCCAGACATACGAACTGATGTTTAATTACCCTATGTGCACCAAAACTTTTTCTACCATAGAAATTGATATAAGAGACGACACGGGTCCGTCCGTAGCATTTGAAGATGGACATCTGATGGTGACTTTGCATTTTCCTGAAACCAAGAAGAGCTTAATTTGAATCTCAAGTCATCACCATCATGAGTTTCTTTCAGACCCTGCTTTCCAACAGTTCAATGAATTATCACCTCAACAACACGTTGACCTGTTACTTTACTCGACTCCCCATAGCTGTACAGTTGGAAGGGGCTTGGGAAGTGGGATTAGCGGAAATTCATTACCCCGGGTATATATACGACCAGATCGTTGATAGAAGCCCTTGCAGCCAAGTTAAAGGAGCAAAATGAGGAGCGAGTGCGTCTCGCCTGCAATCGAACACGACAGACAGCAACAATGACCCAAGACAATGAGTCAGTTGTAGTTTACATATGCCAGGGGTTGCGTCAAATAATTGGTTTTGAAATGAGGATTTGTGAAAATAGTCGGTCACCCCATTGTTGACCCTGACCGAGGTTTGTACGGACTGTATGTCTATTGTAATCTCAATGAAGCTCAGGTGGTAGGAGACATCAACGTTCCGCTTCTGCATATTATTCCAATCGATCACATTCGTCGTGGGCAGTTGATCAACCTCACATATAAAAAGATATTTTATTACCAGATTGCCACCAAGACTTTTTTCCAGTATGTGAATCGATATAAGAGATGACACTGGTCGACCCATTCCATTCGGTAGGCGCAGTAGTTTACACTGTTGACGTGGAACAACTCGGAGTTTGTCAAAGGATATTTTCGGTTAGATCATGGCACTCGTATACCCCCAATTTTTTCCCAGTGTCAAAAGTGAATTAGACCTGTTTTCGATTCCCCAACTCAAAGCAGTGTTGATCATGGATCGTGGATCGAATTCCATCCTGTAGCTGCTTTAGGTTCGGGTCCAGTCGAATTCCACATCAGCGGTTCGGATGATGATTGTATCGATCTGAACGACACGTATTTGCAAGTGAATGCCAAAGTGGTGATAAGGGATGGGGGGTTCTTGGAGGCTGATAATGCTGTAGCACCCGTTAACCCATGGTTACACTCACTCTTTTCCCAAATCGATGTCTCTCTCAACGGGAAACTATTTTTCTGTTAACATTGAAAGGCTCGTAGGTATTTGTCATATGTATATCCAGGTGCCATAAAGTTAGTGGTATCCAAAAACCAGGCAATGGTCTATTTCAATGCACATGAATGAATTATTTCGTTTGATGGTATACTTGAGTGATGAGTGTTCTTGCAGGTAAGTTGTCAAAGGTATTTTTACAACGTTGATGTCATAATTTGATGAGTTGAATCCGAATAACGGTAATACGTGTAAATAGTTGTCAAATTTGCTCTGTAATTTCTGCAATAGGTGTTCTTCCTTGGCGACCGGGTCCCGTTGGTGGGCTTCATCGATTTTCTCTTGTAACCAGGTTAGGGTAGCTTCGTATTGATCAAGTATCAGTAGATAAGCGGCGTTTGATATCTTCTCTATGTACATCATCATCCAGTCAATCAATGTTTGCGCGTTTCTTTCCGTTACAAAGCAATTTGGTTCTGTATAATCAAGTACATTGCTGCATACACTCACTAATAACGGCACGTGTTTTTGGTCCCAGGTGACTTTGGGTGAATTGAAGGGTAGGTTGTCTTCTCCAAAATAACATTAAAAATCATAGGTGGGCGGTAAATGAAAACCACTGCCTGGGTACTTGTATTTCGTTTCCACAGTACATTTATTTTTTCGTGGCGATGTTGATTTTCCTCACTTTTCCATCGCTTCTGACAGGTACCACAAATATGTGATTTGCTGTAAAAATCAAAGTTCTGATGTTACTAAAGTTATTTTCGTGAAGGCTTAATTTCAAGGTCTCGGCACATTTTGTGCGCGTTCACTTGATCAAAGTAGCTACCTGAAACACATAGAACAAAACGATCACATCCGTTTCTCATATAAATGGTAAAGCACACATTTAAATATCAAAAAGAGAAACACTTACTCGATTCTTGTCTAGCGTGTACACCGTGACGTTCACTTTGAATTGTATTGCCAATCTTTTGACATCTTCAAGAGGTACACCCGCGAATGTGTTTTTCTTTTGTTTTGGGTAAGCAGTCTTTTACAATGTTTCAGCTGCGTTCTATAGACTCGATATCTTTGCTCCTCTGTGCAAGGCCAGGGCCCTGAAAAAAGCAAAATCGGTCATAATACTGTTTACCCGTTTTTCCACTTAGCTGTAACAAGTTGATGGCTCTGTTTGTTTTCAGGTGTTTTGGTAAAACAGGTGGTGGTTAGCCGATTACGTGATTTTCCATTGGGTTCACAAAAATGGTCAAATTTGTCACTGCATTCACACCCCATTTCGAATCCTGTCGATGATTCTGGGCGTAGGTCAAGATGTCTGTTTGTGTAAATTCATGCATAGCCCTGTCAAAATTCTCGGCATTCCATACAACCATAGATGTAAGTAACATTCGATTGTTGTTAACTGACGGGTGAAAATAGCGCAATTCATCTGTTTCTTCATGGCGTAATAAGAATCCATAACTACCGTTGATTCTAAAGGCTGAATCGCATTCCTCAAATATATTCTGGTTGCGGTTGGGAACATCTTCAGATAAATTATAGTTGTAAACAGTTTGCAGCTTTTCAAATCGCGTATGAGTCCAAATAGCTCTTACATTAGCAGCCAACACAGCTTCTGTCGACATAATCATCAATAATTTGTCAATATAAATATCACCCAATGTCATAAAGCTTTTCGTCATGTCATTCCTCAATTTTTACCAGTAAAAGACCTACCCATGGCATTGTCGATCGCAGCGCCAACTTTAGTTTGTGTTGCGGTGTGTTGAGCGTTGTTTAAAGAATCCAGTTCTGTATTGGCCTGTTGGATTTCATAAGCGTCCATTGCGGTGTGTAAAATATATTCGTCTCCCGTCAACACACACGCGTAACAAATAAATGTCATTCACGTATGACGTATACCTGATACTTCTATAAATCAGGTATAGAGATAAAATCATACTTACTGCTTTCCATTTCAATTTGTTCCACCGCTTTAAACAAGTCTGTATTGCTTAGTCGACCACGTTTGCTCGCCTCATTGAAAAATTCCAGTTGTCGTTCGCCAGCCATGGTTAATGATCAACTGAGACCACCCTCTCGAGTTTATATACACTCCCAATGTATTGACCTGAGTTATTACTTAACTTAGCAAAGATCAGAAAACGATGGTGAAATATATGAGGAGATTGTGAAATCACTCACAGTTGATATACGCTTGAATATATCACCTCATTACCTGGGATAGAAGAAGTTAATAGCCACTTACAAACCTCGTTCAATAAAGCCCATCTTCATATAAATGGAAACAGGTGAAAACTCACGCCAATCTACCAACAACACCACCCCTTATCACGCTAATCTAACAACAACACCACCGCTTATTAACTTTTAATAGCCACGTACAAACTCCTTTCAAAGACGCCTCACAAAGTCATCATTATCATATCTTACACTTTGTAAACCTTTTCAATAAACAACTCGCGACACCAGCCAAAAATAGCGCACAACACCAACCGAAAAATAGACCCGTCAAAAATGACGTCACCAAAATATCGCATACGGAATCCGAATGCGATCCGTCAACGAAAAATATATTGTACAATCAAACAGCAAAATCAACACCTCCGCATTAAGGAACCCAAAGGATCCCCACGTCATCCCCTATCAAATCACATTACTTGTCTGTATCACTTACGTATTCAAAATAGCATCATACCATTCATATTGTCCTCTTACGCCACAAACGACTAATATGTGTGTTGATTGCGCTAGAAAAAAGCATATTGACATGTTGTCGGTGCATGTATTGTCAATAACGCGATGATTGCGTCGACCAATGAATGGCGGAGTAATACAGCAAAAATAAACATAATGCCATAGATGCATGTCTGATATTCCCAATATATGCTTGTTTTATATGCGGAGTAATATAATGCGTATGGATATTGTCTGATAATAGTAATATTGTTCACATAGTGTTCAACAAATTTATGGAAATCACAGGGAAATAAACGCAATGTTAATAATCTATATCCGCTATTGTGTGCTTTATGTACAGTATAATGTAATGTCTAAGCGTTTGCATGTGTAATGGTAGTCCATTATATATATTGTCTGAGCCATCAAGGGGGCTCAACGCTCTCAGTTTGTCTTTTTCTGTTCACTCTGGAGGTGTATTGTTTGTCTCAATTCGACATGGTATATTATGTTGCATTATGCCTGTGTACATAGCACTTACGCTAAAGAATGTCTATTTATTGGTCACTGTACTACGACAAAAGTTATCTACGCTCTGATTGCCATTTTGTACATTGAATTGTGCGGTTGTCAGAAAAGTTAAGTGCAATCATTAGGCTCGTCGAAATACATTCCACACTTGCATCACGGCATGCAGGAGGCAATTTACAATTTAACATCGACAAAGAATTGATATGATATTGACCCCTTTAAGTATCTGACTTATTGATAGGTGACTCATTTGTCCCGATGTTAAATGATAAGTTTTGAAGGCACACGTAATGAATATATGCCGAACTAATCCATATTTATATATGACTTGGCTCATTGTTCCCCAAGCCAACAAATAAAATTTATATGGTAAACAGAGTAATAGTCAAGAGCTGCGAAGCCAGTAAGGATTTGTCTGTACGCCGGACACTCGCGTGCTCTCATGGATGTTGAACTGGGCTCGGGATGCTGAGACTCATCGTCCCATATTAAATTTCGTAGCCACACTTCTATTGATTAATGCACCTCTTGTAGGCATTCCTACTTTAAGCAGCATCTGTCAGCCGTGGTGTTGCTGGATTAATGCATTGCCCCAGGCCCCCATCTCGAAGCGGCGCTGTCATGCAGCAAAAAGTCAACGCCTACTGAGAAGCTCTAATCAACTCTAGCTTGCCTCCCAGCGATCAACTGAGCGTGCTGACGCAGAATATTATAACTGATTGTTCCTCGTACAACCGCGCAACTATTCACTCAGATATAGCGGGTAACACCATTCATGCTCTTGTGATTTCAACAGGGTTTGAGCTTGAAAATAATCGACTGCGTGGGTTAAATGAATATATAGATATATATATATATATATATATATATATATATATATATATATATATATATATATATATATATATATATATATATATATATATATATATATATATAAATATACATATATATCTTTATATACATACATATATATATATATATATATGCATATATATATATACATATATATATATATATTTATATATATATTTATATATATATATATATTTATATATATATATTATATATATATATATTTATATATATATATATCTATAGATATATATTTATATATTTATGTATATATATATAATTATATATATGCATATATATATACATATATATATATATATTTATATATATATATATATATATTTGTATGTTAAATCAATATCTTAATGTATTGTTAAGTAACAGTTGAAGCTATAAGGAATCAATTATTTGCATTAATTGTCAGCAATCATAATTTAAATACTATTTCAAATATCTTTGTAGTTCACGTCATGGCTTTTTAACAGTACAGCCAAAGTATTTACTTGATATGCTGCGCACACTTGGTAGTATTGAATATGTCCAACTTAATTTTACAGGTAGCGATATAAAAATAGCAGCTTTTATATCGTGATGGGTTGCATTGCACTATATGTCCAAATAGCTTCGAGAGATCATTCGACTTATTCTGTTTCAATGATATATAATTTGTTTGATGCTATTATTCCGTCGATAATCGCTCAATTGTCGTAATGATGCGAGAGTGGAAAGCATTTTTATATGCTTAGCCTCAATTATCAGCGGTATATAAGCACTAGAGCATTATTGCTTAAATGCGATCAGCAATGTTAAGCAATGACTCTTCATTGGTCTTGGTTTGGTTTTCAGATCCGTTGTTACAATGTACTCTTCTATTTTTGGTAAATGCGGGCAACAATATTGACAAATGTTTAATACGCTGCTTGACATTTATTACGACATAACCCTGACAAGTGTTATTTTACGTTAATGAAAGCTGCCAGCCAATGCTCACACGCTATAGGTCAGATGGATCTGTCATTGTGATCAATCTTCGCTCACAGGAATGGTTAAATGTGATCGTAGTCCTGTACGTGATGATCTTTTAGATAATGTTTTTCCCTTACCGTTCAGTTTTGTTAATGACCATCTTAATGGTTCACAAGCAACGTCACGTAAATGCACCAATTGCCACGATGCTCTACGTAGGGTTTGTTATGTATTGGTTGACAATACAGTGAAGTTATTGTATGCGTACCGATTCCCACATTCTCGCTAAAGGTTGTCAAACCTAGGCTTGCGACAAAAGGTGCCTTATATGTTCTAAAGGTTCATAAGAAATACATTAAGGCAGGGGTACCTATCCATACAATTATTCTACTCGTTGAACCTGCTACATGACATTATTCACGCGTCACTAGCCAAGCATTTTTTATTTCAGTTGATGTCATATGTTTCTTCTATGTATTTACGAATTAGCTTAAATTAATTCGTGGCACAATATAAAAATCGCAATCAATTACGAAACAATATAATTATAAAACAGCAATTAAAACAAGGATGAAACTGCTATGTGAGAATACTGTTGTGATAAGTCGATATAGCATATGATTGCATTAAAAGGCAATCAAAACTCTTGAAAATTGTCGACAAAATTCCGGCATTTGACTGTTAACCTAATGTAAAAAATATGTACAGCCGAATCAGGGTTCTATAACCGCAACATATCGGCTGAAGTGCAAAACATGGCGCCTTGTCAGATGCAACATTGATTTACATTGCAAATATTTTAATGTTATTAACTACGGTGGCGAGTCGTTAACGAACATGTTGGCATTGATGCTGCATATCTAAAAAATGCCTTTTGCATCTGACATTTCACACAATGGACATAACATGTGCTTATTCTTTCTAAAGCACAGTCGTCGCATACAAAATGGTTTGAAATGCAGCGACACATTGAAAACACCTTGCTCAAAGCCAAAATGAGATATGATAGATATATATTGTAATGTGTGTGGAATAATAAGTTGTGTATGCCTATTCATCACTAGCACACGAAGTACAAGTTGATCAGAATATATTCAAGTCAAACGAACGTATGTGCGATGCTGGAGACAATGACAAGCAGATTGCCTGAAGACAATACAAAAACCCAGCATCGTCATCAACGGCAATAAGAGACAGATGAGTCAAAGGAATTGAACTACGAGTACAAGCGTGTTTTACAATGCAGACAATGTATGCACTTGATATGTTTGACATATTCTATAGTGTATACACACATATTCATATATATATATATATATATATATATATAGTAATATAATATATATATATATTTATATATATATATGCATATGTTTACATATATTTACATATATTCATATATATATATATATATATATTATATATATATATATGCATATATATACATAAATATATATATATGCATATATATATATATGTATATATATATTTATAAATATATATATATACATGTATAAATATGTATATATATATGTATATATATGTATTTATATATAGAGAGATATATATATATATATAAATATATAGAGTATATATATGTATCTCTTAGCGATATATATCTATAAAGATTTATATATATATATCTGTATATATATATATATCAATATATATCTATATGTCTGTATATCCCTATAAATATATATCTCTCTATAAAAAAAATATATATATCTATATTTATATGATCTATAAATACTATTCTATCTCTATATATATATAGGGATATTTCTCCCTCTCTCTATATATATGTATATATATATGTATATATATATATATGTCATATATATATATGTATATATATATATATATATATCCTCTATATATATCTATATATATATCTATATATATATATATCTATCTATATATCTATCTCTATATCTCTGTGTGTGTGTGTGTGTGTGTGTGTGTGTGTGTGTGTGTGTGTGTGTGTGTGTGTGTGTGTGTGTGTGTGTGTGTGTGTGTGTGTGTGTGTGTGTGTGTGTGTACATGTAGCCTCGATAGTATTGGTGCTCATTGCGCAATGGTAGGGTTAAGAGCTATCCGCGCTCTGGCATCTCAGGATCTCTTCTTGGCTGATTATCTCCATAGCTCTGAGTCTTATTCACGTGAATGATAATCAAGTTTTGCGATTCATTAACACCTTGGGTCAAAACTTAACACCCGCAGATGCCACAGCTTACTCATAAGGAAAGAGCATAGGCCTCAGCTCTGCTGTGTTGCGTCAGAGGGAAACGTGTTATAGCTACTAAAGTGGTTTAACCCCAAAGGATCCTTTCTTGAATGCAATGGAAAATTGGTTTGACTGCATAACATTCAATGTTTAGATTGCGCTTAACGATGAGAACGAAGTGGATCAAACAGCAAAGCCAAGAGCTTTATTGGACACTTTTCCGTGTTCGGAATATGCAATATTGCCTCAAGTATAAATACATGTCTGGTCATTTTGATGTAAAATTACAGAAATTTTTATTCCACTCTCTATTAAGGGATGGGCCTGAACAGATCTCAACCACATCTTCTGCTAGTTAAGCCAATTGTGCCTTAATCACTTGTCCGAATTGGCAATTCACAACTGATATACACATCGAAGCTACTATTATGGCGGGATTAGATATGAACATTTGGCTGTTCGGTTCTGTGCCGTCCAACAAATCGGAGGCTTTTTCAGCGATTGAGCAGCAGGTTAATATCTCTATACTCTTAATCTTACTTAATAATATCTGTCATAACCTTTAGCGCCCATACACGTTTTGATTACTCATCTTGATCACAATCTTAATGCTTTAAACAGTACATTTTGTGGTGTTGACACGAGTCGACATGAAATGAATGTTTGTTATATAAAACTGCTTCGTACCGCACACTACATGGCGCTGCTGACGTCTTGCCTCTAGAGCCATTTTGTACATTGTTGTCTCGCAATTATTCCAATGATGATCTTTGAGTATTGTTGTGCAATATTTTAATGGTATATGGATATACAATTAAAGCTCTCAAACGTTTGAAATATCGCTGCATGATATTCTTGCATTCTACTGCAACAACACTTCATCACAATTAATGATTTGTAAACATTAATTGGATAAATAACAAGGGATGGGGCCTTGTTAGGAATACAACCTATATGTATTTACCTATGTCAAGAGACTTTAACACCGACTGTATCCCTAGCTTATGGAGTTGCATACCAGTGGGCTTTCCACATCTATAAAAAGATCCAGTGTACAATCTTGCGTGTCTGCGAGGCACAAATGATTCTAAAATATCTGCACTTAATACAAATCACTGCACTTACACCAAATAGCTGGAAATTCATCTAAATATGAATTACACGAACTAAAGAGCGTGAGAATCAATTGATCAATGGCGGTGCGGCAACGAACTTGAATGTGTACTGCCAGAGAAAGGACGTCAACATTTCAAATAAATTGCAATGACAGTGAGGATAACGTCAAATAACATTCTAGTCAAAGTAGTAAGTTGTTTTCTTAGTGATTCAGAGTTAATGATAGATTTATTGAACAAAATATGTAATTATGTCAATATTCAACTGTATCAAACTTGTAGAAATGTATGCATTACAACTTTCATCTTATGTTTTGATGCAGAATATAAGCTTGGCTGTTATAATTTCAATCATATATGTTTTGATTAGTTGACACTTAAGCCAATTTCGGTCAGAGTTTGTCTCCATTTGTCTTAAATAATCCTAGAAGTGGAATGCAATGTGCCTATGATGTTCAGCGTTCCACGTTTCGCCAAATGCATCTCCTTCAACTTGGAAAGCTCCCTATCGATGGGCCCTGAGATATGAACTGCAGGTAGATAGGCAGGCAGCTATTCAAAAATATGTGTCAGATATGGCGTGTTTATGAATCATCGACGTATTATGCATTAATCTACGCCAAGTGTGGCATAAATAATGTTTATTATCTTTCAGCAATAATACTTTAATGACTCTTCAATGGTCTTGCTTTGGTTTTCACATTCGTTTTTGTAAGTACTCTTGTATCATTGGTAAATGCGGGCAATAGTGACAGATGTTTAATGCTCTGCTTTACATTCATTACGACATAACATTGCTAAATGCTACTTGCCATAAAGAAAGCTGCAGGCCAATACTTACATGCAATTAGTCTGGCGGATCTGTCATAGTGAACAATCTATACTCAAACTGTGACCGTGAGTAATGATCAGTTGGGTAATATATTTCCCTTACTGTTGAACTGTGTTCATGACCAGCTCAAAAGGTACAACCGCAATGCCATGAGAATACATCAGTTGCCTTGATGCTGTACTTTCTGTTGTTATTCATTGGTGGATATTGTATATTCATCAATATCCACATTCTCACTAAACCACAGCCAAGCTTATATTTATGACACAAGTACAATAGCAGAAACACCTATCCGTGCAATCATTGTACAAGTGTAATCAGTTATATGATATATGTCATTTTATATTACTCACAAGTAAAGCATTTTGCATTTGTCATCAATCGCACTGAATACAATACATATTCAAGTTGATCGAACAAATCGAACAAATTTGATTTCATCCCACGCAAAAAGTGATCCATTTTCGGAAATACTTATAATCATGCACTCTGCAAAACCAACTTGGTAGCTATAATAAAGTTCCATGGAACGCAACACAGCAGTGCTGACGCCTTTGCCTTTTCGAAATGAAGCCTGTTTTTGGGAGGAGTTTGAATGCGAGGTGTAAATGCATCACACAACAGGACTGTTGTACTGCTGCATATGCCACACATATGGAGGTAATCATATAATTAGATTTACATCGTGTGGCACCAGATGTCAGATGCCGCCACCAACATTATGGGAACACATTGGCAACTGGACGCCTCAACTGTAATTAGGTTATACATTAACAGACACACACACACACACACACACACACACACATATAAATACATATATATAAATATATATATATAAATATATATATATTTAAATATATATATATATAATATATATATATATATATAAGTATATATATTATATATATATATATATATATATATATATATATATATATATATATATATATATATATATATATATATATATATATATATATTATATATGCGTGTGTGTGTGTGTGTGTTAGCGAATACATTTAGAAATGAATGTAATATCTCGCCTTGTCTAGCATATACATAATATACATACCGAGCTGTATAATATATGATTGTCGGGATTTGCGAGGTCAGTAGGGCCTCTTCAGTACGTTGGACAGCAGAACACAGGCTTAATGGTATTTGTGCGGTCACGGATGTTGAAGCCGGTACCCATTGGTTCCATATTGAATTTCTCAGCGATGCTTCGATTGATGAGTAGGGCTCTTGCAGGCATAAATGCTTAAAGTAATATCAGTCAGCTGAGGCGTTGCTTGATTAATGTATTGCCCACGGCTATCTCTAATAGTCGTTTTCATGCAGCCGCCAACTGTTCACGCCTACTCACTTGTCATGGCGATTCTCTAATCAACCCTAGCTTTCCTCCCGTTGATCAACTGAGCGTACTCACATACATCATAGCTAATTATTCTTTGCATATCTGCAGTTATTTACTCACAAAGTGTGGGTAACTCCAGCCATACGCTTTTGAATTCGCAGGCTTTGTGCATGAAAAGAATCCACTGCACAGTTCAGTCGCAGCTAAGTATTCCTCGCACAACTGCAATTATTCACACCCAAAGTG
>CM067353.1:77952935-78077935 GCA_034190875.2 Urechis unicinctus | reverse complement strand
ATGCAATTGTTAGATTGCTCTAAATTGCAAGGAGCATAACGATGATGATTAAGTTGTTCAGACATCGAAGCCATGAGTGTTACTGAATTGATTCAAACATATTCAGGTAAAACGAACTGATTTGCGCTAAGGTTCAGCGTAGCAATATATAAATTACAGTTTTTATATAACATTGTGTTGCATTGACTACATTCCCAAATAGTTTTTTTGTGGTCATTTCACTATTTGTTTTTAATTATTTAAGATTTAGTTGATGTTATTATTCCATCGCCAATAGCTCGCTATCATACTAGTGAGTATTGCATTTTGATATACTTAGCGTCATGTATTGCATCATTGCTTAGCTGTCCTCAGCAATGTTTTGCAATGAATCGTCCTTTGTCTTGTTTTAATTCTCAGTTCGGTGCTCTCATTGGTAAATGCGGGCAACTACATTGAAATAGGTTTACTTCAGTGCATGTCATTATGTGCGATATAACAAATATATATGCTGTTTTTCATAGATGAAAGCTGCTAGTCAAAGCTCACACACTACCTGGTGGAGCTGAGGTTGCAAGCAATCGATTGTTCACTTTAATGGTAAAATGCACCAATTGTGCTTAAGCTGTGCTTTTGATTGTTACGCATTGGTGAACAATACTAGAGTTGGGTCTTTGTATATTTACAAATTCCTTCATTGTATCTACAGTGTGCCAAACCTGTGATTGTGACCAGCGTGTCATAGATGTAGTAATGTACCAAAGGAAATACAACACATAAACACCTATCCGTGCAATAATTTAACACTTTGTATTTCTTACCTGATATTTGCCAGTTACTAAGTGCTTTTGCTTGAGTCACAAGCCTAGTGTTTCCCTTACGGTAGATGTAATATGTGCATTATATGCACTCATCAATTAAGATAACGTTTTGAGCGCCTTGTTGGTTTGTACAATATCGAAATAGACTATGCAATCAATTACAGAGCATATCAAATCAATCTTCTTCCGTTCATCATTCACTCGTGGAGCAAAACGATATTGCATTTCTATGTGATGCATACAATACAGATCTGAAGCCTTAGCCTTTTCCACACGTGGAAAGAAAATGAGCCTGTGTGTGGGTTCAGATCCAACCCAAAATGTCAATGCATCACATAATAGGAATGTCACACTGCTGCATAATGCACACAGTTATGGAGATAACCATCCGCGTAAATGACCGGCGGAAAGACCCAACATAATTTAACTCGCTTCCTTGTAAATGCACCCATTGCTATGTTATAATACTGGTCGTAATGCCTAAAATGCGTCTCTGTATGCTTAAGCATATTTATATCGCCGCTACAATATGCGCAAATTGATATACGCAACATAGATTTTGAATATCGTGTTCAGTTTCACTAGAACTACAATGCAGTCCAAATATGTACCGCTGAATCGATTGTTAAACTCGCTGAACTTTTGATCAGACAATTGTCAGATAAACGACGCTTTCGCTTTAGGCACACGCCATGTATCTATCGAAGGGCAGATGTCTTATATGCCTCATATGTATTTACCAATCAATTTTCAGTCACACTATGTTTAGTGCAGGGTCAGTTTACACCAACTGTACTGCGAATATTATGCGATCTTTAACAATGAAATCAAACTAATTATTCCACCGTATTTTCACAAGTATCCTATTGCGCAAATATTGTTAGAAATATTACATGGTAATCATGCAAGCTGCAAAACTAAGTTGGCAGCTATAATTCGTTTCTCGCTGACAAAACATTGCAAAGCCGACGGTGGATGCTCTTCGCATATGTGTATGGAAATCAGCGGTTTAACAGCCATAAGACGGGTTAAATTTTTACCTGAGGTGACAATGCATAATGCGATTAGTACTATGCTGCATACTACACACTGTTATGAGAATAATCAGCTTAGGGTTGCGTCAGAGCGCAGATAGCGCCACCGCCATTATAGGAACAACTTGGCCACTGAATATGCTTGTTGGGCAAACCACATATATGTATCGACAATATTACTTTTGTAATGTTGCATTTTATCATTTAATGGTCGCAATGGTCCGAAATACAATATGAAATCGTTATGTGCCTAACGGGCTGCTTTTCAGGTGTTATGCACGGGGTCTACTACATAAATGAACTTGCAAAGCAGTAGAATATTTCCCGTGCCAACCGTGCGCCAGTCCCAAAGTATATTTGTTGTTAGCCACGCACTGCGAGGGAATAACATTGCGCTTACCACGCGTGATTGTCAGATATAATGGTGGTCAGCTTGTTCAGTCGACCACCGGAAGACCACCTTAGTAGATGGTTGTTTATCCATGTCGAACGAGTAAGCAGGGGTTTGTAGAACTCGGAATTGATGGACGCTTCTCCTTGACGAGTGAGTAGGCGTGGGCTCTTTGCTGCAAGATGAAAACGTCTGAGTTGCAGATGCTGCGTTGAGCATTTAGCACATCATAAGATCTACACTAGACTCAGCTCAAAATCGCTGACACCAGGGATAGCTTAAAGAGTGTGCTAAACAAAAAGACACCGACAAGCATAGATTATTAGTCGTTGCAGAGCAATGTATTGAATCTCATTGCTTGATTAAATCGGTTACTTACTTAGCATCTAACGCACAATATACAACCAGGATGTTCGTTGATTTCGTTAGATCAAAGCATCTGCACTCACAATATGCGGTTTCATAATGCATTCTACCAATTAAAGGTGGAGCAATACCGGGAAAATTTATTGATATATATATTTGCTATGCCCAATATATGCTTTTATTGTGAGTTGTATCATACATTGTACGCAGGTGAAATATATTTCTAAAAATATACAGCAATGGGAAATAACCTTCAACCAACTGACTTCTGGGCAAATAATCAAATATCATTTGTATATATCCGCTAATATATATATATTCCTCGGAAAATTATCAACGAATCGGTATTCATCAGCGTAAGTACTACGTTGTATATGCATACACAGTGACATACAAATATGGACGGTTTCGTACAAATATATTGGCTGGAACTATATATATATATATTTTATCTATTATTCTATGGGCATATTTCGCAATAATGTGTGCATCACTCAGCCAAGTGAATCTATAACGCGGTGCTATTTATGCAGTAGTGTACTCTGTTCATAGCCTTGTTGCTGGATAGATGAAAAAGATATCGCAATAAACCCTATCTCAATTGCCTACCCGGCCTTTTAATATTGTACTGCCATAGGAGCATGGATAAGTTAACTCCAGGGCAATTTTGTTCGCATTCTTGTGTTTTACTATACAGCTATCGGTTAAATTATATACTACAAAATGATAACCCTGCACCCCAACAACAGTAATAGAAGCGATAATTAAAAAACACTTTCGTGGAATATTCAACCATCAATGGTGTTAAGTAATGGAATATTGCATGCACTCCTTCACATTGAAATATTGACATGTCCCAAAGCGTGAGCCACTTTGACACATGTTTTCTAGCTATTTATTGATTGCTTGATGCCACTATGGAGTACAATTCCTTTATTCAACGCAAGGATGATCGTAAGCTGTCATAATCAAATAGCAATATTATAATTTAGTAATTATGAAGTTTTGAATATAAACATATGTTATTATAATGGAGACTGCATACTTCTTTAACCATATCAACTTCTGCAATTCTATATTTACGAATTGACTCTTATCATCTCGTTAAATGAAAACGTTAGAAATACTTCCGACGCGATAAATCGGTTTGGGGCATATGTTTGTTTGATGTTTACTAAACAGGTGTTCAATGAGACGTGTGCAAAACTCGAAATGTGTATTGAATACGCAAATTATCCGATATGTAACTTTTACCAGGTAAACAAAGCTGATCGATTGTGGCAAAACGTTAAATACGTCGGGTAATATTGAGGGAGCATAAGACATCGAAGTGCACGAACACAATGTCATTCATTACAATTCTCTTGCTTATTTGATAAGGCAACATTTACATCAACTTTTGTGGCATTTCCTGGGTTAGGTCAGTGCAGAGGTGTAGTATATTATCACACCAATGTTGTTAGGACGCAAACAAAACCTAATGAACATTGATGTGTGTGAGTCATAGTCAATTGTATATTTTGGAATCGGCATAACCTAATTGCGCATCTCTATTGACAAATAGTCACTCTTTGTTATAACCTTGTCTAAGATTGCTTTTAATATGCACGATGTGCCATCCATGTACAAGAAACATGTGAAAAAAAGTGTATATTCTACTCGAAAAAGCCATGCACGGAAAAAACTAATTAGTAAAAATATGCCTGATATACATGCATCACTGCCATCGAAGGCGTACATAAAAACTATGGCAAAATGAGGGCTGATACGCTTTCAACTTGAAAACTACATTTTTATCAAGAATATCGACTCCTACCCTTTTTTGTAGCCTTACATGTTCATCACAAGATTTTGCAAGGGGGTTAATGCCTTCGTCTCTATGTAGGAATGGATGATTTCATCACATAATAATTATACAAGATTTCATAGACCGTCAAAAACATGTTTAGGGATTTTCACTACTCGTTATACTAATTTATGATGATGTTTATGCAGACCAACTCCTGTTTGCTCTTACTTTAATACAGAGCACACATTTCCACCTAATACACGTAAGCTAAGAATACGCTATTGTGGAAGATAAATCAAACACCTATATACTGTAATGTTAGCACGTTTACTTACTTATTTATCTTGTAAGTTAATAGGAACCTGTTTGATGCTGAAAAATAGCAGAACATTCAATTCACTGCTATGATTGAAATATTAACTGGTCGTGTACGAAGAAGCGGTACTACTAGACGGATACTTACCCATACATGATAAAATCTAAGGCCCACAGTAAATATCATTTATGTTATGCTGAGTAGTAAACAAGTGAATATTTATTTTCTTGAAGGTGGGGATATAGATGAATATTCGGCTGTTCATTCTCTGACATAACAGATATCATTAATTGTGCGCGATCTAAATGCGTTAATTGTCTAAATACAGATTAACTTTCTCAATGGTAACATGTTTCAAACTTGTCTTGGGTGTAGGTATCGCATAAGGAACTAATATTAAATCATTGCAGAGAAAACATTTGTTCCCTTTTCAAACGCAATTCAGTTAAACCTGACACCTCTTTCGTAACAGCGCTATGCCTTAACAGTGCTACAATATCTAAGATTATTGCAGTGACGTGATTTATTTGTTGAACAAAGAATTAAAAAATGCGCTGTTGTTGCAATGATATGACGCTTTTGCAGTGAAAGACATTCGCATTAATATATATTACATGATCACATAATCACATAAATCAAACCAGTATTCAGCACACAGAACACACTCTGCAACGTACAATATTGTTACTTGCAAAACAAAGGAAATAACATATTTTACGAAAGCGTTACTTTGGCAACGACGTTCCTGTGAAATGAATATATTATAGGGCATAGACTAATACTTATTCAACATAAGAGAAATTCAGCATATGAAATCATCGACATGACATATAACGTGACGTATAACGATTAATCGATTTGTCTTTTTTAACCAATATAAAAAAGTCACTCTTAGTTATTGCTTTTTGTTATTAAGTTTTACATATGCAAGGTTTAAAACAAATATTCATGATTGGATATATAGCATAATCTAGTGCAGATATATTGTGCCGGCGAAAGGCATGAATACATGATGCAAATTTCTCCAGCGGAGCGTTTTTTAGGTACATGATATCATTTGTGTCCACCACAGTAGCCCTAAATTAAATGCATAGGTATTAGTCAAATGTAATCCGATTACAGTCTTAACAAGTAACGTTTTGGGGTTTTTGATGCTTCCCATGTATACGCCGCTGTTGGCAAGTGATAAACAATAATCAATGCCTACCACTCATCACAGACGTATGGATATATGTCGTCATTTGACAATGAAATGACACATCAACCTCAGTCTGGCAAAGAAGAATCAGAAAATAACAGAGGTCCTTGTTGCCAGTATGGTATCGGGTGACACCATTGTGGTCATTTCCAGGTGACCCTGTTTCATGCATCAATATCGTTTTTCTTACAGGTAATACCAAGTAACTCGTACATTGAAAAGCAGCATTAGATATACAGTGCCTGGCACAGGGAGAGTTCAAACATCACTTTAGACGTCCCTTTTTCCAAAGCATTTATTCACATCCCTGCGCAGAGGATTAATCTCTAGAAGCTAATTTAACCGTCCAACGCGATAACACTGAGCAGCCAGTTCATAGCCTAAATGTAGTCAAGTCATCAATAACCTGGAAAGAAAAGTTCGTATGTTTTGATGGTGTGGGTTAATGAAATTGCCATGCTCATATTCCTTGATCTTTTCTTCCATTCCGATATATAATTTTCCGCTAGATATCAGTCACAGTCGACTATAATAACGACGGTGGCGTACATCAGAGTGCCTCATTAGGTATTAGGCTTAAATGGAGCTACCGATGAGCTGTACACTATTGCAGTCACCCTGTACGTCTTCTTGTTCAGTTAATTAGTTTCCACTCATCGCTAAGACGCATACATATCTTAGAGTGATACATACATCTGCCATGTGTGCCAATTAATATGCGTTGGATGAACGTCGTTTACAGCATCGTTTACAGCACAGTGTTTTTTATATATGTTGGCATGCAGATAGCGCAAAACACGAGCAGCGACAACATAATGGTTTCTATTATGGGATGAGAAGATTGTCGAGCAAAAACTGACAGCCAACGAAGATTTGCCTTGGGATATCTAGTCTGCGCTGATGGTTTTGTTTCTTTATGTATTGAGCACAAGTGCACATTGCCAGGGCTACAAAGGGTAATAGGACGAGTATTGTTTATGATGCCTAATGACTACCAAAGTATGTTTGGTCGAATAAAATACAAATATGGGCTGGTCTTTTCATATGCCACATCGCTGTTTAAATGAGTTAGTGCATTTGACCAATTACAGGTGAAGTTATATCAGAAATTTATCAGCTATGCAAATATAGCTAACGTACATCCATCCACTGACCGAGTATCAAATATTACCAATATCCTTGTTGGTCATGTTTTAAGAAACACAAACAGGGCCGGCAATTCATTCGCTTGATTAGGCAATATTTTTACTGCAGTACCAAATATACATGCTCATCAATATATCCTTTTTAATATATTGGTGACCTATCTGCCATTCCATTCATTACCGTCGAATGTAGCTTTATTACGGTTGGACGTTCTGACAACCTCGGATACATATGTTTTTTTGTTTCAGCCCGCCGACAGAATACCATCCTTGTATAGGGATTTGATATACAATAAGGCCTTATGGGCGGTCCTTTGTATCTTGCTACACGCTGAGAAAACAGGTATTAAGCTGATACGACAAGTGACAATATCATACAGATCACGTAATGTTAATACATTCATACAGCTGCATAAAAACGTTCTTTATGTAGAAATAATAAACACATTAAAAACACAGCACACTTTGTTGGATGCGTTGCTATATATATAGAAAGACAGGACCTAATGGTCAGGACGACTTATTTGGATTTCGCATCTAGTCAATCAAGCGATCAATCCGGTCTTGCCTATACTATTATAAAGACGAAATGTGCCCAAGCATTTAATTGGCCACCAACTGGTTTCGCCATGGGCATTATTCCTAATTGCACCCATTTGCTAATTAGGTTTGCTACTCTGCTTAGCACTGTATGTGTGGACCGTTGCATACGCGCCAATGATTGCCTTAGATAATATACAAGCTGTTATTCTGCAGCACTATTACGCAAACATGTGCGCCTCAGTCATCAGTAGGACCAAGGTTTCAACAAGGTGCACATTATGCGGTTAATTACTACGAGTAGACACTGAGGGCACCGAGTGGATTAATGCAGTTCACCTAAATTGCTTGATCGACCATATCCCAATGTCCCATTATCTCCGGCACTCTTCCTGAAACCGCTTAGGGCCAATTAATTTTCGTTGCTGTGTTTTTTATTAGCATCATTGCCTGTTAACTATTAACCCTGCACTGTAATGATTGGTAATTTGCAATTGCCAAAAAATAAGATTCTTTTACGCAAACTTTCTTGGAAAATATAGCAGCTGTAAAGGCAAAGTACAAAATTATATGCAATCGTGTTCTTCAAGAACAACTTACTCGGAATCATTGTTTCCTAGAAACTAATTCATTACATTATGAAGATATAATTGACATTTCTGACAATTACATGCTAGGAGATACATCATCTGCCATTACCAAATATCTAAATGAAGATTAATTGATTTAATGTATTGAATATTATGTAAAGTCCTACACTTATAGCGTGTTTTCTCTCAACTGTACGTTTATCGGTGTTGTCGCTAGTCTTCATGTAATGCCTGGCAATCAAAACATTTGTGCTTTTTGCGGAACCCTATGAAAAAAAGGTTGTTCATCAATGAGTAATATAAGTAATTAGCATGATGATTAATAATTTGAGTTAATAATTGAGCGCGTCATCATTAATTCTAATACGTTTAATCAGGTTGTAGAATGTAACATCGATTAGTTTTATATACGCACTGAACAGATGCTTAATACATGTTTAATGAAAATTATTAACTCGCTGAAATTTGACTATTGCGCCCAAATGTGGCGAGAGGTAGTATATGGTTATGAGGAGATCAGCCATCATGCGTCACCTCACATCCCAAATGATTAATTGATTTAACAAATTTATCTACCACTTATGGTAAAGAGAAAAATTATGCGTGCTAGCCTTCTTAACAATATAGCTGATTTAACATATCGGGGGTAACATTTGTCGGGTATGAGTAATAATCGAATTGTATTCCCGATGTAGTTTGACAAGCTCCCTGAAACTATGACGAAGGAAAGTGCAAACGGTTGATAAGGGGGAAATTATAGATTAACATAGTTCTCCTTCGCCCTTGAGGTTTAAATTGTTGACCCACATATCAATTCCCAAAGGGAGACGTGTTTTATTTGTACCAACATCTGTGTGTTTAGTGCATGTAGTTTGCCTCATTTCTGGGACTCATTTGGATGATGGTGATATGCCGATGACACATGCCCCGGTTATTTAATTTTAAAAACTTGAGCAGCGGTACCGCAATGCTTTTATTGTGGGCTGATGATACTGCCGAGCAAAAATGGGTGAACGCCATTCTGAATTGCGCCTTCGGCAATGACAGCAAAAGAAGTTTTGTACAAGGATTTCTAGCCTGCCTTAAATATAAAAATAGCTCCGTAGTTTTGCTTCATTATGTATTGAGCCAAAGCGCCTATCACTACGGCGACGGAATATATCAGCTCACGTTTTGCTAATAATGCTAAATGGCTACTCGTGCTTGGGTAGATAAATACCTTAAACGAACTAGAGGTAAGTTTATATAGTTAAGTAACATGAATGACTCTACATATAGCATACGTTCAGTATCGAACATATGGTGAAACCGTCAACTTTATATCTAGCAGGTGTAAATTGTTGTAACGTAAATTTAGACAACCCGATTCAGTGTTGATGGTCGAAATCGGACATGTTTTGGACAAATACAGCTATGTAGCAATAAAGATAATTACCTTTAGACAGCAGATTCAATAATATGTTAGCTTCCATTAGTAGTGTTAGTCTTTGGATAGTGGGAATTTTAAAAGTGTTTAGTGGCATTTACCCTGTGCCAAAGAGAGATTACAAATTTGTGGTCCCGGGTGTGTCAGCTATTAATTATTCGCGACTTATATCCCCTAGTTGGGCATGAAATGACTTATCGTATCATCATGCCGTGGGTAGTAGCAAAACACTTCATGGGTCGCATTTGTATGTTTAGGATAATGTTCTGTAATAATTTGAACATTATGTCGAAATGCATCGTCCCGTTTAACTAATTAGCGTTGCATGAATGCCATGACTGAAACAAAAATTATCACTAACTACTAGAATAAAGGCACCAGCATTTTCCCGATGGTTCGTCACACTTTAATTTATGGTGTTCAAATATTGCTTTTTGTCGCTCTGAATGCAGTAGTGTCGCCACCTGCGCCTAGACTTCGCCACACACAGCGCGTTGAAGAAAAACTCTTAGGGTGTTGCAATTGCTTGCATAATGGGCAGTGTAGTACGACAGTATGCTCATTTGGTCAAGAGCCACCAACCGAATTATTGAGAGCTTCTACGGTAGGCTGTTGGCTCTTGTGGGAGAAGGGTACTGGCATACCTATAATCGGATGGAGATAATATGATCAAGAGATACCACTGCTGACTGAATCATGTACAAACATTTGATCTATTTATTAAAGATTGGCAAAGCATTGTTAGCGGGCGTGAAACGGGTGGTTATGTTAAATAACATATATAGTTTTGTAGGGCAATGTAAACATTAACCTAAGGGACGGTTTCCACCAAGGACCAGTGAAAATAAAGAAACAAATATTGCATCCCAGTGCCAACACGATCAGTCGCAAACCCAATGCGCACCGTATAATCTTCTTAAATGTCTGTATTGGTTATAGCGTCGTCGATCTGTCTTTATATAGTGTATCAAATACTACGCTTCTAACAACATTGCGCGGTTGTTTATGGCTTGAGGATTATTTCAATTATACACAGCCGCCTATGACAATTGATCAGAGAAGTCTAATTTACGAGCCTCGACCTGCCAAACAAATTAATAACAGCACAATAACATATGCAAGTGCCTGTTGTCGAGTGATTTTATCACAATGGATGGCGCCAGTGAACATTGACTTGTCTGTCACCAAATATTGAAATATCGATTGGCAGCAGTCAATAGGTCACCTCTCGCATATCTTTAAAGGCTTAAAGGATAGCGGTTGGTGGATTTATTAACCACTGCTTGGTATATGCTAATGTGCGTCTAGGGTTTTTGCATGGCGTAGACATTGATTAATTATTGCAATTGATACTATATTGAGGATTGTTTATTTATACCTATAATAAAGAAACAAATGCTCAGTGAGAATTAACGATGACACAAACGTGATAGCGTTCACTAACAGTGCTATTTGTTGAGAGTCACGCTTGGTAGCAATATATATCTCTATCATTATACTATAACCTAGCCTTATTAAAGTCACGTCCCAGTTAGTATTGACTATGATGGCGTTTCGTACCAATGTCATAAGCAGAAACAAATATTGACAATTGTGTTTGTAATTAATTATGCACTACTGACTGTCATGATGAGAGATAAGATTATGCCTGCATCCTTATATCATGTTTACTAAACCACAGTTGCATTATATATATACCTATAACTTTACACGTTGGATGTGTTAATCTTTCTATTGTGCTTATCCCTTATCGAAAGTTGTTAAGTATGTGTTGTAATATATTGTAATGAAGGCTACCCGGATGGCTTGGATGGTATTAATTGCAATAGCTCAGTGTGAAAACACTATGTTGTACGTATGATCATAAGCGCAGTGGCAAATGCACTTCTTTTACATGCAAGTACACTATTATTTATGTCATCCATTAAATACAAGTAAGTAACGAAACTATCACCAAACCCATGCATTATGCATCTCTTTTTGAAATTCATATCGGTTCGTTACAACTATTGAGCTCCTCTCCAGGCGCATAATTAATACTTGTCTCATGTTAAAGCTATGTAAAAATATGGCGTTAGAATGTAGTTGACATTGCTGTATACGGTTGTTGCCACCCGTGGAACCAAACCCCCCTTAAAACAATTTGACCTCGTTGCGGAATTCAACAGACGTATTGCTTTGTATCTTAACAGAGTAGTTGTTGCTTTTAAAAATGCTCTTTTGTTCTCGTTTCTTTTAAAAGCAATAATATTTGCCGAAGACATCGCAGAGCGTGCGCTCAAAAGCATCGTCATCAGGATAACGATCACTATTGTTATTAGCAGAACGATTTTGGTTTGGTATCAGAGATGCAACTGTTACGATAGGTGGGAATAAGATTTAAGCTATGCGATACAAAAACATTCCTTGATTTACAATAGTTGACCAATAATTATGTCACTACTTGACACACAATGTAATCATAAACCAACAAAGTCTCACAGTATATTGTCTTAAGATATTGTATTCTCCGCACATATTGCAAGCCTGATCATAGCGTTTGTAAAGGGCCTAATTATGTCTGGTGATCAAATCGCACGACGAATAAAGTTGATGGTCAATATACATGGCGCCTGAAACCAATGGTATAGTTAATAAACCCATTCGTAGGCAAGCAAATATACGCACAAGAAGAGCAAAGCTCGCTTAGAAAATTCGCTTAAATATGACTGCAAGTAATGTTGTAGGATCAAAGATATCGGTAGGGATAAATAAGTCAACACAAATTGCACCTTACCAGAGCCCCCTAATTGGTTACCGATTTGGAGTGGCTTAAATGTAGTAATTTATAAAAAGAAACACAATAAGAAACATATATATTCATATATAACATATGTTAAGATAAAACGCATGATAGATTTTGCGTCTCATGTCAATTACAACCCAAATAAAAGAATCTACTACAGCTATTGTGCTTATGTTGTCATCTGGTGATGAACGTGAGTGTAAAGCCTTAATGAAGTCAATCTGTTTAACAAAGAAATTCAAGATGCAGTATATATATATATATATATATATATATATATATATATATTTGTATATATATATATATATATATATATATATATATATATATATATATATATATATATATATATATATATATATATATATATATATATATATATATATATATATATATATATATATATATATATATATATATATATATACCGTATATTTCCTTATTAGCGCCCCCGGGGGCGTTACATTTTGGAAAGGAGGGGGGCGTTTATAAAGCGTCAAAAATCGATAAAATTTACTTCTTGTTTAAGTCTTATATACCAAAAAAAACAATAGTCACATCATGACCATGTCTTTTATGCGTAAAAAACAACACGTACGGAGCAAACTCCATCTCCCTAAACATCGCATACGTCTATTAGAACAAGTACGGCAATCGATGCTTGAAATATAACACACGAGAATATCATGATTTTCCTGCATCCACTGACCTACTTAGACGCTTTGAACTGCCAAACAACTTCTTTGATGTCCCCGCATTTATAACGTCACATGTGCCTACGTCACTACTCACGCGATAACTCTTTTCTCAGCGTTCATTGTCTGACACATCGTTACGATGTCGAAGCGGGTTGAAACACACAGGGCGTACTCAGCCAGTTTTAAATCAAAAGTGATTGAATTTGCAGAAGAAAAAGGAAAACATAAAGCTACGAAATGAGTGGTGTCAGTCAAAGGCGAAAATTGGGCTTCTTGCTAAGTCACAGAAGAGGGCGAGTGGTGCTGGTAGGCCAATGAAATAAGCAGACATTGAAGAGAAGTTGTTGAAATGGTTCTTTGAACGGCGTGAGGCTGGCGTTCTTGTTACGGGAAAGGCCTTGAAATTTGAAGCTTTGCGTTGACACAAAGAGTCGGGATGTCAATCCTTTAAGGCTTCCAGTGGGTGGTTTACCCGTTTCAAGAAGCGCAGCTACATAAGCTTCAGGAGGACTACACGCGTGACACAAAAGGCTGTTGAAGTTACGAGTGCAATAGTGGGCAAATTTGTCAGATACACTATTAGAATGAGACGGTTACGGGACTACAGCCCCATGGACATCAGTAATATGGACGAGACGCCCCTTTACCTAGAAATGCCGGGAAAGAGCACGTATGCACCCAGAGGAGGCTCAGAGGTGTCCGTCACTTCAACAGGAAGAGAAAAGCAAACACTCACTGTTACCCTGGGAGCCTATGGCGATGGTATGAAGTTAGCACCACTCGTACATTTGCCTGGTGTCAGACCTCTACCTAAAAATGATGTGCCGAGTGGCGTTATCGTCCACATGTGTAGGACCGGTCAAAAATCGTGGGCCAACGAGCGGAGTATTCTTCACTGGCTTTCAAAGTTATGGAATAGACCGTTTAAAGTGAGAATGAGTGAGCTTTACGATGGTTGTTTGAAGGGCCTGTAGACAAGACAGTCAATGGAAACCGTAGTGCCAACCCAAATCCCTCGTGCTACAGTGGATTAAGAAATCGTAGGCGTGTATCACACCAGAGATCATACGCAAGTCTTTCAAGAAGTGCGGAATTTCGTCAGCACTTGATGGTTCCGAGGATGATTTGTTCCAACTGACCGACGATGAACGGGATGACGAGGACCAGGTTGAGGGTTTTTCACAGGATGACGTCGAGATTGGAGAACATGTTTTAGAGAACGCAGTGGCTGCAAACGAGGTCATACACTCGGAAAACAGCGAGATCGACAGTGATTCGGAGGGCGTGTGTTCCGATTGTGACAGCCCTGGACACTAATTTTGGACAGTGTCAGATGTTAACGTGCGAACAAGTATATGCGCTGTGCATTTTTTTCAGTTTAGTGTTTTACAGTTATTAAAGTGTTAACAGTTATCAACGTGTTACTAAAGCAGTTTATGTGTTAATGTGTGTCAGAATAGTGAAAGTTTGAGAATATAAAACGATGAATTAATAATTTATGGTAAGTCATGATTTTATCTTTTCTTTAAAATGGAAGGGGGGCGTTAATTAGGGGAAGGGTGTTAATTAGGGAATATACGGTATATATATATATATCATACAATACATATGTGTTGAGTTATTGACATGTCCAGTATTTCAGCACATTGTTCAATTATAACTAGGTTGCACAGGTTGAGGTGCAGACAAGCACAATAACCTGCATGCGTTCGATGTGAGTCCTATGCCATTGGTGGCCAAATGGCGCTGTGAATACAAGAGCTGATGCACTCCGAATATTTAGCTATGCCATAGATTGAATGAACCTATGACAGCTCAATCGTTACCTCTTTTCACCCGTTTGCACTTTTCAAACTATCTTAGTCAACCAGACACATTATCCCCAACTTCACATCAAATTATCCAAGTGCATAAAAGGTGTTTTCCGTTATCGTTTGCTTAATAAACCTAAATACATGCCACGTATCTGTGTCCCTGCATTGTCAAACTTGATCACCAGACTCAAAGTATAACTAAGTTGGTGTCGATTTTTGTACCGTCAGATTTGAGGCAAATCAAAGCAGCGGGGGTTTGGATTGTGCAAAGCAGGGTTAATGGGGCTGGATGGGAAACATTGGTGACGTACAATAATCGACCGAATAAAAGCGTTACGGGATTCGCGGATTTACGAGGCCTGATCGGCTGATAAGGCATAACCGAAAGAACCTCATCACCGCAGTGCCGCGATGATTGGTAATATTTTTGTTCTTGAGGCTGGAGCGCAGCCTAATACATCCCGGCTTATGCCTGCTGTAGTTAAGGCTCCATTGAATCGTTCTAGCTGCATACAGTTATTGGGTTAGTAAGTCTTTTGATGTTACAAATACCTTCCTTTATCGGCAATGCGCTATGCCAGCATCCCCAGTCTGTCACAGGCCGCAACGCCTTATTGTGAAGATCTTCTCCAACAAATGCAAAGCTTCCGAGCGCCGATTTGCTTGTTCCACATAAATGTAGCTACATATCTAGATTAGCAATTTGACGCTCGGAAGGTAGACGCCGAGTATATGTAGTTAATCCTACAGGATCCGCTTGCAAGGAACGAATTGAACCATGTAAGGTTTCCACATTGATAGGGCCTAGTGTCAATAGGGCTAAAAACCATAAATATGCCCGACCCACATTGCACCAGCAAATGATTGCTAAATCAGTCACGCTAGTTCTATCAGAAAGGGATCCCTTTGGCATTGCTCAACCCGATGACGACTTTTGACGCCTTGCATGTTGTGCTTTAAACCGTTTCTGTTCCAGGTGGTAGTCCTAGTGATTCTCTTAATGACCATATAAGTTTCACATCTACCGTATCGGTGTTAACTGTGATATTGCCTAACAGTCATAACTGGAATGCCACAGGGAAAAGGTGCTACAGAGCCACTAATGAGTGCAATTAGAGAAGTGTCATCGCGTTGTGTAGCTCGTCTTATATTTATATTAAACATATTCTTTGATCTGCAGTAATTGCGCACACAGCCTGTTACGGCAAAAGTTTGTGACAACACGCAAGCCTCTTACTACTGCTAATGTGCTAGGTCGATATCAAGGGAGCGGTACACCCAGTTAGACACACAATCATGCGTCAGCTGCCAACGGCTGTTTTACTGCGGAAGGGGTAAAACTTCAGGCACTGAAATCTGATGGAACCTTTCAACTCCACGCGTGTACCCTTTCTATTATTGCTCTAAGATTTGGAAGCAAGGCCAAGGCTCACGCGTGGGTCCTCCAGTTTATTAGGTTACAGGTCCGTCGATATTTCAACAAACACTGTTCCAGTGTGCACCCATTTAATTATTTGGTTTATTACCCGGTTTTGCAGTTGCACTGAGTGTGTAAGATAGCACTTGTTTGCTATTTATTGGCTAAATGTGCATCAATCATCTGCAGCGATCTCAGGCACTAAATTTAACGGGAGAGCATATTGGCTATTGCCAGATTAGTATTCCTGAAATGGTGTACCATGATGATAATTTGACAATTATACAAGAACTGAGTCTTGAAGTGGTATGAAATGGCTGTATCAGTGAAACCACACACTTGTGACGCGCCCACCCCCCAACTACTATACATACTTTTATATATTTATATGTATATATTTATATATATATCGATATATATATTTAAATATATATATTTATATTTATACATATATATGTATGTGTATGTGTGTGTATATAAATATGCATATATATTTTGCAAAACTTATATACTTTTTTTATCAGAATGATGCACTTGCAATACACCCTGTGATCTTAGACTCGTTAGTACGGCGCGTTAGAATGTTTGTATAGTCACACAACGTCAACTCTCACTGTTTGCAGTGCATCAATCCATAGATGTATTGGCAGAGATACACCAGTTAAAGACTAGGTGGGTGTGCAGGGGAGCAACCAACCCAAATTTTAAGTAACTGATGTCTATTGCTATTCGTTGATATTGCTTCGCTTTCTTGTCCAATGAAATCCATGAAATATATGAAAATGTCATATTCAGCTAAATTCAGGTAGTACAAATGTATCGCACTCAATCAAATGTGCTAAACCTCAAAATGCATGAACTGGGCAATCACCAGCACCCATCGATTAATCGAAATATAGTACCACACTAAATGTCAGCCGGATGGCTAATGTCATGAAGAGTTCAACGCAATATCGATATTATCAGTTTATAAGTACCGTATAAGTATGTATATATATACATATATATATATATATATATATATATATATATATATATATATATATATATATATATATATATATATATATATATGTATATATATATGTATATATATATACATATATATATAAATATATATATACATATATATATATATATATTAGTATATACCATCAGGGGTGATATTAGTTAGCGTTGCAAAAATAATAGATAGTGCTTTTATTACCAAAGTTAAGACGTAGCGTAATTTGCAATTGTCAAAAAAGAAGATACTTTTACGCAAACTTTCTTGGAAAATATAGTAGCTGTAAAGGCAAAGTACAAAATTATATGCAATCGTGTTCTACAAGAACAACTTACTCGGAATCATTGTTTCCTAGAAACTAATTCATTACATTATGAAGATATAATTGACATTTCTGACAATTACATGCTAGGAGATGCATCATTTGCCATTACCAAATATCTAAATGATGATTAATTGATTTCATTTGTTGAATATTATGTAACGACCGACACTTATAGCGTGAATGCTCTCAACTGTACGCTTAACGGTGTTGTCGCTAGTCTTCAGGTAATGCCTGATAATAAAAACGTTTGTGCTTTTTGCGGAACCCTATGAAAAAAGGATGTTCATTAATGATTTATATTAGTAATTAGTATTGTGATTAATGATTTGAGTTAATAATTGAGCGTGTCATCAATAATTCCAATACGTTTAATCAGGTTGTAGAATGTAGCATCGATTAGTTTTATATACGCACTGAACAGATGCTTGATCAATGTTTAATGAGAATTACTAACTCGCTGAAATTTGACTGTTGCGCCCAAATGTGACGAGAGGTAGTATATGGTTATGAGGAGATCAGCCATCATGCGTCACCTCACATCCCAAATGATTAATTGATTTAAAAAATTTATCTACCACTTATGGTAAAGAGAAAAATTATGCGTGCTAGCCTTCTTAACAATATAGCTGATTTAACATATCGGGGGTAACATTTGTCGGGTATGAGTAATAATCGAATTGTATTCCCGATGTAGTTTGACAAGCTCCCTGAAACTATGACGAAGAAAAGTGCAAACGGTTGATAAGGGGGAAATTATAGATTAACATAGTTCTCCTTTGCCTTTGAGGTTTAAATAGTTGACCCACATATCAATTCCCTAAGGGAGACGTGTTTTATTTGTACCAACATCTGTGTGTTTAGTGCATGTAGTTTGCATCATTTAGATGATGGTGATATGCCGATGACACATGCCCAGGTTATTTAATTTTAAAAACTTGAGCAGCGGTACCGCAATGCTTTTATCGTGGGTTGATGATACTGCCGAGCAAAAATGGGTGAACGCCATTCTGAATTGCGCCTTCGGCAATAACTGCATAGGAAGTTTTGTACAAGGATTTCTAGCCTGCCTTAAATATAAAAATAGCTCCGTAGTTTTGCTTTATTATGTATTGAGCAAAAGCGCCTATCACTACGGCGACGGAATATATCAGTTCACGTTTTGCTAATAATGCTAAATGGCTACTCGTGCTTGGGTAGATAAATACCTTAAACGAACTAGAGGTAAGTTTATATAGTTAAGTAACATGAATGACTCTACATATAGCATACGTTCAGTTTCGAACATATGGTGAAACCGTCAACTTTATATCTAGCAGGTGTAAATTGTTGTAACGTAAATTTAGACAACCCGATTCAGTGTTGATGGTCGAAATCGGACATGTTTTGGACAAATACAGCTATGTAGCAATAAAGATAATTACCTTTAGACAGCAGATTCAATAATATGTTAGCTTCCATTAGTAGTGTTAGTCTTTGGATAGTGGGAATTTTAAAAGTGTTTAGTGGCATTTACCCTGCGCCAAAGAGAGATTACAAATTTGTGGTACCGGGTGTGTCAGCTGCGAATTATTCGCGACTTATATCCCCTTGTTGGGCATGAAATGACTTATCGTATCATCATGCCGTGGGTAGTAGCAAAACACTTCATGGGTCGCATTTGTATGTTTAGGATAATGTTCTGTAATAATTTGAACATTATGTCAATATGCATCGTCCCGTTTAACTAATTAGCGTTGCATGAATGCCATGACTGAAACAAAAATTATCACTAACTACTAGAATAAAGGCACCAGCATTTTCCCGATGGTTCGTCACACTTTAATTTATGGTGTTCAAATATTGCTTTCTGTCGCTCTGAATGCAGTAGTGTCGCCACCTGCGCCTAGACTTCGCCACACACAGCGCGTTGAAGAAAAACTCTTAGGGTGTTGCAATTGCTTGCATAATGGGCAGTGTAGTACGACAGTATGCTCATTTGGTCAAGAGCCACCAACCGAATTATTGAGAGCTTCTACGGTAGGCTGTTGGCTCTTGTGGGAGAAGGGTACTGGCATACCTATAATCGGATGGAGATAATATGATCCAGAGATACCACTGCTGACTGAATCATGTACAAACATTTGATCTATTTATTAAAGCTTGGCAAAGCATTGTTAGCGGGCGTGAAACGGGTGGTTATGTTAAATAACATATATAGTTTTGTAGGGCAATGTAAACATTAACCTAAGGGACGGTTTCCACCAAGAACCAGTGAAAATAAAGAAAAATATTGCATCCCAGTGCCAACACGATCAGTCGCAAACCCAATGCGCACCGTATAATCTTCTTAAATGTCTGTATTGGTTATAGCGTCGTCGATCTGTCTTTATATAGTGTATCGAATACTACGCTTCTAACAACATTGCGCGGTTGTTGATGGCTTGAGGATTATTTCAATTATACACAGCCGCCTATGACAATTGATCCGAGAAGTCTAATTTACGAGCCTCGACCTGCCAAACAAATTAATAACAGCACAATAACATATTCAAGTGCCTGTTGTCGAGTGATTTTATCACAATGGATGGCGCCAGTGAACATTGACTTGTCTGTCACCAAATAATGAAATATCGATTGGCAGCAGTCAATAGGTCACCTCTTGCATCTCTTTAAAGGCTTAAAGGATAGCGGTTGGTGGATTTATTAACCATAGTAAAAAAATAAATCTCCCTGCTTGGCATATGCTAATGTGCGTCTAGGGTTTTTGCATGGCGTACACATTGATTAATTATTGCAATTGATACTATATTGAGGATTGTTTGTTTATATCTATAATAAAGAAACAAATGCTCAGTGAGAATTAACGATGACACAAACGTGATAGCGTTCACTAACAGTGCTATTTGCTTGGTAGCAATATATATCTCTATCATTATACTATAACCTAGCCTTGTTAAAGTCACGTCCCAGTTAGTATTGACTATGATGGCGTTTCGTACCAATGTCATAAGCAGAAACAAATATTGACAATTGTGTTTGTAATTAATTATGCACTACTGACTGTCATGATGAGAGATAAGATTATGCCTGCATCCTTATATCATGTTTACTAAACCACAGTTGCATTGTATATATATACCTATAACTTTACACGTTGGATGTGTTAATCTTTCTATTGTGATTATCCCTTATCGAACGTTGTTAAGTATGTGTTGTAATATATTGTAATGAAGGCTACCCGGATGGCTTGGATGGTATTAATTGCAATAGCTCAGTGTGAAAACACTATGTTGTACGTATGATCATAAGCGCAGTGGCAAATGCACTTCTTTTACATGCAAGTACACTATTATTTATGTCATCCATTAAATACAAGTAAGTAACGAAACTATCACCAAACCCATGCATTATGCATCTCTTTTTGAAATTCATATCGGTTCGTTACAACTATTGAGCTCTTCTCCAAGCGCATAATTAATACTTGTCTCATGTTAAAGCTATGTAAAAATATGGCATCTCGTCAGCACTTGATGGTTCCGAGGATGATTTGTTCCAACTGACCGACGATGAACGGGATGACGAGGACCAGTTTGAGGGTTTTTCACAGGATGACGTCGAGATTGGAGAACATGTTTTAGAGAACGCAGTGGCTGCAAACGAGGTCATACTCTCGGAAAACAGCGAGATCGACAGTGATTCGGAGGGCGTGTGTTCCGATTGTGACAGCCTTGGACACTAATTTTGGACAGTGTCAGATGTTAACGTGCGAACAAGTATATGCGCTGTGCATTTTTTTTTTCAGTTTAGTGTTTTACAGTTATTAAAGTGTTAACAGTTATCAACGTGTTACTAAAACAGTTTATGTGTTAATGTGTGTCAGAATAGTGAAAGTTTGAGAATATAAAAGGATGAATTAATAAATTTATGGTAAGTCATGATTTTATCTTTTCTTTAAAACGGAAGGGGGGCGTTAATTAGGGGAGGGGCGTTGATTAGGGAATATACGGTATATATATATCATACAATACATCGTTGAGTTATTGACATGTCCAGTATTTCAGCACATTGTTCAATTATAACTAGGTTGCGCGGATGGAGGTGCAGACAAGCACAATAACCTGCATGCGTTCGATGTGAGTCCTACGCCATTGGTGGCCAAATGGCGCTGTGAATACAAGAGATGATGCACTCCGAATATTTACCTATGCCATAGATTGAATGAACCTATGACAGCTCAATCGTTAATTCCTTTCACCCGTTTGCACTTTTCAAACTATCTTAGTCAACCAGACACATTATCCCCAACTTCACATCAAATTATCCAAGTGCACAAAAGGTGTTTTCCGTTATCGTTTGCTTAATAAACCTGAATACATGCCACGTATCTGTGTCCCTGCATTGTCAAACTTGATCACCAGACTCAAAGTATAACTAAGTTGGTGTCGATTTTTGTATCGTCAGATTTGAGGCAAATCAAAGCAGTGGGGGGTTGGATTGTGCAAAGCAGGGTTAATGGGGCTGGATGGGAAACATTGGTGACGTACAATAATCGACCGAATAAAAGCGTTACGGGATTCGCGGATTTACGAGGCCTGATCGGCTGATAAGGCATAACCGAAAGAACCTCATCACCGCAGTGCCGCGATGATTGGTAATATTTTTGTTCTTGAGGCTGGAGCGCAGCCTAATACGTCCCGGCTTATGCCTGCTGTAGTTAAAGCTCCATTGAATCGTTCTAGCTGCATACAGTTATTGGGTTAGTAAGTCTTTTGATGTTACAAATACCTTCCTTTATCGGCAATGCACTATGCCAGCATCCCCAGTCAGTCACAGGCCGCAACGCCTTATTGTGAAGATCTTCTCCAACAAATGCAAAGCTTCCTAGCGCCGATTTGCTTGTTCCACATAAATGTAGCTACATATCTAGATTAGCAATTTGACGCTCGGAAGGTAGACGCCGAGTATATGTAGTTAATCCTACAGGATCCGCTTGCAAGGAACGAATTGAACCATGTAAGGTTTCCACATTGATAGGGCCTAGTGTCAATAGGGCTAAAAACCATAAATATGCCCGACCCACATTGGACCAGCAAATGATTGCTAAAACAGTCACGCTAGTTCTATCAGAAAGGGATCCCTCTGGCATTGCTCAACCCGATGACGACTTTTGACGCCTTGCATGTTGTGCTTTAAACCGTTTCTGTTCCAGGTGGTAGTCCCAGTGATTCTCTTAATGACCATATAAGTTTCACATCTACCGTATCGGTGTTAACTGGGATATTGCCTAACAGTCATAACTGGAATGCCACAGGGAAAAGGTGCTACAGAGCCACTAATGAGTGCAATCAGAGAAGTGTCATCGCGTTGTGTAGCTCGTCTTATATTTATATTAAACGTATTCTTTGATCTGCAGTAATTGCGCACATAGCCTGTTATGGCAAAAGTCTGTGACAACACGCAAGCCTCTTACCACTGCTAATGTGCAAGGCCGATATCAAGGGAGCGGTATACCCAGTTAGACACACAATCACGCGTCAGCTGCCAACGGCTGTTTTACTGCGGAAGGGGTAAAACTTCAGGCACTGAAATCTGAAGGAACCTTTCAACTCCACGCGTGTACCCTTTCTATTATTGCCCTAAGATTTGGGAGCAAGGCCACGGCTCACGCGTGGGTCCTCCGGTTTATTAGGTCACAGGTCTGTCGATATTTCAACAAACACTGTTTCAGTGTGCACCCATTTAATTCTTTGATTTATTACCCGGTTTTGCAGTTGCACTGAGTGTGTAAGATAGCACTTGTTTGCTATTTATTGGCTAAATGTGCATCAATCATCTGCAGCGATCTCAGGCACTAAATTGAACGGGAGAGCATATTGGCTATAGCCAGATAGTATTCCTGAAATGGTGTACCATGATGATAATTTTACAATTACACAAGAACTGAGTCTTGGAGTGGTATGAAATGGCAGTATCATTGAAACCACACACTTGTGACGCGCCCACCCCCCAACTACTATACATACTTTTATATATTTATATGTATATATTATATATATATATATATATATATATATTTAAATATATATATTTATATTATACATATATATGTATGCATGTGTGTGTATATATAAATATGCATATATTTTTGCCAAACTTATATACTTTTTTTATCAGAATGATGCACTTGCAATACACCCTGTGATCTTAGACTCGTTAGTACGGCGCGTTATATGTTTGTATAGTCACACAACTCAACTCTCACTGTTTGCAGTGCATCAATCCATAGATGTATTGGCAGAGATACACCAGTTAAAAGACTAGGTGGGTGTGCAGGGGAGCAACCAACCCAAATTTTAAGTAACTGATGTCTATTGCTATTCGTTGATATTGCTTCGCTTTCTTGTCCAATGAAATCCATGAAATATATGAAAATCATATTCAGCTAAATTCAGTTAGTACAAATGTATCGCACTCAATCAAATGTGCTAAACCACAAAAACGTCATGAACACTGTTTGGCAGTGCATCACCATAGATGCATTGGATTAATCGACCAGTTAAAGACTAGGTGGGTGTGCAGGGGAGCAACCAACCCAAATTTTAAGTGACTGACGTCTATTGCTATTCGTTGATATAATTCGCTTGAAATGAAATCCATGAAATATATGAAAATATCATATTCATCTAAATTCAGGTAGTACAAATGTATCGCACTCAATCAAATGTGCTAAACCTCAAAATGCATCTATCCGTTATGGCTTCGAATAAACGACCATAAAGTAGATCTGTTTTCCCTTTCAAATATAAAATGGTTGAGAGTCCTTATGCAGCAAATATAATGATGGCCACTGCACGATAGCGACCTTGAAGAGACGATAACTCATGACACTATAGCACTAAAGACGGAGCCGGATATATAGATATAGCCTGCATGAACGAGGCAATCACCAGCACCCATCGATTAATCGAAATATAGTTTCACACTAAATGTCAGCCGGATGGCTAATGTCATGAAGATTCAACGCAATATCGATATTATCAGTTTATAATTACCGTATAAGTATGTATATATGTACTAATATATATATATATATATATATATATATATATATATATATATATATATATATATATATATATATATATATATATGTATATATATATATATATATATATATATATATTTATATATATATTTATATATGCACATATATATATATATATATATATATATATATATATATATATATATATATATATATATATATATATATATAGATGTATATATATGTGTGTGTGTATGTGTGTGCGTGTGTGTATGTGCATGTGCGTGTATGTGTGTATGTGTGTGTATATGTTTGTGTATATGTGTGTGTGTACTAAATTATCAAAGTCATTTATCCTCAATGTCGGCAGTGGAATCGCTGTTTACCATCAGGGGTGATATTAGTTAGCGTTGCAAAAATAATAGATAGTGCTTTTATTAACAAAGTTAAGACGTAGCGCTGCAGACCATTTTAGGCCACAATAAGTGGAAGTCACGCGACGTTGGTTGTTGCTAACCATACACGGCTAGTGCATAACTCATCGGTTGCACGATGAAGTATGGCCTGTTGCAGTACGCCCGCTCCTTGAGTGACAAACCTCCAAGTAAACACGTGTTTAGTAGTGCTTCTTTGGGGAGCGTGCGTAGGTGTTGATTATTTTCTGCTTCACGGAAATGACCCTTATAGAAAAGGCAGAGTCATAAATTAATTCAGCAACGTTAAAGTTATCACATGCTGTACGAACCATTTTTACCGATACCAAAAAAGGACAAATATCAATCGATATTTGGCTTAGCAATTCAATACCGGCCTGTTGAGTATTGGCACACCAAGTGCAACCCACCATTAATAACATCAAGAAGATTTTTAATTGAGTGCTCAACTGTAAAACATTTGCTCAGAGCAATGCATAATGATGGTTGCAGAGTTATGGCTTGAATATCATTACTTGATTGTGTCGATTAACGATATCGACAGCATACAATTAATATTGTTTTAATATTGATCGATTTAGTGGTTAACAAAAATTCTTATTGGTTCAACTAATGCATGAATGGAATCAAATTTAATGATTATGAGTCAACTTTTATTTGCATTGACCTGTTTATAACCATAGTGTTAGGTGTCTTGACACTAGCGAGTAAGTTAGAATCGTACAAACCTGATTACGGTACGGCTATGAAGATCGCGAATCACACCATACAGAATTCAATGAATAGCAACCCAAGCGGTTGATTTATCGCCGCACTGATGCCCAATATAAGCACATTCAATATTAGTTTCTTGATCATGGTTTGTGGCGCAAGTTTAAGCACATTTCCAGCACTATCAAGTGTTCCACGTGTTACATCTTTAATAGTATTTATCATGGTTTTCAATTCCGCTATTTGATATTTAATTTGATATAAAGCATCAATTAGAACAAGGCGATGAACCAAAAGTATACTTAAATCGATATGGATGACTCGCGAAATGTACTCGACATGTTTTCGAAATTCTTGAAACTTGACAGCTGATTAGCCGAGACGATCTATAAATGTATGCCCTTATACCAAAAAACCTGTTTCCAGACTTATAAATGAGAGCTGAAGATGAATTATTGTTCTTGATCCACAGAATTCCAATATGATGCAGCGACAAAGAGGTACAGTACATTTTAAGCGATAAGGGCAGAAGTAGGACTAGCTGCAAAACAATGTGGCCAATTGGTAGGTCATTAACGTTGTACGCTGATTAGACGCTGGATGCTGTTGTAAATAAAAAGCTTATAACGTTAGATATACAATGCATGTGTATTCACCTTGCAACTACGCGTTAATCATGATCATCGGTATATTAAGCATTTAGCTAGGCTGAAACGTCATCGGTTGGTTAACAGGAAACGGTATCTATTACATTTTCACTGAATCACAACATGGACCACATTTGCACCAAAGATTAGTTAACAATCACTCAACAGCTGACAATTCCTAAATTACGCCCCATACTGTAAGTTTCTCTTCATGCAATATGAAATTGAACAACGTCTTATAACATGTCTGCATATGCTAACGGCGACTAAATCAAGCTCTTAAGTAGTAATTTCGACATCACAGATGTGCGGTTCCGAGTGTTTTATTCAATGTCATTCATGCAATTAGAAATGCCCTAATTAGCATCCTGTTAGTTGGGTAATACGCTAGTACCTTTCCCTATAAAAAGTAAACATTACGTTAGGGGCTCATTCACACAGATCAAATGACTGATATTGTTTAGACAACCACTTAACATAAAAACATTAGTGAACCTAGAGTTTGTATTCCCCAGGTATCAAGTAATTGTGATATATACACGAGCTCGACATGAATGACAAGCAAGTGAAATTGCATGCTCAACTGCATTTATGGAGCTAGAAACCATCGACGTGTTTCACGTTATATCAGTCCACATATTTGAATTCGTGCTGTATCAACAACTTGATGGTGTATCCGAAACGGTCCCGACTGCGCACACTTCAGGCAGCGAACCGATCAATTGCCACACTAAAACTCTGAAACTATCAATGCAATATGGAAATATCAGCTTGTAGCCTGTAGCGGAAGTCAATATGCCAAGCAATGAATAACTAATAGGATTCATTTGTCGTGAAGCGTCATGCCGAATATATGTAGGATCAAGCGGTGTATGTGGACCACATTTACAGTTCAGCAACTACACATCGAGAGCCCGTATGAATAAGCCTACTTTGGCTTGATGTAGCCTGTGCGCTAAAAGGTGGCAATTAGTAGCACCCATTGATTAAATAAGATAATTAGAAAATAACTGGTATTCTGCAATTGAACTTCGATCCAGCACGGTAATATATGATGTTTTCAGCCAGTGATATATTGTGAATGTACTCGTTAATTAGCAATATGCATGAAATAAAGTCGGCCCATGTGGTAAAAAGACCCAAATGTGATACATTCACGCACATTTCTGCAACATTTTGCGTGACTTTCATGCGAATAATAAATATATCATATATCAACATTCTTCATAACCATTACCTATCCTGACTACATTCATTTAAAAAGTTATAATCAACTCTGAGGGTGTTTCTAGCGATGATCATCTTTATATATATATGTATATATACATATATATATATATATAAATATATGTATATATATATACATGTATATATATACATATATATATATATATATATATATATATATATATATATATATATATATATATATATATATATATATATATATATATATATATATATATATATATATATATATATATATCTATATATATATATATATATATATAGTGTACTAATCCCAGTCGACGGTTCTAACGTCAAACAAGACACCACTGAGTGGCCACTATATGGCAGATAAGGTCAAATTACTAACCCTAAGAAAGGAAAGTGAACAGAAATGATGGTCATTATAATGTTAGTTTAGGTTACTGTACCGATATTCCTGACTTTTATAAGATTCCGCATCCACCAACGTTTGTTACAAATATAATAGCACAGCTCTTAAAGGAAGAGAAAGTTCTAGTGATAGATTAAGAATTATATTCTGTATGCGTACTCGATGCGTCCTGCGCCTTATGCTTCAAAATATCGCCAATCCACATAATCACACCTATAGGGGTCTGCTGCTGCGCTATTATTTCTTTTGCGTGTGTGCCAACTTTTGCTCGTCTCTACCTTGGAAAGTCGTTTAGATAATGCGGATATGCTGAAGTCCACTTTCTAATAAAAAAAATGAAATAATGCTACCGCATTGTTTCTATCATATACTTAAAATATTGCCGAGCAAAAATGAGTGAGTGAACATTCCGAACCATGCCTCTCTCTGACCAAAGCTTTCGAATCAATGGTCAGAGCATTGCATTGGATAGTCATTATGTTAGACGTATATTTAGGCCGTCAACACGGCCTCTCCTATCATTGAAACCATATTTGAACCGTTATGCCGTAAAAACTAAAGGAGCATTACTTGTGCATGTCCTGAGTTAAATTGAGAACGATATAAGAGAGACTTGAATAATGGGAGGGAAAAGCAATGTGTGTATGATACTAAGCGCCTGCACATACACACGCGCCAGGTAACTTGGATTTTATATCTGTACGTAATATTCCTCAGTAATTGCGCTGTCAACATCGTTTATGTATGTTTCATCGGATTATTCTGTAAATAGATAATTGCATCCACATGGTTTTGCAAATGTACAATTAATAAAAACCCGTTTGTTTACTTTCGTGACGGGGCAACTCTAGTTAGGTTCATGTAAAATCGCTTGGATTATATTCTTCAATCCAAGCGCCCTCGTTCTGTAATAGAAGTCGAATATCAACGCGAATTAATTTAATGACGGCTTTGCCGCGATATTGTGACGCAGAGTAGAACGGACAGTTCCTGCCCAAATTACGACTCCTATGCATTTTTGTAATAAGTCCCATAAATCATCAACCAGCAGTAATAAGCATTCACCCGCCCATGGACATTTTTGATATACGCGCATATGTTTTGCAAATATCAGAATGATACGGACGACCACTTTACTCACTAAGATACTATACTTGACTGGAGGTTAGGTCATCGTGCCAGCTGCCTGTCACGGCTGGGCTGCTTTAACACATCGCAGTTTTTGGACACCAGGCAGCAGCTTTGTCTGTTTGCAATTATTTTGAGGGTTTGCTAGTAAGCCTCGTGGGCGAGTTATCAGAGCGCTATGTAACATCAACTGAGTAACTAAACTATGCATCTCACTAGCTTGACATTCCACAGCCAAATATCTCATTATTAAGGTCACATTTTTTTGCATACTGATGTCAATATTATCAATGTATGATATCATTACAACTAATTGCAACGGCCCAAAGGCAAGCGAATAAGTCTGAATTTATGCATCTGATAGGCGTGATAACATCAGTTGACAAAATACGGAATAAGTATGTGATGCATGATAGGATAAATATGCAGCAATATTATCCTTTGAGCGGCCTGGATACCCTGACGGCAGGCATTGAAAATCAGCACTAGATTCACAGTGCCTGGCCCAGGGAAAGATCAAACTACACCGTAGACGCCCCTTTTCCCAAAGCGTTTATGCACATCCTTGGGGGATTAATCCCTAGAAACCAATATAACAGTCCAACGCGATAACACTGAGCAGCCAGGTCTTGGCCGAAATGGACTCAAGTCATCCATTGTCAGGAAAGAAAAGTTCGAATGTTTTGATGGTGTGGGTTAATGAAATAGCAATACTCCTATTCCTTGGCCTTTTCTTCTATTCCAATATATCATTTTCCGCTTGATATCAGTCACAGTCGACTATAATAACGAAGATGGCGTACATCAGAGTGCCTCATTAGGTACTAGGCTTAAATAGAGCTACCCATTGAGCTGTACACTAATATAGTCACCCTGTACCGCTTCTTGTTCAGTCCATTAGTTTCCACTCATCGTTAACACGCGTACATATCATAGAGGGATACGTCCTGCTTTAGTTACCTTCATCTTCCCTGTGTATCAATTTATATGCGTTGGATGAACGTCGTTTACAGCATCGTTTACAGCACAGTTTTTTATATATATGTTGGTATGCAGATAACGCATGGTACCGTTCCTAACACAAAACATGAGCAGCGACAACGTAATGGTTTCTATGATGGGATGAGAAGATTGTCTAGCAAAAATTGACATCCAACGAAGATTTGCCCTGGGATATCTAGTCTGCGCTGATGGTTTTGTTTCTTTATGTATTGAGCACAAGTGCACATTGCCAGGGCTACAAAGGGTAATAGGACGAGTATTGTTTATAATACCTAATGACTACCAAAGTATGTTTGGTCGATTAAAGACAAATATGGGCTGGTCTATTCATATGCCACATCGCTGTTTAAATGAGTTGGTGCATTTGACCAATTACAGGTGAAGTTATATCAGAATTTTATCAGCTATGCAAATATAGCTAACGTACATCCATCCACTGACCGAGTATCAAATATTACCAATATCCTTGTTGGTCATGCTTTAAGAAACACAAACAGGGCCGGCAATTTAGTCGCTTGATTAGGCTGTATTTTTTACTGCAGTACTAATTATACATGCTTTTCAATATATATGCTTTTTAATATATTGGTGACTTATCTGCCATTCCATTCATTAGTACCTTTCCCTATAAAAAGTAAACATTACGTTAGGGGCTCATTCACACAGATCAAATGACTGATATTGGTTAGACAACTACTTAACATAAAAACATTAGTGAACCTAGAGTTTGTATTCCCCAGGTATCAAGTAATTGTTATATATACACGAGCTCGACATGAATGACAAGCAAGTGAAATTGCATGATCAACTGCATTTATGGAGCTAGAAACCATCGACGTGTTTCACGTTATGTCAGTCCACATATTTGAATTCGTGCTGTATCAACAACTTGATGGTGTATCTGAAACGGTCCCGACTGCGCACACTTCAGGCAGCGAACCGATCAATTGCCACACTAAAACTCTGAAACTATCAATGCAATATGGAAATATCAGCTTGTATGTAGCCTGTAGCGGGAGTCGATATGCCAAGCAATGAATAACTAATAGGATTCATTTGTCGTGAAGCGTCATGCCGAATATATATAGGATCAAGCGGTGTGTGTGGACCACATTTACAGTTCAGCAACTACACATCGAGAGCCCGTATGAATAAGCTTCCTTTGGCTTGATGTAGCCTGTGCGCTAAAAGGTGGCAATTAGTAACACCCATTGATTAAATAAGATAATTAGAAAATAACTGGTATTCTGCAAATGAACGTCGATCCAGCACGGTAAGCTATGATGTTTTCAGCCAGTGATATATTGTGAATGTACTCGTTAATTAGCAATATGCATGAAATAAAGTCGGCCCATGTGGTAAAAAGACCCAAATGTGATACATTCACGCACATTTCTGCAACATTTTGCGTGACTTTCATGCGAATAATAAATATATCATATATCAACATTCTTCATAATCATTACCTATCCTGACTACATTCATTTAAAAAGTTATAATCAACTCTGAGGGTGTTTCTAGCGATGATCATCTTTATATATATATGTATATATACATATATATATATATATAAATATATGTATATATATATACATGTATATATATATACATATAGATATATATATATATATATATATATATATATATATATATATATATATATATATATATATATATATATATATATATATATATATATATATATATATATATATATATATATATATATATATATATATATATATAGTGTACTAATCCCAGTCGACGGTTCTAACGTCAAACAAGACACCACTGAGTGGCCACTATATGGCAGATAAGGTCAAATTACTAACCCTAAGAAAGGAAAGTGAACAGAAATGATGGTCATTATAATGTTAGTTTAGGTTACTGTACCGATATTCCTGACTTTTATAAGATTCCGCATCCACCAACGTTTGTTACAAAAATAAAAGCACAGCTCTTCAAGGAAGAGAAAGTTCAAGTGATAGATTAAGAATTATATTCTGTATGCGTACTCGATGCGTCCTGCGCCTTATGCTTCCAAATATCGCCAATCCACATAATCACACCTATAGGGGTCTGCTGCTGCGCTATTATTTCTTTTGCGTGTGTGCCAACTTTTGCTCGTCTCTACCTTGGAAAGTCGTTTAGATAATGCGGATATGCTGAAGTCCACTTTCTAATAAAAAAAATGAATAATGCTACCGCATTGTTTCTATCATATACTTAAAATATTGCCGAGCAAAAATGAGTGAGTGAACATTCCGAACCATGCCTCTCTCTGACCAAAGCTTTCGAATCAATGGTCAGAGCATTGCATTGGATAGTCATTATGTTAGACGTATATTTAGGCCGTCAACACGGCCTCTCCTATCATTGAAACCATATTTGAACCGTTATGCCGTAAAAACTAAAGGAGCATTACTTGTGCATGTCCTGAGTTAAATTGAGAACGATATAAGAGAGACTTGAATAATGGGAGGGAAAAGCAATGTGTGTATGATACTAAGCGCCTGCACATACACACGCGCCAGGTAACTTGGATTTTATATCTGTACGTAATATTCCTCAGTAATTGCGCTGTCAACATCGTTTATGTATGTATGTTTCATCGGATTATTCTGTAAATAGATAATTGCATCCACATGGTTTTGCAAATGTACAATTAATAAAAACCCGTTTGTTTACTTTCGTGACGGGGCAACTCTAGTTAGGTTCATGTAAAATCGCTTGGATTATATTCTTCAATCCAAGCGCCCTCGTTCTGTAATAGAAGTCGAATATCAACGCGAATTAATTTAATGACGGCTTTGCCGCGATATTGTGACGCAGAGTAGAACGGACAGTTCCTGCCCAAATTACGACTCCTATGCATTTTTGTAATAAGTCCCATAAATCATCAACCAGCAGTAATAAGCATTCACCCGCCCATGGACATTTTTGATATACGCGCATATGTTTTGCAAATATCAGAATGATACGGACGACCACTTTACTCACTAAGATACTATACTTGACTGGAGGTTAGGTCATCGTGCCAGCTGCCTGTCACGGCTGGGCTGCTTTAACACATCGCAGTTTTTGGACACCAGGCAGCAGCTTTGTCTGTTTGCAATTATTTTGAGGGTTTGCTAGTAAGCCTCGTGGGCGAGTTATCAGAGCGCTATGTAACATCAACTGAGTAACTAAACTATGCATCTCACTAGCTTGACATTCCACAGCCAAATATCTCATTATTAAGGTCACATTTTTTTGCATACTGATGTCAATATTATCAATGTATGATATCATTACAACTAATTGCAACGGCCCAAAGGCAAGCGAATAAGTCTGAATTTATGCATCTGATAGGCGTGATAACATCAGTTGACAAAATACGGAATAAGTATGTGATGCATGATAGGATAAATATGCAGCAATATTATCCTTTGAGCGGCCTGGATACCCTGACGGCAGGCATTGAAAATCAGCACTAGATTCACAGTGCCTGGCCCAGGGAAAGATCAAACTACACCGTAGACGCCCCTTTTCCCAAAGCGTTTATGCACATCCTTGGGGGATTAATCCCTAGAAACCAATATAACAGTCCAACGCGATAACACTGAGCAGCCAGGTCTTGGCCGAAATGGACTCAAGTCATCCATTGTCAGGAAAGAAAAGTTCGAATGTTTTGATGGTGTGGGTTAATGAAATAGCAATACTCCTATTCCTTGGCCTTTTCTTCTATTCCAATATATCATTTTCCGCTTGATATCAGTCACAGTCGACTATAATAACGAAGATGGCGTACATCAGAGTGCCTCATTAGGTACTAGGCTTAAATAGAGCTACCCATTGAGCTGTACACTAATATAGTCACCCTGTACCGCTTCTTGTTCAGTCCATTAGTTTCCACTCATCGTTAACACGCGTACATATCATAGAGGGATACGTCCTGCTTTAGTTACCTTCATCTTCCCTGTGTATCAATTTATATGCGTTGGATGAACGTCGTTTACAGCATCGTTTACAGCACAGTTTTTTATATATATGTTGGTATGCAGATAACGCATGGTACCGTTCCTAACACAAAACATGAGCAGCGACAACGTAATGGTTTCTATGATGGGATGAGAAGATTGTCTAGCAAAAATTGACATCCAACGAAGATTTGCCCTGGGATATCTAGTCTGCGCTGATGGTTTTGTTTCTTTATGTATTGAGCACAAGTGCACATTGCCAGGGCTACAAAGGGTAATAGGACGAGTATTGTTTATAATACCTAATGACTACCAAAGTATGTTTGGTCGATTAAAAACAAATATGGGCTGGTCTATTCATATGCCACATCGCTGTTTAAATGAGTTGGTGCATTTGACCAATTACAGGTGAAGTTATATCAGAATTTTATCAGCTATGCAAATATAGCTAACGTACATCCATCCACTGACCGAGTATCAAATATTACCAATATCCTTGTTGGTCATGCTTTAAGAAACACAAACAGGGCCGGCAATTTAGTCGCTTGATTAGGCTGTATTTTTTACTGCAGTACTAATTATACATGCTTTTCAATATATATGCTTTTTAATATATTGGTGACTTATCTGCCATTCCATTCATTAGTACCTTTCCCTATAAAAAGTAAACATTACGTTAGGGGCTCATTCACACAGATCAAATGACTGATATTGGTTAGACAACTACTTAACATAAAAACATTAGTGAACCTAGAGTTTGTATTCCCCAGGTATCAAGTAATTGTTATATATACACGAGCTCGACATGAATGACAAGCAAGTGAAATTGCATGATCAACTGCATTTATGGAGCTAGAAACCATCGACGTGTTTCACGTTATGTCAGTCCACATATTTGAATTCGTGCTGTATCAACAACTTGATGGTGTATCTGAAACGGTCCCGACTGCGCACACTTCAGGCAGCGAACCGATCAATTGCCACACTAAAACTCTGAAACTATCAATGCAATATAGAAATATCAGCTTGTAGCCTGTAGCGGGAGTCGATATGCCAAGCAATGAATAACTAATAGGATTCATTTGTCGTGAAGCGTCATGCCGAATATATATAGGATCAAGCGGTGTATGTGGACCACATTTACAGTTCAGCAACTACACATCGAGAGCCCGTATGAATAAGCTTCCTTTGGCTTGATGTAGCCTGTGCGCTAAAAGGTGGCAATTAGTAACACCCATTGATTAAATAAGATAATTAGAAAATAACTGGTATTCTGCAAATGAACGTCGATCCAGCACGGTAAGCTATGATGTTTTCAGCCAGTGATATATTGTGAATGTACTCGTTAATTAGCAATATGCATGAAATAAAGTCGGCCCATGTGGTAAAAAGACCCAAATGTGATACATTCACGCACATTTCTGCAACATTTTGCGTGACTTTCATGCGAATAATAAATATATCATATATCAACATTCTTCATAACCATTACCTATCCTGACTACATTCATTTAAAAAGTTATAATCAACTCTAAGGGAGGGTTCTTTCTAGCGATGATCATCTTTATATATATATGTATATATACATATATATATATATATAATATATATATATATATATATACATATATATATATATATATATATATATATATATATATATATATATATATATATATATATATATATATATATATATATATATATATATATATATATATATATATATATATATATATATATATATATATATATATATATATATATATATATATATATATATATATATATATATAGTGTACTAATCCCAGTCGACGGTTCTAACGTCAAACAAGACACCACTGAGTGGCCACTATATGGCAGATAAGGTCAAATTACTAACCCTAAGAAAGGAAAGTGAACAGAAATGATGGTCATTATAATGTTAGTTTAGGTTACTGTACCGATATTCCTGACTTTTATAAGATTCCGCATCCACCAACGTTTGTTACAAATATAAAAGCACAGCTCTTCAAGGAAGAGAAAGTTCAAGTGATAGATTAAGAATTATATTCTGTATGCGTACTCGATGCGTCCTGCGCCTTATGCTTCCAAATATCGCCAATCCACATAATCACACCTATAGGGGTCTGCTGCTGCGCTATTATTTCTTTTGCGTGTGTGCCAACTTTTGCTCGTCTCTACCTTGGAAAGTCGTTTAGATAATGCGGATATGCTGAAGTCCACTTTCTAATAAAAAAAATGAATAATGCTACCGCATTGTTTCTATCATATACTTAAAATATTGCCGAGCAAAAATGAGTGAGTGAACATTCCGAACCATGCCTCTCTCTGACCAAAGCTTTCGAATCAATGGTCAGAGCATTGCATTGGATAGTCATTATGTTAGACGCATATTTAGGCCGTCAACACGGCCTCTCCTATCATTGAAACCATATTTGAACCGTTATGCCGTAAAAACTAAAGGAGCATTACTTGTGCATGTCCTGAGTTAAATTGAGAACGATATAAGAGAGACTTGAATAATGGGAGGGAAAAGCAATGTGTGCATGATACTAAGCGCCTGCACATACACACGCGCCAGGTAACTTGGATTTTATATCTGTACGTAATATTCCTCGGTAATTGCCCTGTCAACACCGATTATGTATGTTTCATCGGATTATTCTGTAAATAGATAACAACGCGAATTAATTTAATGACGGCATTGCCGCGATATTGTGACGCAGAGTAGAACGGACAGTTCCTGCCCAAATCACGACTCCTATGCATAAATCTCAACCAGCAGTAATAAGCATTCACCCGCCCATGGACATTTTTGATATACGCGCATATGTTTTGTAAATATCAGAATGATACGGACGACCACTTTACTCACTAAGATACTATACTTGACTGGAGGTTAGGTCATCGTGCCAGCTGCCTGTCACGGCTGGGCTGCTTTAACACATCGCAGTTTTTGGACACCAGGCAGCAGCTTTGTCTGTTTGCAATTATTTTGAGGGTTTGCTAGTAAGCCTCGTGGGCGAGTTATCAGAGCGCTATGTAACATCAACTGAGTAACTAAACTATGCATCTCACTAGCTTGACATTCCACAGCCAAATATCTCATTATTAAGGTCACATTTTTTGCATACTGATGTCAATATTATCGATGTATGATATCATTACAACTAATTCCAACGGCCCAAAGGCAAGCGAATAAGTCTGAATTTATGCATCTGATAGGCGTGATAACATCAGTTGACAAAATACGGAATAAGTATGTGATGCATGATAGGATAGATATGCAGCAATATTATCCTTTGAGCGGCCTGGATACCCTGACGGCAGGCATTGAAAATCAGCACTAGATTCACAGTGCCTGGCCCAGGGAAAGATCAAACTACACCTTAGACGCCCCTTTTCCCAAAGCGTTTATTCACATCCTTGGGGGATTATCCCTAGAAACCAATATAACAGTCCAACGCGATAACACTGAGCAGCCAGGTCTTGGCCGAAATGGACTCAAGTCATCCATTGTCAGGAAAGAAAAGTTCGAATGTTTTGATGGTGTGGGTTAATGAAATAGCAATACTCCTATTCCTTGGCCTTTTCTACCATTCCAATATATCATTTTCCGCTTGATATCAGTCACAGTGGAGTATAATAACGAAGGTGGCGTACATCAGAGTGCCTCATTAGGTACTAGGCTTAAATAGAGCTACCTATTGAGCTGTACACTAATATAGTCACCCTGTACCGCTTCTTGTTCAGTCCATTAGTTTCCACTCATCGTTAACACGCGTACATATCATAGAGGGATACGTCCTGCTTTAGTTACATTCATCTTCCCTCTGTGCCAATTTATATGCGTTGGATGAACGTCGTTTACAGCATCGTTTACAGCACAGCTTTTTTATATATATGTTGGTATGCAGATAACGCATGGTACCGTTCCTAACACAAAACATGAGCAGCGACAACGTAATGGTTTCTATTATGGGATGAGAAGATTGTCTAGCAAAAACTGACATCCAACGAAGATTTGCCCTGGGATATCTAGTCTGCGCTGATCGTTTTGTTTCTTTATGTATTGAGCACAAGTGCACATTGCCAGGGCTACAACAATAGGGTAATAGGACTACCAAAGTATTGTTTCGATAATACAAATAATGGTCTATTCACATCCACATCGCTGTTTAAATGAGTTAGTGCATTTGACCAATTACAGGTGAAGTTATATCAGAATTTTATCAGCTATGCAAATATAGCTAACGTACATCCATCCACTGACCGAGTATCAAATATTACCAATATCCTTGTTGGTCATGCTTTAAGAAACACAAACAGGGCCGGCAATTCATTCGCTTGATTAGGCAATATTTTTACTGCAGTACCAAATATACATGCTCATCAATATATCCTTTTTAATATATTGGTGACCTATCTGCCATTCCATTTATAACCGTCGAATGTAGCTTCAATACGGTTGAGTGTTCTGACAACCTCGGATACATATGTGTTTTTGTTTCAGCCCGCCGACAGAATACCATCCTTGTATAGGGATTTGATATACAATAAGGCCTCATGGGCGGTCCTTTGTATCTTGCTACACGCTGAGAAAGCAGGTACGGAGCAGGTGACAATATCATACAGATCACGTAATGGTAAAACATTCATCCAGCTGCACAAAAACATGCAGTTTATGTAGAAATAATATACACATTACAAACACAGCACACTTTGTTGGATGGGTTGCTATATATATAGAAAGACAGGACCTAATGGTCAGACGACTTATTTGGGTTTCGCATCTAGTTAATCAAGCGATCAATCCGGTCTGGTCTATATCATTATCAAGACACCAAGCATTCAATTGGCCACCAACTGGTCTCGGCAGGGGCCTTGTTCCTAATTGCACCAATTTGCTAATTAGGTTTGCTACTCTGCTTAGCACTGTATGTGTGGACCGTTGCATACGCGCCAATGATTGCCTTAGATAATATACAAGCTGTTATTCTGCAGCACTATTACGCAAATATGTTCGCCTCAGTCATCAGTAGGACTAAGGTTTCATCAAGGTGCACATTATGCGGTTAATTACTACGAGTAGACACTGAGGGCACCGAGTGGATTAATGCAGTTCACCTAAATTGCTTGATCGACCATATCCCAATGTCCCATTATCTCCGGCACTCTTCCTGAAACCGCTTAGGGGCCAATTAATTTTCGTTACTGTGTTTTTCATTAGCATCATTGCCTGTTAACTATTAACCCTGGACTGTAATGATTGGTAATTTTCAATTGCCAAAAAAGAAGATACTTTTACGCAAACTTTCTTGGAAAATATAGTAGCTGTAAAGGCAAAGTACAAAATTATATGCAATCGTGTTCTACAAGAACAACTTACTCGGAATCATAGTTTCCTAGAAACTAATTCATTACATTATGACGATATAGGTGACATTTCTGACAATTACATGCTAGGAGATACATCATTTGCCATTACCAAATATCTAAATGATGATTAATTGTTTTCATTTGTTGAATATTATGTAACGACCTACACTTATAGCGTGAATGCTCTCAACTGTACGCTTAACGGTGTTGTCGCTAGTCTTCAGGTAATGCCTGATAATAAAAACGTTGGTGCTTTTTGCGGAACCCTATGAAAAAAGGATGTTCATTAATGATTTATATTAGTAATTAGTATTGTGATTAATGATTTGAGTTAATAATTGAGCGTGTCATCAATAATTCCAATACGTTTAATCAGGTTGTAGAATGTAGCATCGATTAGTTTTATATACGCACTGAACAGATGCTTGATAAATGTTTAATGAGAATTATTAACTCGCTGAAATTGGACTATTGCGCCCAAATGTGGCGAGAGGTAGTATATGGTTATGAGGAGATCAGCCATCATGCGTCACCTCACATCCCAAATGATAAATTGATTTAACAAATTTATCTACCACTTATGGTAAAGAGAAAAATTATGCGTGCTAGCCTTCTTAACAATATAGCTGATTTAACATATCGGGGGTAAAATTTGTCGGGTATGAGTAATAATCGAATTGTATTCCCGATGTAGTTTGACAAGTTCCCTGAAACTATGACGAAGGAAAGTGCAAACGGTTGATAAGGGGGAAATTATAGATTAACATAGTTCTCTTTCGCCCTTGAGGTTTAAATTGTTGACCCACATATCAATTCCCAAAGGGAGACGTGTTTTATTTGTACCAACATCTGTGTGTTTAGTGAATGTAGTTTGCCTCATTTCTGGGACTCATTTGGATGATGGTGATATGCCGATGACACATGCCCTGGTTATTTAATTTTAAAAACTTGAGCAGCGGTACCGCAATGCTTTCATTGTGGGTTGATGATACTGCCGAGCAAAAATGGGTGAATGGCCATTCTGAATTACGCCATCGGCAATGACTACAAAAGAAGTTTGGTACAAGGATTTCTAGCCTGCCTTAAATATAAAAACATAGCTCCGTAGTTTTGCTTCATTATGTATTGAGCCAAAGTGCGTATTACTACGGCGACGGAATATATCAGTTCACGTTTTGCTAATAATGCTAAATGGCTACTCGTGCTTGGGTAGATAGATAACTAGAACGAACATCTAGTTAATTTAGATTATTTCTGCCACAAAACTTTACTTCTTAAATGTTTAGATTTATATATTTGCGTAAGTATGCACAAACGCCTTGTGGGAAGAAGTAAGTATATATAGTATAACAACATAAAGGACTCAACATATAGCATCCGTGCAGTAACGAACATATGGTGAAACCGTCAATTTTATACATGTGTATATTGTTGTAACGTGAATTTTATAAAACTCGATTCAGTGTTAATGGTTGCAATCGGATATATATTAGACAAATAGTGCTATGTAGCAATTTAGATCATTACCTTCAGATTCAATAATATGTTAGCAACAAGGAGTGGTGTTAGTCGTTGCAGTAACAAAATAGACATAGTGGGGCTTTAAAAAGTGCTTAATGTCATTTAACCAGGACGAAAGAGAACGAAACAATTTTGATCAAGAATTTGTGCTCCCGCATTGTGCCAGCTGCTAAATATTTGCGACTTATACCCCCTAGTTGAGCATTAAATGACCTGTCGTATCATCATGCCATGGGTAGTAGCAAAACGCTTTGATGGGTCGCATTTGTGTATTTAGGATAATATTCTGTAATAACTTATACAATACGCCAACTGTACCTTCCCGTTATACAAATAGGCATGGCCAGAATGCGATAGTGCTAGTGCCATGACTGGAAAAGAAATCATCCCAAACTACAAGAAAGGCACCAGCCCTTTGTCGATGGTTGGTCATTTTTTAATTAATGATGTTCAAATATTGTTATCAGTAGCCCTGCATGCAGTAGTGTCGCCACCTGGGCCTTGTTTTAGCCACATACGGCGCATTGATGGAAAATTGCAAAGAATCGTTGGCGGGCGTGAAACGGCTTGTAATGTTGGATGACATTAGAATGCTTTATAGGGCAATGTAAATTTACCTAAGGAACGGTTACCACACAGAACTAGTGAAAATAAAAAGCAAATATTGCATTCCAGTGCCCACACGATCAGGCGCAAACCCAATGTGCAGCATAAAATCTTCTTAAATGGCTGTAAATGTTATATCGTCGTCGATGTGTCTATATATAATGTACAAAATACTACGTCCGCAGCAGTCCCAGACAATAGATCCTAGAAGTCTAACTTACGAGCCCGGACCTGCCAAATAAATAACAGCCCAATAACATATGCAAATGCCTGTTGTTGAGTGATTTTATCACAATGTAATGATCCAGTGAACATTGACTTGTCTGTCCATAAATATGAAAATGCAGGTTCGCAGCCGTATGTAACAGTCCATAGTCACCTCTTGCATCACTTTAAAACTTTAAAGGATAGCGATTGGTGGATTGATTAACGATAGTAACGATCCCACTGTTGGCATATGCTCATGTGTGTCTAAGAATGCAAATACTATGTTGCCACCCGTGGAACCAAACATCCTTTAAAACATTTTGACCACTTTGCGGAATTCAACTAACGTTGTGCTGTGAATCGGTTAGGATTGGCTGTAAATCTGATCAGAGTACTTTAAAATGCTCATTGGTTATTCGTTGCTTATAAAAGCAATAATATGTGCGTAGCTTGCGCTGAAAAGGCTCATTATCAACACAACGGCCATTATTGTTATAAGCAGATCGATTTTGTTTGGTATCAGAGATGCAAAAGTTACTATAGTGCTAAATAAGATTTAAGCTATGCGATATAAAAAAAACCTTGATAGTTGTCCAATAATTATATCACTACCTGACACACATTACAAGCGTTAACTGCAAGAAACAACAAAGTCTAATGGTACATTATATAAGGATATCGTATTCTTCACACCTATTGCAGTCCTGAACATAGTATTGTATGGGGCATAATAACCATTGATTAATGTAAGCCTTCATGAAGTCAACCTTCTTAACACAGAAATAAAAGATACATTATATATATCATACAGTAAATATGTGTTTAGCTGTTAACATGTGCTGTATTTCAATGCATCGTTCAATTATAACGAGAGTCCTCCCCGTTTGCACCTTTTTCAGCTATTTTAATTGCACCCAATTACAAAGACAACCAGACACATTTTCCTGAACATCATATCAAATTATCCAAGTGCATAGATGGTGTTCCGCGTTATCGTTCACTTAATAGAACTGCATAAATACCGCTTATCTGTGTCCCAATATTGCCAAACTGGATCACCAGACTCAAAGCGTAACTACGTTGGTGTTGAGTTGGTGTTGACCTCGACCGTTTATTCATCACCACCGGAATAGCCGATCTGCTGCATATTCTAATACATCTACTTTACACAATCATTGCTAATAAGCAATAAATGGTTGACATAACTTAACATTAATAAACAGATAGCACCACGGCGAGTGTTGCATTACAAATGCGAATACCCTGCATGAATGGTTTTTGGGATAATTGCTACCGCAGATATCGCGACATTGTATTAGATATTTAAACAGTCTATTGCTGCCATATTGCCAGCGATATACTTCAAACAGCAAGGCGCTCTGTCATTCAGGCTTACTTACCAATTTGTCCATGCAGGTGTATACCTACAGGCATAACCCCTGATACATCATTTTAGAAGCGATGGTCTTCGGGTTACACAAATAGGCAAAACATTGTTTGATTTTAGTGTCAGATACCATTTGATACGGATAGTAATCAGTATCCGATAGAACAGGAATTTGTTATCTGCGATGGATGATTTTTAACACATATAGATGCACTGATTTTCTATCAACAAACCTTTATATGTGAGTACGCAAACACTGGATTGACTGTATTTATATATCTAACGACAGTCTTTGCACAATTTATCGCCATGTACCGTCCAATGTGAGGCCAATCAATGCGGCGGGGATATGGATTGTGTAAGGGAGGGTTAACTGGGATTGATGGAAGGGTTGGGTGACGTTTGATAATCGATCGAAAAAAGCATTATGGGATTTGTGAATTTAGGGGACTTGATCGGCTGATAAGGCATAACCGAACAAACCTCATCACCGCAGTTCCACGATGATTGGTAATATTTTTCTTCGTGAGGCTTAAGCGCAGCCAAATACATCCCGACTCATGCATGTTGTAGGTAAGGCACTTTTTCTCGTTCTAGCTGAGGTCTTTTGATGTTACAGATACCTAACGTTATCGACAATGCACTACGCCAGCATCCCCAGTCTGTTCCAGGCCGCAACGCCTAATTGGGAAGACCTTCTCCGCCACGTTGTGGGTTCCTGACGAAACTGAAATCTAACACAACGATTCCTGATGGCATTTCATTGACCGAGAAAAACCAAAGGAGACAGATGCCCTTCTATGTATATACGCCCGTTATATACCTATTTATTCAGCGACATGCGGAAGATAGTCCCGAGCTGGTGTGTAGTGACTATTTCAGCAGTAATTTACTCCTATCTGATTCAGTGAACACCAAAATAGCTTTGCGGATATATTTTTTTATATATCTAACCGTCCGCGTGTTAGATAAAGCAATCGCTAAATGCAGACAAGACAGATATGCAATGATATTGCCAAGATCGTGGGCGCTACATGGACAAGCAAAATGATATTGAAACGCTAAAGAATATTTCCATCGCAACGAATATAGAAGACACAAGAGAAAAGCTGATGTCTGCCACATTCTGCGATTTATTGAATTATTCACGGGTAGTGGGCATGTGTTGGGTGTTGACTGCCTCATGAAACCGCCACTAGGAGACTGTGAGAAGTAATACACAAATAAAGCTGCGTTGAGTATAAATGCAAAAACGACCTATTAATCAATTGAATGTGGCTTATAAATGCAACCCTAGACGGATTAATACCTGTACCCTGAGTTTTTAAATCGATAACAGCCTTGATTGCTGAACAGTGAGTACTTACCTTTACGGCATACACGAAAGTCATGATCAATGGTCTTTGCCTTGAATCTTAATAGGTGATTTTGTCCCTAACTAAATAAGATCATGCTATTCTGTCTGTCTTCGTAGATACCGAGTGCTATACCATGTAATAAATAAGGTTGTAGTCTAGACCGGCATGTTGACAGATTAACCCATGCTAAGCATGTGCCATGCGATATAAATATGTCGTCTTTTGTCATATGGCGAATCAACACCACAGATAGGTTGGGCAAGTATAAGCCAGCTCGAAGACATACTATACCTCATGGGCATTACTTATCTACAGCTCAAGACCTTTTTCAAAATATGCACTAATTGTTTTGCGGTATATGACTTAGATAGCACTTACGCCGACGAATGCCTGTTTATATATCATTGCCCTTTTCCTGAATTAATTCAAATATTCTGTAGCTATCTTGCCTGTCTCCACGTCCTTGCCATTGATGGATTTCTCACCCAGATGTCATCTATTTAACGATAAGAGGGTTCATACATTGGTTGAACATTTTATTCCTGACAATATCTCGACCATCTGGTTCCTTCAGCCTGTATACTTCATGATGACCCTAGCCGGCAAGTATTCATTTGTCGGAGGTGGGGGGACTTTACATTATTTTATGTACAAACAAGTGTGATATTGTTGCATACTAGTTTTCTTAAATAAAAAAGATAGGATGCTACGATTATTTGAGGGTAACCTTAATATTTTAGGGATTATTTCTATTTTTATTATGTTTATCGAAGCGTATTGTAGCATAATATAACTTAATGTCCATATATAACTAGACGTGTTATTCACTAGAGCCTTTTCGTAAAAGCGTATGCCTCCTGGGTCACGAGCCATAAAATGGAATAGATGAGAGGGTCCACACTGACCTGGTGTCTCCAGCGTAAACAGGACACTGACATAGGAGCAATCTGATGGGAACACATTAATCCACCAACTCCAGAGCTGCCAGGTGCTGCGCTATACAATATTAAATAACATATTATATCAATGTGTAGTACAATCCTAATATTGACCCCTGGGTAACATCATAAAAAAGAAGGATTGAAATGCAATGTCATTCCAACTAGATTACGATTGTTGGAATGCGGTTAAGCTTATAAGAGAAAAACCTTTTAATCGAATCGCGTATGGCTCAGAAAGCATTGTTGGTGAGGTAGGTAATGGGATCTCGAACTCTACTCAATATCAGTTACATAAACGATAGCTTAAAGTTAGCACTAAAAAACCAATGATTGATGATTTTATATATCTCTTCGGTTAATTGTAGCATTTGCTAATTCACAAGGTGCACAATGGACAACGTTATGTGATAGGATGCATACGCGTCCAAAAATAATTGCAATATTGCTGTGCAATATCTCGACGCGGTCCACCATTGATAGATCGATAACTGTAAAGTAATTACGACTATATTGTTATGTCGAGTGCGCCACCTGGCCTAAACTTCTAAAGGGTCCGGAGCGTCCATAGTGACCTTACCGAGGTTACAAGCCAAATGTGTGGGGACCACTCACTATTTCAGTCAACCCAAACTAATGGTCGAGATATAGATTTAATGGTCTGCATTGGTTGTAATGAGTATGTCTACAGTTCAATATTTATTACCTGTCAGGCTCGCAAAATGATTCAAGATATTAGAAGCAGTATTACTATAAGAGTTGGGTCCACATAACTGTAGCTACATATCTAGATTTGACTAGATTTCTGATTCTAGCAGAAAGGGGTCCCTTCTGCATTGCTCAACGCGATGACGACTTTGTCGCCTTGCATGTTGTGCTTAAAACCAATTCTGTTCAAGCTGGTAGTCCCAGTGATTTTGTTAATGACCATGTAAGTTTGACATCTATCGGTAGTAACTGTGATATTGCCTAACAGTCGCAACTGGTATGGATCGATACAGAAAAATCCAGTGCTACACATAATTATGCAGCCACAGATGAGTAACTGCAATGAGAGAAGCACTGAAAGTGTCATCGCCTTGTGTAGATCTTCTTATATTTATATTGTACATATTCTTGGATTTGCAGTAATTGCACACACATCCTGTTACGGCAAGAGTCCGTGACAACACGCAAGCCTATTTACTGGCCATATGTGAGTCAATCATCTTCAGCAATCTCAGGCACTGAATTGAACGGATATAACAAGTAAAGATTGGGTGGGTGGGAAGGGGGCCACAAACCCAAATTTAAGTAACTAATGTATATTTCTATTCGTTGATATTGCTTTGCATCGTCGTTATGAGTCCAATAAAAATCCATGAAATATGAGAAAATATCATATTTAGCTAAATTATTCTTAATTTGGGTAGTAACAAAAATTCATCACAAAAGTCGGCCCTAATCATTAGGTCCGGTGGTACAAATATATCGCCCTCAGTCAGAATACATCCATCGTTGATGGCTTCGTATAAATGACCATAAAGTAGATAAGTTTTCCCTTTCAATCTCCGACTCACACAAAAACCCAAAATGGTCGAGAGTTGTTATGCAGCAAACGGCAAGGGTTGAATGATTACCATTTCATGAAAGCGACCTTGAAGAGACGATAACGCCTCATGACAATACACTAGTCCAGCAGTTCCGACGCTGATAGATATAGCGTGCATGACCGAGGCAATCACCAGCACCCATCTATTAATCAAAATATAGTATCAAACTGAATTGTTTGTTAATAGGAAACAGTAACTAGATGGATGCAAATTTAGTGCATTGTCACTGAATCACAAAATGGACAACATATGCACCTAAGATTAGTTAACAATCACTTAACAGTTGATTATTCCTAAAATACGCCCCAGACCGTAAGTTTGTCGTCATGCAATATGAAGTTGTATAATGTCTAATAGCGTGTCAGTTAATGCTAACGGCGACAATAACAAACTCCAGCAGGGTAAATTCGACATCGTAGATGTACTGTTCGTGTACTATATTTATCGTCATTCATGCAATTGAAAATGCCCTAATAAGCACCCTGCCAGTTGGGTTATACACTACAAACTTAACTTATAAAAGATAGACATTACAATAGGGGTTCATTCGCACAGATTAAATAACTGATATTGTTAAGACAACCACTTAACATAAAAACATTAGTCGACCCCGAGTTTGCATTCCTCAGCTATCAAGCAATTGTGATATGTTCACTAGCTCAACATGAATGACAACTAAGTGAAATTGCATGCTCAGCTGCATTTATGGAGTTAGAAACCATCGACGTGTTTCACGTTATGTCAGTCACATATTTGAATTCGTACTATATCAACAACTTGATGGTGTACCCCAAACTGTCCCGACTGCGCACACATCAGCAAGCGAACCAATCAATTGCCACATTAAAACTCTGAAACTATCAATGCAATATGAAAATATCAGCTTGCAGCCTGTAGTGGAAGTCAATATACCACGCTATGAATAACTGATAGGATTTATTTGTCGTGAAGCGTCATTCCGAATATATCTAGGGTCAAGTTGTGTATTTGGACCACATTTACAGTTCAGTAGCCACACATTGATAGCCTGCAAGCTGGTGCGCCAAAAGGTGGCCATATGCATATCCCATTGATTAAATACGATAATTAGAAAATAACCGACATTCTGCAAATGAACGTCGACCCAGCATTGACTGAACGGTAAGCTATGCTGTTCTCAGACAGTGATATATTGCGAATGTAAATTAGCAATATGCACAAAATAAAGTCGCAGCAGGTAGTAGAAAGGCCCAAAAGTTATACATACACGCGCAATTCTGCAACATTTAGCGTGCCGCCAGGTTACTTTCATGCGAATAATAAATATATCATAAATCAACATTTCATAACCATTGCTTATCCTGATGACATTCATTTAAATATTTCAATCAAATCGGAGGGTGTTTCTAGCAAATACTTTCCTGCATTGCATTATATGTATATGCAATTGAATATTTATATATATATATACATATGCACTGGGAGTGGGTTGAAATTTTTAACCCATGCTTAACTCAGGCTAAATGACTGTATATATGGTAGTGGTATATCGTGATAGGAAATACAGGACAATTCGTAACGGGCACAACTCGCACCCCAAGTGCGGTCAAGTGGATGAAGTTAAACATTATTATGTGCAGGATAGAAGGGAAACAAAATGCCATAAGTTCATAACTGTCCTAGTCGGAGTAACTCGGACCTTGCAACTTGCCTTTTTTTAAATTTTGGAGGGGTCGTGCATGACATGACAAAGATTGTTTACAGCCCAATTCACTTATTTTGATTTAAATCAAACTTTTTAAAAGTGGTGAATCTGTCTCTTTTCTTTTGTTGTGTTTACAGCATGGACAGCCAGGGAAATCAAAAACCAATACCAGCTAAGGACAGACGAACTCTACGTTCAAGTATAGTGATGAAAGGGAATGCCAGATCTCTGCACGTTTTGCCAGAAATATGTGTAATTGGCCAAAACGAGCAGTATGTTGTAGAGGCTCACACTCGCAAGAGGAAAAAAGAAACAATCGATGCGAACAACTTAAATCAAGCAGCTAGGGACAACAACAACATAGCCCGTCTACTTCAGATAGAGGACAAGGATTGTGTGGCCATCAAAGGCAAGTACCACCCAAGATGCTACAAAGAGTACAAGGTATTTGACCAAACAAAAGCCAACCGATATAGTAGATCACCAATACTCAGAGGCATCACATGTGTTCTGAGAAACTGTGAAATCACTCATTATTGACCAGAAAGAGATCTACAGGCTCACATGATTAAAGAAAAATACTAATTTAGTATTATATCATTTATATATGGATATTTTAAGTTAAAAATTAGTTTACATGTTCCATTTTTAATCTGGATTAATGACGCCGAATTGCTAGTTGAGTTTGGCGTATTTTACGTGGATGATTTTGAATTGACCCAGTTCTAAATATTGCTACTAGCTATCGAATCGTGGTTTGAAAAGTAGAGTTATAACGTGTTGCTGAGTGAATGACCAAATATCACAAAAAAACATACCTACCACGAAATGTCCATTACCAGTAGACGTCAAATAAGACATCACTGAGTTACCAGTTTATCGCTTATTATGTCAAATCACAGGCACAAAGAAAGGAAAGTTAAAAGAAATAAAGGTTAATGTTAGTTTTTGTACCGATTTTTTAGATTTCACATTATCCACCAACGTTTGATGAAAAAATAGAAGTACAGCTCTACAAAGATGAGAAAGTTTGAGAGATGGATTTAGAAATATTTCCTGTACGCAAACTAGGTGCGTCCTGCGCCTTATGCTTCCAAATGTCGATATTCCACATAATCACACTTAGATAGGGCCTGCTGCTGTGCTATCATTTCTTTTGCATGTGTGTTTTGTCTCTACCTTGGAAAGTCAAGTTAGATCATGCAGATATGCGTAAGGTTCGCCTTCTAATAGCAATAATTAATGATGCTACCGCATGGTTTCTATTATATATTTAAGATATTGCACAGCAAAAACTGAGTGAATGAACATTCCGAACCATGCTTACGGTACTGACAGCAAACATATATATGTACAGGAATATCTAGTCTTCCCTGAATATAAAAAAGCTCCAATGTTGATTGCATGATGGTCTCAGTGTAATTATGCAATGTCAGTACTCGAAGAATATTACTAACATTCTGATGTTATCACATCTTGCATGTTTGGATCAATGATTAAAAAGGTTTAATCCTCGGGAATTCCAGAATATGCAGCCGAAAGAACACTGCCGCTATAAGGCTGTCAGGTGAATTTGTATTATTATATTTATCCACATCAGAGACATCATAGATTGCACGTTGCAAACATTATACAATATTTGACGACATTTAGCGGCTGCGACCATATCTATAATAGTCAGCATCATGCATCAATATTTATTGCACATCATCAATATGTTACTGCGGATAGACTGCGATAGTGCACCGCCAGTCAACTATAGTAATACAGTTTTCATGTAGATATTGTACCCAATAAGGTCTTCTGCTATCAAATTACGCAATGCAAACATATTGTAGTTGACCAATATAAATAGGAGCTGCGCGGAGTGTTAATTTATCAACGATATATACCAGTCAACTATGTTAAGTAATCGTAGCAAGTGATTCCTATCCTTAGACGAACAATGTAGTATCTGTGAACGCCGTAAAAAAAAAAACACAGAGAATCACACTCAGCCACATGAGCACTTTAAGATGTATTGACGCGTCAAAATTATCACCGGTATTTGAACACGTTCTGGTATATCTACATAATGCTAGCTGGGTTTATATTTTCATTGAAAAACCTGGTACTAACATAATGACATTGATGGCAAATGGGTCTGTTATACCTGAGGTATAAAAGTAGCATTTTATGACACTAAGGATACGTTATTGGGCATCGTTATTTGATTTTGTTGTACACATAGTGAAAACAATCATTGATATTTTCATAAGTTTATTTCGGATAAGTGTGTTTTAGGGATATGTTCAACATATCATGGAACGCCTGAATATGGATTGTATCGGACGAATTATAGCCGCGGTGTACATATGCAATAATAGTTTGACACTGCTAACAATTGCCGGCATTGTTTGAGCGTAATCATTAAAATATCTTACTTTACCACTCGATGACGTCACACATCTAGACACATAACCGACGTAAAGAGGTCAATTTGAATGAATGTTATCACCCAATAAAAATCGGTTGTTACATCTGTGTTTTGTACAAACAGAACATGGCAGTTGATAATATATTGACAGTTCAAAAGCATGTATGGAGTTATGTAGTCACGCAAGTGACCATGTTAGGCAATCACACGAGACACCTTTCCATTTCGTTATAAGGTCACTAATGTATGTGCACAGTTTCTGTAGATCTCATGATTTATGGATTCCCCTATATCTGGCACATTGTCAACGCATTAGCGTCCTGTAAACCCCGAGATGGCTTGTTCTATCTGTTTTATTTGACAGAGCGGTCTGTCACATTATGTGATTTATTCCTGAAATGGGTACAAGTGCGATGTGAACCGTGAAATAAACTGTCTAATGGGTGCCTATTTATTAGCACGTCGTCGACATTGCATAGTACGTTAATGCGGAAACTAAGAATAATCACTGTTCAAAAACCCGATCATGTTTGTACTGTGAGATGTATTACTACTATAATCTATTTCCGAATCTGCAGTAGTGCAACAACGTCACAGCATGAGATCATGAAGATTGTTAGTGTTTTATAAAATTAATATATAAATAACAGCCATGGTGTATCCAGATGATGTTTGCTGATGTCGCTGCATGTACAACAAGCAACAACTAGGCACGTTGCGTAATAAATAATTACATATATAGTATGCATTGACCACTGTTACATAAATCCCACGATATCGCAGTCTCTTAGGCTTTTCATGTTAACCAAGTGCTGAACAAGAAGTGACGTCATCCAAAACCGTAGAAAAATCAGGTATTGCTATTCAATGACCACTAGCTTGCAATCCTAAAATCACTATTACTCGTGCATCATCGCTAAAATTACAAAACATCGCATTGTTCCAATCCATCCTATGTGGACTGTTAATTGATATTATAAACAAGTAACTTGTCGTTAACCGACTTCCCGTTTCAAAAGTTGCGTTCGACTCTAATCGATTTGCCTCCTTCAGAGCTTGTTGGTGATGCATGGATCAAAATAGCCTTCGATGGTTGAATATCGGTGGCATCAAGACATGCCCAACCACACAAACCATACAAAAGAGATAGCAACCATGTTTATCACCAGATATTTATGTGTAGAAGTCCTCAATCCCTAAACGTATTCATTTATCTGTTGATCAGGGGCATCAATCATTTACTTGTCATCAAAAAGCATTACCCTTTGCAATGTTGTCCGCGGGTTATTGCAATGGTCATGAGAGTAGCAATTCAACCGGTTGTGCGTTGCAGGTACTGTTTGAAAGGTCCCATAACAAGACAACTTTCTAAAGCAAGCCTGGATATATTAACCAAACTATAACGAGGGCCAATCGACAGAGCAAGCTAAGTAGTGCTTTCGAATGAAGGTAAACCGACTTGTGTCGAATGGAAGCAGGCAAGTTTGTATTATGATAGTTGTAAGTCACCTTATTGGTGTGAATTTTATGTTGACGCTTATTTAGCAATTAGCAGCGACAACATGCTTGCTTAGTGATAAGTTTATGTTTAACATCCAACCATGCAGCCGGATCACAGTAGTTGAAATACAATCTTGGAAATCTGTCGCACGACAAAAACCACCCCATTGTCTGCTGTAAGTCTACATAAACCTATGGTGGATATATATAACAAAGAAAGGATTTTAGATCGCAACTAACGACAAAATAGATCTGTTGCTCTGCACGTATTTCATGTACTGAAATCTCTGATGTACGAATGAACTGCTTATCAATGTTTGCGATTTTGGTAGAAATGCTGTTGCGTCGTTAATCGGTTGAATAACTGGCACCAACCGTCGTAGCCCGATGGTATGTTTATTCCACTGCGCGACTGCAAACCTCAGTGTTATCTACAGCCTTTCAGCGTACATAAATTCGCCATGGCTAATACATGATCCCTTGCTTGTCGCCAAACCCTATGATTACATTCGATGTTCTCACTGCGTGGCATAATCATAATGCATTTGTTTGTGACATTTTCCCTCGTTCTGACTCAAAGCTTCCGAATCTATGGTCAAAGCATTGCAATGGATAGCCATTATGTTAGACGCAGATTTGGACGGTCAACACGGCCACACCTATCATTGAAACCAAATTTGAACCGTAATGTCGTTACAACAAAATTAGCGTAACTGGTGAAAGAAGCATACACGGTTAACTTGCTTATGCGTGTCCTGAGTTAAATCGCGAACGATTTAAGAGAACTTGAATAATGAGAGGGCAAAGCAATGTGCGCATGATACTACGCGCCTGCATATACACACGCGCCAGGTAACTTTGATTTTATGTCTGTACGTAATATTTCTAGGTTATCGCGCTTTATTTATGTTTCATCGGTGTATTCTATCAATAGATAATTGCATAAATATAGCCTAGCAAATGTACAATTAATAATAACCTGTTTTTCACTTTCGTGACGCGGCTTGTATGATTGCTTTGAATGTATTTATCAATCTAAGCGCCCTCGTTCTATAGAAGTACTTAAATATCAACGCTAGATGGATTTACTGAATCCTCTACGCAAATTCGTTTAATGACGGCATTGACGCGATATTTTGACGCAGAGTGGAACGGACAGTTCCTGCCCAGATCACGACTTCTATGCATTTTTGTAATACGTCCCATGAATCATCAACCAGAAGTAGTAAGCTTCTATCCGCCCACGGCCATTTCTGATACACACGCATATATTCTGACTTACATCGGAATGATACGGACGACCAGTTTTCTCGATAAGATACTACACTCCAGAGCTATGACTAGAGGTTATGTCATCGTGCCATCTGCGCGTCACGGCAGGGCTGCTTTAACACATCGCAGGTTTTGGACACCAGGCAGCAGCACTGACTGTTTGCAATTAATGGTAGGGTTAGGTAGTATGCGTCGTGAGCGAGTAATCAGAGCGCTATGTAACATCAAATGAGTAACTAAACTATGCATCCGCTAAGTCTCACTGCATTCCGTACCAAAGCTTGACATACCATAGCTAAATATCTCATTATTAAGGTTAAATTTGTTTCATATTAATATCAATATTATCAATGTTATGATGTCATTCCAACTAATTCCAACTACCCAAAGGCAAACAACTTAGTCAAATTTATGCACCTGATAGACTTGGTAGCATCTTTTGACAAAATACGAAATAAGTATGTGATAAATGATAAGATCGATATGCAGCAATATTATCATTTGTGAGGTAGCCATTGACTATCGCCGAATCATATTCCATGCTCTTGCTCCCTATTGACGCGGGCTAGTTTGCCAATTCATGCCATAGAACCAAACTAAAAAGCAAAATCTTGTTTAGGGAGTCCATTTATATTCTATCGAAACCATGAAGTAATAAATATGGATAGCCGTTATCGGTATTTTTTGGCAATAGCCGCACTGTGTAGGTCCTTTCACTAAATAGCCATCGGCTTGAACCAGATCAAGGTTTCTTATAATAACCAGCTAAATCATGCATGTTCCTTCCGCATGATAGTCCCCGGGTCGGCATAACCACATTTATTCACCATCTTTTCTCTGAGCATGTAGTACAATCTTAAAGGCGATTGGCGCTTTAAGTCAAATACGGCACGCGCCCATTGAATTTCAGATTGCGGCTAAATAACTCACAGTCTAGCTTTTGCCGCGTGATTGCATTGCCCTGCGGCAAAGTTAGCGTACTATTAACATCATTACTTTCAGGGTATCCAGGTCTACCCGAGATGAGTGGCTTATTGCTGTCGCCCAGGTACATCCACAGTCTATCCTACAAAGTCGATACACATTCAATATCTATATATCCAAACGTCAGTAATGGAAAGGAGCCGTTTCCCGCCGTCATCTTTTTTTCTTTACACTGTCACTTTTAGACAGTGTCCTCAAAATCCCAGCGGCAAACCCCTGATTCATTTGTACGTTATTAAGGAAGACCTCAATATCAAGTTCAGATGATTTTGTCGTATTGCTACAAACATATTGGCACCCGTTGCTTCTAGACAGAATTATGACTAAATAATATAGAGCCACATCGGAAGTATCATGTTGCTAAGTGAATCAATGATGTTTGATGTTATAGGAATATTACATAGTGTTACATTAACAGCCATGATTCATTGTTACAGAGCTAATTATACGTGTGATATATATGGATAGTACTAGGGCAAGGATAATTCCGCCAAAGATCCCTAGCCATCAATCAACAACGTTTGGGTGTTTTTTTCACTGGCAGAAATATTCGGGCTACCTTCGGCGGGGTGGGGCTGTGTTGACTTTGGGTTATCACTTCGTTTTTCTACCGTGGGCTATGGCCGTTTTTACCAATGAGTGGTCATAAAGTCTGGACAGCGAATAAGCGGGCTTGGAACCATGCCGTGATTCTGTTTTTTGCACTAATTTTTCACAGTAAAGCAAATATAAGCATATCAGATGTATCAACGGCTGATTGCGAATAACGTTCTGCACATTTGACCTTTGTTTCACATTAAGGAGAGAACAATAAGATCATGTCGTTGCAAGTAATTGCAAGAGCAAGTCATTAGTCCACTACATGATAAGAAGCTAGGCGTTAAGAGGCAGATTATTCTGTTCGCATTATTTGATTTCTAGTAACAATAGGATACTTTGTAACAGCCACTCTTAAGGAATAGTCTGGGCAGAGATACATCCTCGGATAAAGACTTATCGAAGGGAAGATGGAAGCTGGAGCCAGCAAGTGTTGAGTATGATGTGAGGCTATCGGATAAGAAATACAATATGATAGTACTCAACTTCCCTACGACAACCTCATCACCATGAAAGACTATTACATTACTTTGTATTTGCGATTGCCGCTCGGTGCATAAGATAACTGAAGTGGGTGATCACCGGTTGTATAGAACAGTGTTTGTCTCAGGCATTGATCGGCGCAAGTGCAAGGATCATAAACCGTGTCAAGCTGAATACTAGCGTCGCCTTCGGTACAGTACTCGTTTCCCCCATCCAATATTATAATATATGCATATTGACACCAAGCTATGTATGGCTATGATCATTATTAGTGTAATAAACATCCCGGTGATATGTGTCACTGGAAAGCGGGTGCTGGCATATTTAACCACTATTTGTTAATCAAGCATCTCTGAGCTTTGGTTGTTGCTAGCGTACGTTGTTGTATGAGTTCTAAAACGCGTTTTCCCTCCCCATATGAAGTGCAACCGCACCTTGTTATACAACGTTACCATATCTGTTTACCCTTACTTACCCATTGCTCGTATTGCAGAGGTTGATAGCGAGTCAGTGTTTGCGTATTATCGCTACGTTCAGTATATGTCATCTCACTACCCCGACGTTCTTATCAATTCCGTTTGGAATAATGTATTTGATATTGTTCACGCCAATTTACTGAAAAAGCCATCGGTAACACAGTAAATTGTACACATAAAAGGTTTGTTTGTATCGATGCCGCTGTGAGCCATTAGCGACGGGATATACTGTTGAGTAAGTGTTGTGAGGGTATTTCTTGTTTCTCTTCTGTAGTGGCCTGAGCAGTATACTCAGATATATCAAGACTTCACTGCGTACGAGATATATTTATTGACTACGATACCAACACCGCGTTATAACCGGTCTTATGCTGTATATATTGGAGTCGCGTCCACCCGCTTCGGATCCTGGGGGTAAGCTCCCGAAACTTGGGCGCTCCTTCGATATATACCCAATCCCATGTCCCCTCATGAGACCAGCTCTACCTGTAATTGGCTGACCAATCACAGGCGGCCACTATACTGACCGATTACAACGAGGCCCATACATATTATGTCACAGTGGAGTATACCTTTAAGGGCATGATGTGGAGTTTAAAAATAAACGGATTAAACCATACAACATAAGCTGTACTGTGCGATGGGTTTATTGGCGCATTTTCGCTGCGAGGAAGCTCTCATTATTTTAAGAACTGTTAAATGTAGAGTATAATGATGTACTTTTCTTTGTCGTGCAGAGTTATAACACATTCGTTCATTCTCACGGCCGCTGTGATAACTTGTCAAAGCCATGGAGAAGTTTTAAAATTCGCGCACACAACATAGATAAGGTGTGTTTATTAATAATTTATGCCAAAAAGTGGCACCAAACATCGACCGGCTATATATGATATTCATTCTGGTGCGATGTCAGACCTAAATGTGATAATGTGCGGGGAAAAGCAAACCTGCAAGTGTCATCCAGCTGTGGTTTTCAAGCTTAGGAGGGCGGGCAATGTACGTCATCTCCTGAGCAGTGTGAGCAGAAAACGTCCGCAGATGAAATTGCTGCCTGTTGATGTGTACGCCATATATATTCAAAGCAGTAAATAGCGAACATGTCGAGATACAGAAACATTAATATGCGACTTTTGTTGGCGAATTGGAACCAAAAACATCTGCCATCATCAATACACACCGGCGTGACGCATGAGCAATTACAAAAGAAATAAAAAATCATCGGAACAATAGTTTCTTGACACTTTTCATTATCGATGGTTCCTTGGTGCGAATAAATGGAGGCAGCCCATGTTGCTTTTTACGGTGTTTACAACACCATAGATGACATGCATTCAGCGCCTAATCTGGACAAATTACACACACTGTGGTTGACTCAAGCATATCAATGTCACCTTTCACAAGGATTTTTCAAAGCCTCCCTCACTATTTATGATTAATCGGCAGATCACCTAATTGCGCAGATTTTTGCAAAAAGCATAGTGCGTTAAAGAAACAGATCATTACACATATTTATGTTAATGATTTATTGCATTAAATGATACTTATCATTGCACGTAGCGGATTTATCCTCTATGGGAATTTCACTTTGTGTTAGCTTGATATTACGGTCTCTCATTTGTCATTGTCCTGTGATCTGTCAAATTCTTTTCGAACATGTCCTTCATGTTTTTTTAGGTATTTTGGCTAGAGTCAACTCAATGAGCGTCAGTTTTTTTTGGGGCTGAAATGGACGTGAGAATGCACTCCGGCTTTAAACTGAGAGGATTCCACAACAGTCCTTACAGTAATCTGCAGTTAAAGCAATCATTCGTTAACGCTTGCATTTTAAATAAATTTGCTCTCTAACATAAAAAATTTCTAAGGTTTGTTTCTTTGGTCACATATTTTAGTGAGACGATACATGAGTAATTAGATGAACCAAAATGTTGTGGGTTCGATCGCAAGGTATTATGTTTCCTTATCATAAGTTGGCACATCAAATTCAATTGCGGCATCATCTCCGAACAGGAATGACCTAAAGGCTAAACAGTACCATACGGACTTTTGCCAACGCGAACTTGGTTTCGCATCCCAGTCAGGCAAATGGGCTATGACACTTACGGGGAGAAGCCCAAGCATCACAATCCACCACATTCATCATTGTCACGATATCACCTCGCATGGGTGCATGGATGCTCGGATGCATGGCTCTATGGCTTCATGGATGTAAGGCTACATGAATGAATGACTGCATTGATGCTTGAACACAAGTATTCAAGAAAGCATGAATGCCTACTGTGCTGTGGTTATTGTGCCACAAAAGACTTTCATCAGGTGTTGACATACTGCGTTCCTCAATACCTGGTCGTAGGTACATACCGGTTAGCCCACTCATTTACTTGTCATCCTCAGTATCCGCAAGATCACACTTGCATGCACTTTGAAACAGACAGCATTGTTTCGCTGACGAATAATGATTTCACTCAACATCACTCTATCATCGATGTTTCAGGCCGTCTTTGTGTGTTTGTAATCGATCTGAGCTCTATTCCTCAGCGACACGATAGATCACGTCCAAACAATGCCTATTCTTCAGCACTGAATTGGTGTTTTTGTACGCGGTCACCACGAAATCCGTGCTGTGAATGCAAATGGATTCGTGTTCCGCACGAATGCTCGCACTAAACACAACTCAACACAACATGATTGATCAGGCATGTCATCAAGATAGTATCAAGTATCCGATATTTCGTAACGATCTTACACCAAAGGCCGCCAAGAGAACTTGTATTCATAATGATGAGCATATATGAGGTGACCATGTTTTGAGCAAAATATTGTTTGTAAGATAATATTGGGACATAACCGTTATTAGGGTCGCGTAATACAAAATTACCCGAGCGTAATTTCTATATACATGAAGGCTTAAGAAACTCACTATCGATAATGGCGGTGAGTTTGCCAAGATTGCTGAAGTCTGTAACTGCAAATCCATGACAAATGAAATTGACACTCACCACCTTTTCTTGTGATTAAACGTCTTTTACCAGCCCTAGTGTAAATATGTTGTAACTGGTTATGCTGAGGCATAATCCGGACTGCATGAGAGTAACTGTGGTTTAGAAGTTTTCTGATCTGAATTGCATGCACGATCAATCAACGCCGAATTATGGCTTTCTTCAGTTAGGAATACGGCTTATGTCTTAAGGAAGAATGAATTAATCGCGATGCTTATATGAAAGTCTTACATACGTAAGCTCTTGTAAACCATCGGACCCTTCCATTAATTCCGTGCTCGTTGTGTGTTATATAAAATGCCTAAAATGATGTTGCACCTGTCGTTTGCATTATTTTTCCTGCATAGATTATATCTGAAGATTCTAACGATAATTTAGGGGACAATCAGTGACAAGTGCTTTATGGTCCGTAGACGGCTTGAGGGAAAAGAACGGTTTAATTCAGTGGGAGGGTTTTGCCAAAATGGTGTCTACGAAAGATAATGACAGCATACTGTTTAATGTTTTTTATGATTAGGTTAACTAAATCACCCGCGGTAGTGTTAACATCTTTGAAAAGTATATTTTAATGGACGAGTTAATACTTGTTCTACTTTCAACAGGTTTACCCACTACAAAAAGGCTGCTCATTAAATACTAAATAAATATATCGTAACGGAACATGGGTTTGCGGATCACGTCGTGCAATAATAATAACCAGACTAACGCCAGGTCAACATGTGTGTTCAATTAACGATGAAACACATGGCTGTCAACGTATGGTACGATAATATTCAGCGAAAGCGGAAGTCAGCTGGGGACCTGTGACAGCTTGATGGACCTTTGTTTGCACACGTTGTGCTCACAGCCATGCCATGCTGTCTACCACAAGAGGAGGCTTTTTGACACTAGGTTCAGTGAAATATGCGAGCTTCATGTGATCACTACGTAAATGTGTAATGATGTCGACCAGATCGGCCCCGGTTCTGGAGCAGCAAAGTAAGACAAATTTTATGCCACTTGTTTTTCTTTGATGAAACACCCTGCACATCGGTTCTGTCCGTAGCTTGCCTGTAACTGACCAGTCCAATTCATATGCCATTGGAGTCCTTACTCTGCCGCATGCATGTTTAAATGGACCGAAGTTTCTATGAAGATTATGCTAGTTCTAGCAACGAAACCTTATTTCATCGAGAGGTAATCAATCAAAGCTAGGTATCATTGCCCTACAGAGAATCGGTAAGCATTTCGACGTTCGACGGTTAGAGGTCGGAATATCGTGAAGTCTCCGTGACGCGTGTTAGGTTCCGTACAGCAGTGATCAAAGGGATTGGACAGCCATTTGTAATAGAGCCTGGATATGCTGCTGCGCGAATGCACAATGAAACATGTAAAGGCGGCTCGAACAAAACCAGTCATAGTCACCCTGACAATGAGTTAGTCAATAAGGGTCGCCGTATTAGCAGTTAAAATAAGTACTTGTTCACATACGTATGCGTCACTTAATGTGTATATTGAGCGATGCCTTTGATATATAATATGCATTGCAAGCAGCCACAACATGTACTTTCCAATTTCGAAAGTGGAATGGTTCAGTACATACATCAGCTATTATACCTCAACACATGGGCGGCGTTACTGATTTCACCACCAAGACGATCATTTATCATTAGCAGAGGACAATTAAACAATACTAGTTTAGAACGCGCTTTGCAAAGCATCTCCAGAATTATTCAGTCTATTGATCATTCAGTCCATCGTTCCGTGCAAATGTACTCCTTCCATTAAAATACTATGCACCAAAAAACCCTAATGATGCAACTACGACCAAAACAAAATTTTCAAGCTATAATACAATATTGTCGATATCAATTAAAAAAATAAGCTGGGGATGTCAGCTAAGTTTTGCAGCGTCAGGTTTAGAACAAATGAGCCCATGGGGTTGCTTGTGGTACTCAGCGCTTTTTTTATAAGTATGATATACTCAGTAGTTTCCGTTGCCTGTTAAACAATAATTCATTCGGAAATGAAATCGCTGTTGTATCCGAGATGCCAGTTTACACGTACAGTACATCATAAGGATATTTTTCTGCCTACAAATGAGCGACTACATTAGCTGTCAATTGGCACCGGAGTTTGTACGCATTCAACTTACCAAATTATTATATAAGCATTGAAATGGACTCGAGGTTTCCAGAAATAGACGTCCAGATTTGCACATTGCAGCAAGCAGAGATTTACCTGCTAGCTGTAGTTTTGGAGTAAGTTACTTGTCACCTAATGCGTTCAAATCAGTTCAAGCTACCAATTACCAATTGAAACTTGTCTACATCCTAAAATATCATGTTGCACACCGCGCACAACCCGTAGATTACATTATTGGTCTATGTGGTTATTGAATCAAAAGACCCGATTTAAAGCATTCATGCATAATGTTATATTATGACTCTAAAGAAACGTAGACAACGTTAGATACGATTGCCCCTGACTTCCGTTGATAAATTATTAGATCACAGTTGCTCGTGGCAGCTTAGGGCATACCCGTTGCATATCTTTAATGGTTTCGGTCATGCGCAGTCCAACATAAAACCACAGCTCAACGAAGAATGGGTAATTGAATAACATTTAATGTATCGTTGCAAAAAGGGGTAGCAGCTATCAATAAAAAGGAATTAAGATACAGGCACATTAATATATTGATCTTGATATGGCTAAAATGGCTTGTCCGTAAATCTAATAAAAGACGCAGCTATTATAATGGATATTATATACATATACAGCCAGAATGTAACCATCTATTTCCTGTAAAAATAATTCATGGATGATAGACGTATATTAGATATGTCATCACACAAGCGCCTCAATCTTCCCTAGCACCTGGTTACTAATTCTGCGCATCAAGGTAATAATACAAATGTATTAACTTTTGCCACATGGCGCTTACTAGTCTTGTAGCATGCCTTACGTAAGTGTGCTTCATCACGGGTCTGCATTTTGATCCTCCATAAATGAATATGTACAACAGTGAACATGAACTTGTTTGATCAACACAAAAATAAACGCTGCCGTACGACACTTCAAACCTGAAACAGCACTGCAGTTGATATTTCCGTGACCTACACGGTGTCGATCGTACTATATGCGTACATCATGTTTGCTTACTGCATAATTACCTGCTTTTGATGTTCATATCAGCGCTGAACATTCCCTAACACTCATGTGTAATTTCAACAGGCGTCACATTGTGAATCTCGTTAGTTTTTGCTGATCAGGATTATGTACTATAATTTACTAAATTACTAAATTGGAATGTTTAAAGAATGGCATTAAATGTGACCCGATGATCACACTCGGTATAGGTCTATTGTTGTACAGCCTTCAATATAATTATCATCGCAATATAATGGTGCTTCGTCGTTAGTTTGAATTATTGATTGGTATGGTATATTTCCGAATTTTATGCAAAACCAATCTAGCAGGTAGCCTACAACATTAATATCACGGCCTTTAGCACTCTCCTTCTATATGCCGCTTCCTCGTTCGATATGATCACACTGCCATAAACATATTGACGCTCACGAAACGACCGTTTATACAAGCAATTCATACTCTGGTTAAATATATACGTAAAATTAATTCATTAACATATCTGAAGGACAATGTATTCATGATTATTTTTAGCCTTAGATATCTGCACTATACTAACCCTAATTACTTGGTACAATCATAACAACCTTGATCGCACTTTATCTCCATACTAAATACCTAAAGAGCGGAAATGATAACTACCAGTTACATCACTCAACCCATTCAATGGAAGCAAATCGCGGTAAATGGCCCACATAAAGAGAGTTTTTACATTGATTCCTCGGTGGTAAATGATATGGTAGTATTATGACATTTGTTTGTTGTAAGCACACTTAAACCAAGACATTCCACTGGTATTAGATCAAGCTCCTAATCTATTGGTCGTGCAGTGTGCAACCAACGCCATTGCATCCTTGGTTAAACATGGCTTTAGCCCACTAAAGTCAAAGATAGTGGTAACATGAAGTCAATCCAGTTACCCCATGGTTCAATTGTACCCTGAGTATTAATGCTCGATCAAAGCAGTTAATACCAATCATAAATCAATCGATGAAAGGCTGGGAAATGTGCGGATGACTACTAGCATCGGCCGCATCCGCATGTTTAGGTAGCAGGCAACAGACGTTCAGTTTCTCTATACTTGTAGGCAATAGCGTTGAAACGGTTTTCCGATAAGGTGCTTGCACTAGAAGAACGGAAAGACAATTAACAGTAAACACATCGCTGAGCCCGTTTGCAATAATCAAAGCGCAGTAAATTGTCCAACATTAAGTATAATTTTGCAATTGATGCTTTTTCAGTAAGTGATATGGCAGTACCATGACATTGGTTGGGTCTAAGTTCACTCATGCCGAAAGCATAACACTAGTCTTAAGTCAGGCTCCCGAGCAAGTAGCCGTGCTCGATGCCAACAAGCCCAGTCCATCATTGGTTAAAAAAGCCTGCTGCCCACTACAGCCTAACGGACTGATAACCCGAAGCCAATCCAGTTTCATTATGGCTCAGGTATTTACGGCAGCTAAAAATAGCTAAAAGCACCCATAAATCGACCGATGAAAGGCTAAGAATCTCGCGCGGATGACCTCTTGAACCCCCTGCTCCCACAGCTATTAGGTATATCATATCAGATGTGCGGTAATGAAATATTGATTCTTAATGTCAATTATATCCATTTGTAAAATACAATTCATACGTGAACAGTACACGAGCGTCACATAATGTTTCTATAGCGACATTTACATTACAAATGACTCACAGGGCCACAACGTTCTTGCATGGTTTTGCTTAATTATATTTTGATAATTGTGTGAGTATGGGACTGTTGACATTATCGTTCATTACATGATTCTTCAGTCTACGAGTGACATGGAGACGCACCGAATGAAGGAATACTACCGTCTTGCAGATGTGGAACTTCGTTAATTAAGGTTGCAGTATATTATCTCAAAGGCACTGTTCTGAACTGGCACCATATTGACAGAATAACGCTGCATCACTTGCCATAACTGACGCTTGGGCGAAGTGCATTTGTGCGGGTTTCAACACCTTAGACGCATTATTATATGCACCATTAATTATTCGTAGAATACCGCGAGTAATAACTGGCGGCTATAATGACCCGCTTTGTTTTGTTTGTGTGTGTGTGTGGAAGGGGGGGGGGGGGGGGTGATGGGCGTAGATACCTAAAGGTGCATGGTAAGCAGTAGTACGTTGGCTTTGCAGCCGGGTATGTATTTACGTAGCAATAGTTTGACTGTAAGTTATCCGTATTTAAAATCTATTTTGCAGTCGTATGAGGTTTGAAATAAACCTATGGCCATAACGTGAATTGTCGACAAAAGCTACGTGCTTGAGCATCTCACAGGACTGTCATACAACCTCTGAAACGTCAGTACAATGACCGGGTGCCCTTATAGCACAGTAAGTCGGGTGATGTATGTTGAGAGATAGCCATCCACATGGATTGCTTTCACTTTCATTGCTGATACGAGTTATAGGCGCTATGACTTGCTGAAGTATCGGGAAGCTATGACTAGAGCCTTACATCTCGATGAGGTTTATCGCCCATACATAGGTCCGGTTCTCATGGCGCTGATGAATTCGAGACTGGTCGTATGTCACACACAGCGCGGCTGACGTGCAAATATGTTAGCAGGCGCACGTTGAATATTCTTGCTGACAAAGACAGTGTTGTATTTTACGGACTTATTCTTTATTTAAGCTTCATACCCAAGTGACTGTTTAGCGATATATTGGGCATTTGGTATTATGATAAACGAGATTATTTCTACATTACCAACGTTAACATTTTAACTATTACTCTATCAGCACATACATCCTATATATATGTGATATTTTTACCAATTTGTGACTGGACTGTTACTGCATGCTTTTCTTTAAGGCTTTGTTTTGTCGGTTTAATTATATAAAAAACCGGTGGCTGATATTGTTTTGACTACAAATATATTTCCCTCTAATATTTAGACATGAATCATTCCCTTGTGGGAGTATGAAATATTATTTACCCATAATGGACTGAGGCTTCGATGGAAATTCTTTATGGCAACAACAACAAAGTAAATATATCCCATTCAATTATTGCTGGCAAGATATGTAACCAACCTATTATATTTACTGTTAAAACTGAAATGTATCCTAACAGTTTGTTCCTTTCATGTCCACACTGTGTTGGTTTGTTCTAAGCGCCACGAATAAAAAACATGTTGTTTGCCAACAGGATTTGTGCATTTCTGGTTGGCAAAAGTGTGTTCTATAGGAGCTTGCACGTTGGAAAAAACGACAATTTATAGCATCCCGGTAAATTAAGAAGAACTAATAAGTCAAACTGAATCTCCAAAAGGCACTCTGTCGTTAGCTGACAAATACCGGCAGGTTCAGTTATGAATCATATCGTGGAGTTAACTAGCAGGGTTCCAGGCCCTGATTTGAAATAAATAATCAGGGATTGGCTGCAAGTGGTTACTCGATGCAGCCAACCCCAAGCATACATTAATACGTTAATGTATTAATGGCTGGCAGTGCCGAACTATTGCAAATGCCAATTCTATTTTGCATTAAATATGCTTGTATCCGTTAATTGGATCCCTAGACTGAAATCTATTAGATAATACATTAAAAAAAGCCAGCGAGTATCCAAGGGTCGCTAAAATGATTTCGTTCCAATCTTGCAAGTTTTTATGTTTGATTTGTATGGTATTATATTAGTTGTGGCTATTAGAACAAGGATACCTGCTCAAGGTAATCTTCATGTATTGCAACGATTCACCTTAAGACAGATTAACGAAGCCTACTTGTTGCAAGACCTGATTAATAAACGGCAAAATATAATCGATACGATACTTTGGAATGTGCATAAAGCGTATGTCGATCAAATCCTTCTGATACTTGTCTTTAGCAACATAAAAAATAAGCTAATGCATATCGGCTCTAATGTATATTTTCTGCAAATAGGTCGGCGGTAATTAAAGTCCGTCTAGCAGCGCAATAAGATATTTTATGTATATACACAACGAGAAATTTATTCACCTCAAGCAATTACAAATGTCATTGGACACTTCTCATTTAATATGAAACTCTCTTAACCAGGCCTGAGAATAGCTAGCCCATGATCGCAATATCCAGTCGATGGACAGATGAAAAGCTATACGGTCTTGATTTGCTGTCAATCTTTTACCAGAAATTTGATTTAAAATAAGCGAAGAAGATAAGTAATGATAAGATGCTTACGTGAACAGCAATATTTTCTTTGTAGCAGAATCAAAGTTCAAGCGCAGGTAAGGAGAGAATACCACAATGAAACGTGTAATATATCTTATATGTAACATATATTGTACATAGAAATTCTGGATTGCCTGTCATCTTAATGCTGATGGGTAATAAACTTCTCTATTAAAGTTAACTAAAAGTTTGGGATGAATCACAATAGCTGTAGGAGGTACGGAAAAATTGAACAATGAGAGCATGACTATGAGTTTATACTAATATGCTGATGGCGGAATAATCTATTAGGCCTAGGAGCTAGACGTTTTAACCTTTAGGGCTAAATGCGTTCCCCTCTACAGACTGACCAGCGTAGCAAAATGTCAATAACTGGCTATGCTTTGCCCAACCGGATCACACACTCAACGAGTTCAGACAAAAACTACACCTCGCCGAATTAGATTTTATTTATAAAGTGAAGATAAACGGATGGTGCATCCTAAGGTTTTGTTTCAGTATCTTTTGAGCCGCTTAGAATATAAGCATCGCAATTATGAATATTTGCATACCTCTTTTTGATGCTCAATTAGCAATGTATATCACATTTAAACATGTTATTGAGCTTATTATTGACAAAACAATAGCACTCGGTATTGTGCGGCTTGCTAAATCACCGGAGCGTGTTGTTGCGCTGCAAAACTTGCACTGTATTTCATTAGAATAACTCTAGTGTTATATTGTGTGACGAGTATGCGAAATAAGTGATTGGAGCTACTACAGGTGGTTCCTGAATCCTGCCCCACTAAGTCCACGCCGTGCGAAGGTCATAATTGTTGCATAAAGCACCTGCAGTAACCCGTCGTGTAGTGCACTAGCAATAATAGCCAGTCAACTAATGGGAGCCATTGCACATAAAAGAGCATAAAAATACCGATTACACCTTGCCTCCTCTTCCGTACTAGCTTGTAATCGTCCGTTGCGGCATCAGCTGTTGGAAACGCATGCGCTTCGTCAACATTGCATCTTTAAATACTGGTGTTAAATGTACCGTTAATAATAATAAACAACTGGATGCCTCGTTTCGATACCCATGGTGTGCAGCTTGCACAACTGCACCATACGCCGCGCTCAATAATCCACAGCATATTTCACCTTCACTTTGCCGCTTTATCCGTTTTCGATTCAGCATTGTTTTCGCATACGCCTGATCACCATAACATACCCTTTTAAAGTATATCTTTTACAGTGAGTACCTTGCATGGTTTTGCGATGCGTATTAGAAAGTAGCAAAATTGCCATGCGCCGAATTTTCTGATATGTATGGTAAATCGGTAATTTGAAAAAAAGAAACGCTGTGACTTATCTAAATTTCTAACCTGCATACTAGAGAAATGAGCCGTTACACGCAACTAAATGGTATTCTATCATGCCAATAGGCCGGCTTTACATTAATATGTGTGCTTGATTTCCAATTTTCGGCAGATGGGAGACACGCTTCAAAATGCAAACTATATCGTAGGAATCGCCGAAAAAATGTCTCTCAACAGGTTTAGAAATCTAAAATTCCTCAATCACTGAGCTTAGTTATATATCTATTGATCAGTAGTTTCTAATTGTCATCCTAAATCATCCGCAATATCTCATTGAACACGTATTGAATATGAAAACGTTGTTTGGCCCACCATTGATAATTTTGCCTGATGATAACCTTCCATCAGTTGCATAGACCTTTTTTATCTGATCGTGACCTATTAGTCTGCGTCCCAGAATACAGGGGTTCCGCTAGGCTTCTCGCCCTAGAGTCTACGATAAGATAAGGTCTTGAAATGGCGCGTCCGAATATTCATTAGACACGTTCGTTAATCTTCGTGACCAATCAACGCAAAGGTTGTGACCCGGTTTGAACTTAATTGCGCATGTCTGGCTTGTGATACGCACCCTCGGTTATATGTGACGTCATGGACATTGTAGTGGTCTGCGTCCAATGAGAACACATTGAATATCTTCTGGAATTATGGGGCGTCTCAAAAGTTCAAATTGGCACCACAACAAGCGCTTTAATCGCTTAGCTGCACGATAGTATGTTTACTTAATAGTCTGTCTGTCCGCCAACTGTGTGATTAACGGTGCCACTCAGCGTGAAACAACAAATCGGAGTGTTGTAGAATGTGTCCCCGGCTCATAAAAATCACTCGTCTGGTTGGACAAGTTCTTCGGAACTTGTAGAACTGACCAATGAGAGACAACGACTCAAAAGTACCCGAGAGTGACCAAGAGACACGGCTTGTGATTGGAGCATCCCAAATCTGGGATGCATGTCAAGTTCAAGACATTAAGCTCGCCAAGACATGAAGGCGAGACTATTGAAAATCAGTAAAATGTAAACAGCGCCCGCAGCCATCAGGCTAGGGGACCTTGACTGATCGTGACCTATCGAGGGCCAGACTTTTCGGTTGGAAGATAAATAACGTTCAATCAAGTTCTTTTCCAACTCAACAAAAGTGCGTATGTTAAAGCTGCTATCATGAAAGTTGGGGCAATTAAGAGTAGATGCATCTCAGTTAGTCACCACTGTTTATACTAGATACGTCTTGGAGAGAGATGCACGCAACGAAACTTAATAAATCAAGTCACACCATATATGTCACATACCCAACACTGTGTGACATTTTACACCCAAGACAACCACGCTAACGTCTTAATAAATTCCACAATCGTGTTTATTATAAACAATCAGCATGTACAGAAAGCTGACAGGTCTAGCGATATACAAAACATGGCAAGCTCTGTTGATTCATGTGCTGATGGGTGGTATTCTGTCGATTCACCGCTCGTCATAAAACCGAGACATGTTGCATGCTTATTCGATATATCAAATAAAAGCCGTACACTTGAATTGCATATCTTCCTTATTTGCAGTGCTTTAGCAATATCATCTTACACTTAGATCAGTTCATCGAGGCTTTAATATGACCCGTTGTCTGTCATCAGACCCGTTGCGTTTATTTTAAGCTCTCAACGCGCGGTTTAATATTAAGCAAATGGTAATATACCTAATGATGCTTTAAATCCCATTGATGTGTCGTGCCGATTTTTAATTCAATAATCCAGATAGTCTGTTCGTAGCAATCGGGGGCAATCTCTTTATGTCGGAAGTACCTAACTAGTGGCGACAGGTATAGCCAAGTTGCATTCCAATTGTGGAAACGCAGCTGATCCACTCCCTACAATGGCATTGGCAGTCCTCTGCGGTTATCTATTAGGTCAATATGCTTCCATTAAGATAATGGGTATATTGCTGATTAACATTATGCGTATGGAACGAAGCACTTTCGTTGAGTGATCCCTACGTGCCAAACATTGTTCTGGGCAATTAAGTAATCAACACTTCAGGGTATCTAATTCAATAAACGGCGTTCGCCAATGTGAACCAATGCTAAAGTGTTCCATGATAATGAGGATATCGTGGTTCATCCGATCTCTAGGGATTCGCCAGGGAGAAATTCATTCCAGTTACTGCGATCGACGAATGTTATACTGTTTAACTATTCATTAACAGTGTATACTATTTGTTTAAGTTATGACAATGCTAACTATATATTCCAAAATATGTATTGATAAAATTGAAACGGACAAATATAACTTCGGCTGTATGAGCAAACCCAAATACCATGTGACCTGTGTAACCTCAAATGAAAAGCGCCGTATATTTATTGGTCAACATCTTTGATAGGATAGGTGTAGCATTCATGAGAACTGCAATAACCGGACACATGAAAATAAAACCAGCTATATGACATATACGTCCATCCAATTCGTGTTTTTTCACGAACATTGGTGCGTCACATGAATGTATCCGATCGCACTCAATGCTGCACTCATTCTGAGCCTTGGTTACTGTAAGTAAGAAAACAAATGAACGCATCGCAACCACCAATTAAAGTTGTGGGGACACTTCGTTATTGAAAGTGACGAAGTATCCCTATATTATCATTTACTTAAAAACTTCATTATCAGCAAAGTGACGCTCACCGACTCAACGAAGTTATTTATTGGCTTGGCATGGAACGTCATAAGCCAATTTCAATTCCAATAGTTGGGAAAAAGCAGCCGACACGTAACTTGAACTAATTATGATATATAATTATGAAATGCGTGTGTGACAACATTTTACTACCTTTAGACATATATCTTGCGTGATATACATTGATAGTAAATGTATATACACTTTCAAGCGCGTACAAGAGTCGCCGATTCGTGTCTGAAACATGTGGATGATGACATGCTTTAATTCCTAATCCTCCATGTTAGCTCTACGAGGATTAGACAACAATAAACACTCAATATGATCACTGATGCATATTTGCTTATCGATGCCTTAAAGCATAACCTAAGTATGCCAAAAGGCAGGTGGTGACTATTACGCATACATATTAATTTCTCTTAATTAGCGTTATTGAAAGAGGCTCTTTTATGTAGTGATCCATGCGTCATTTATGTGTTTGAACACATTTGGACGCACAATTGCGCTGTTCACTGTGTCAGTAATTAAGAACGAAACCCAAGGAATAATTGTGCCAGATGCCGTTTTAAGGATGTGATTCAAGGATATTCGTGCGAGCTAACGTTCAGGGAATATGATCCCTATATTTGAGTGGTAACCATGAGCAAAAGTGATATTTTTTTCAAACGCTTTTCCATTGTGAAATACAGCTGAATGTGTCAAAATAAACCTTGCCAATATTTCGCGACTTTTATACGTGATGACTTATTAAATATTATTTAAGCATACCGTGACATTTGATGCCTCCAGGAAGAATTGGCAATAACTCGATCAAGCGACACTGTTGGCCGTTTCAAAAATTCGAAGTAGTATCCTTGTTAATCATTAATAACAACCAGCAGTCTCTGAAATCTAAATTAATTGGAGTTGGCAATATATGCATCATCTGCACTTTTAAGACCAAATTAATCCGCAATTGAAGATTGTCGATAGGTAATTAGAGCAATTTGACTCTGCTCTTGTTTAAGCGTTCAAAACTGATTATCTAACATGCGGCAAAGTGTATCTGCTTTTAAAAGCTGTTCACCATGTCTTACAAAAAAAATCGTTCCATTTTGCTTATGTAAACATGATTGTACTGTGTTGAGGTATATCGGCATAATAACTCAGGCATTGTTGACAAATGTCAAATCAGCTCTGTACATGGAAGTGAGTCGGTGATATCGCGACCATTGAGAAACAAAAACAATTATTCATCAGCATAAAAACAAATGCAGGATAGTGATTAACTCTGCGATAACGTTAACTGCTTTATACTGCACGTCGGTGTCTTATGTAATAGACTCATTTGTGAGATAGAATCGCAATTCAAAACGATCACGCCTTCACGTGCAGCCTGTGAGATAATTGCACCTTTAATCCAAATATATAACTTGATTGTCTAACGAGGATGCAACTGGGTATGTAAACCCCTCTGATGCATGTTTGCAATCATGTTTGACTGACTTTTGCGTAACTCAAGCAAAGCGTATTCTTTGTGATACCAAATGCCCAATGCTAGATTCTTTTATTTGTTTCATTTAAAGCATTGCAATGTCATATGGCACCTTTTATGTACTTCTATTCTCTTTATCTGATCTCTCTCTTTCACCTCCCGCCCTCTCTACCTCACTATCACTCGCTATCTCTTACTCCCACTTTTGTTTTCTATTATTTTAATAATATAACGATATCAAAGTATTATAACAACCTTATCATAGTGGCAGTCCTATTCGGGCATGGAAAAGTGCAGGTAATGAGTAGTTAATGCGCGAACAATGGCTTTTCATCCAAATTTTAGTACAATGAGCTATTCGTTGTTGCCGCCAATTGTGTCGATACACTGTTAGTTCCAAACAGTGCCTTCAACAAACCAGTATGGAGTATTTCATATTTCATCAGCATGAAGAGTGCATTTATAGGAATTCCTTACCGACAATATAATGCAATCCCTTTATGTATGTATCGATATCACGTTTACAGTTGTATTATTCTGTGAAAAAAAATATTCATTTTGCTAGAAATTAAAAATTATTGTTAACCAATACATCGTTTCCCTGGTGCCGTCATGGAAACTGTTTATATGGGTGTGATGCGCTTATGTGACCTCTGCTTATTGGTGGTACAGCCCCTATTCATAGTGTTACGGATTGATACAATATGAGATTGAAGAACTATATTTTACATCTGATTCTTTCTATCTGAGAGCTGCGGGTGCGGGCTAGGCACGTATTCATCCGCCCGAAATAGCTTTAATTTCATTGATTGGTTTAGGAGTGGCATTGGCTTTTTTGACTGACATAAATACTCGGTGTACAACTGAGCCATTGTAAAGCTGAATTGACCTTTGGCGAACGCTCTGAATGGCTATAGATTGCAAATATGTTCGGGCCATAGCTAGATAATACTGTGTTAGTTACAATTTACTCGCGATTGTCAATTATCAGCAGCTAAAAAACGAGCTCAAACTAAATGACCATGATGTGGCAATCGTCATTCACAAGATTTAGATCACTTAACTCAGTTTTAAATCACTTGACCAGCAAGAGCCAATCAGTTACTTGCCATCCTAAATCTCTACAGGATCGCATTAGCACACACCTCGAATCGGACAACATTGTTGTGACGACGAGTAATGAATTTGCTTTATTATACCCTTTCATCAGTTCTGTAAGCCGACTGTTTCTGCTCGTGATCAATTGACTCTTAGTCCTTTCATTTAGATGATGGATAACATTTATCCTCATCCATACAACTGCATCTGCGTTTGTTATCATCGTACCTGAAGTGTGGGTATATGTTACGGAGATTATGCATCATTAGGTTCGCGTAAGCGTTTTACCATCAGATTATTTATCACATTCAAATGTTCCCACGTGTTTTTCCAATGGACATTATAGAAGTTAATATACTCGATGTCGTATAATAGAAACTGTCTGATAAGTCTGATAGCCCGACATCTCCGCGAAACCGTGACGGAACTTATGCGATGTCTAGCATATGATACATGCGTCATATTGATTTTATATCCACGGAGACCATGTTTCATTTCGATATGGTTAAGTTAATATATGCCGGAAAGGATTAGAGTTACACAAGTGTTAAATCAGTTTAACCGGCATCGTAAATAAATCCCCTCGGTGCAAGCAAATGTGCTTACCATGAACGAATAAGTACATGTATTATGGCAACGTACATGTTTTATTGTGATATCCGCTCGTTGCCTCTAATAGGAATATTTTTATGTATTCGCTAGAAAACAGCTGAATGTGCCATAATAAAGTGTACCATATTTGACAAGCCAGTAAATATGACTCAATCGAGCGTGTTGCAGCAAATGATGCCCCTGCATTGATGTGCTTGCCATGTAATTAATGACCCCAGGTACCTTGTTATTTAGCCAAGATTCAAACATAATCTCTTGCCAGTCATGAGTCCCAATAAATATATTTCATGTAGCAATTATTTAAACTCGTATCGTTTCCTTTCCTTTATATTGATATCAGTGCACGTTTGAGTATCTTATGATACACAGTACAGTAATAGATAAGCAGTCAATCAATCTATAAATAGAAATACCCGTAGACGACTTATTGGAAAAGCACTGCAGCATTCACTCGAGCGACTATGCCTCAATAAGATAGCACAACCAATGACATTCAGGAGAACCAGTTTACCACAATCCGGGATATAGTGCGGTAGAGATTAACGAATGTCCCTTCATTGAAGAGAGTGCAATATGCTGCCCAGAAGAGGCAAACTGCTTATCTCGTTTTTTGACTTGTGTGACAAGTGAATATGCTGCAAAAAAAAGAGATTTCTTTTGTCTGTAAAATGATTTAATTTTAGACAAAATTGTCTATGACAATGGAGCTATTTGTTCTATTAAGCTTTAACCCTACAATGTTGAGATCATATCAGCATAAAAAATGAGTTTTAAACCGACATAAGATTAACAGCACTTCCTCTGCGGTATGAGTGAAAACCATTAATGTGCGATGATGGAAACTAACCGTCATGGATATAACTATATAAATTGTAACAAACCTGATTTCATTATGTGTGCCCATATGTTCCAAGAATTTGTACATGGCGTCCATTCACATGCACATCGCATATAAACATGAAAACCTAACAAATGTTTCGATAAATTGTACTGCCTTAAATAGTAGAACCTGTGGGAAGTGATGTTAACTATCCAAGTCAATGCCCATTATGCATATGTATACTTAACGACTGATCAATGATCAAATAAAAGCCGTTCAACTGCAAAAAGACTATGACCCATGTTTTTAGTGTATCAGTATAACAAGCATAATACACCCAAAAGATTTTGTACCATGACGCACCGATGTGTGGATTGTCAACTGACTGAAAAGTGTAGAAGCATATGTATTTATCTACCCAAATATTTTGTACCATGACGCACCGATTTGTGGATTGTAGACTGACTGAAAACAACGCACACCCTGATGGATATTACGTCGTCGAATAACGCTGCAAAAACTTTGACGCATTGTGTGGCATCGAACAATCGAGAAAGTCCAAGGGAAGTCGACTTCACAATTATATACTTTTCTTTTTCAAGCTTTATGACAAATTCGTGGCCGCTTTGATAACTTGGCAAAGCCATGGCACGGTTTTATAATTTGCTGCTTTGACCATATATAAGGTGCATTTCATGATAATGGAAAGTGGAAAATGGAATGAAACATTGACTGGCTATATTACATAGACATTTTGAAGCGATATTTGATCTAAATGTTCTAATGTGCGGGTACACACAAACCGACAAGTATCATCAGGCTGTGTTTTTTATGCTTAAAAGGGCGGGCAATGTCGTTTATCGCGTAAGCAGTGTGAGCAGAAGAGGGCCGCAGATGAAATTTATGCATGTTGACCGTACGTTAACACCTGATACGCAATATGTACTAAGAACAGTATATAGCATACATGCTAAGGCAAAGGACTATTAATATGTGACTTGTGTTGGCGAGTTGGAAACCCAAAACGTCTACCATCATCAAAAACACTGGCGTGACGCCTGAGCAATTACAAAAAAAAAAAAATCATCGGAACAATAGCTGCTGAATGATTTTTATTATCGACGTTGTCTTGATGTCAATATACGGAGGCAGTCCATATTCCTTTTTACTGTATTAATAACACTACAGATGGCATGCATTCAGTGCCTAATCTGGACAAATTACACACTTTGTAGTCGACTCGAGCAAATCAGTTTTGCCTTTGAAAGGATTTGTCAAAGCTTGCAGCACCGTTTATGATTTATCGCCAGATTAGCTATTATCGCGTAGCGCGATAAAAACAGATCATTGCGCATAATTTTTTATTAATTTATATACTTTATTAATTGTTTCTTGACGCCGCACGTCGCGCATTTACCCTCTAAAAAAACTTACTTTCATATTACGGACTCATATTTGTTTTTTTTCTCTTATCTGTCATATTCTGCCTACCATCCCCTTCATGTGTCTGGCGTATTACGGCAATGGTCCAGAAAAAGGCTGACATGGACTCGATGATGTTTTCCGACATTAGTAGTATAAACTGAGAGAATTCCATCTGGACTCTTTTAAATAGTCTGCTGTTAAAGCATTCAATCGTTAACGCTTGCTTGTAAAATAAATTAGCTCCCTCACATCGAAACTTGCTACGGTTTGTTCCGAACTTGATTGTTGGATCTTCAACTTTACGTGCGTCGATATCGAGTAATTAGCTTGGTCCTCCTTAAACCCTTTGATGTAGGTTCGTTCCCAAAGTGAGAAAATCGCAATGGTTTCTCATCATAACTAGGAAGATTAACGTTCACTTGCGGCACAATCTATGGAAAGGAATGACGTGGAGGTTGAATTGCATCATGCCTGGACCTTCGCCAACGCGGCCTTGGTTATGCGCCCAGTCTGGCAAATGGGCTATAGTACTTAAGGGAGAATTCCAAGCATCGCAATCATCCGCATTCATCATCATCACAATATAACCTTGCTTGGTTGCATGGATACACGGATATATGGCTGTATGGCTGCGTGATTGTAAGGCCACATGGCTAAATGGCTGCATTGATGTTTGAATTCATGCACGCATCAATGCTTACTATACTATTCTACGACAATTGTACCCAAAATGTTTTTCACCACGTGTTGATATACTGCGTTCCTCAATACCTGGTCGTACATCGGTTGACCCACTCATTTGCGTGTCATCCTGAAGCATCAGCAGGACCACACTAGCGTGCTCTTTGAATCAAACAACATTGTTCCACGGATGAATAATGATTTCGCTCAACATCACTCTATCATAATTTTTTCCTGCCCTCTTTTCCGTTTGTGATCGATCTGACATTTATTCTTCAAGGACACATTATATCACGTCCAAACGAGCCAATCCTTTAGCACTGAATTTGTTTTTTTTGTACGCGGTCGCTATGAAATCCGTGCCGTGAATGCGAAGGAATTCGTGTTCCGCATGAATGTTCGTACTGAACACAACTCAACAGAGCATGATTGATTAAGCATGTCAACAGGATGGTATCAAGTACCCGATATTATGTAATGATCTTACACCAATGACCACCATAAAGACGAGTAATCATAATGATGAGCATATATAAGGTGACCATGTTTTGACCAAGATATTTTTTATAAAACAATATTGGGACATAACTGTTATTGGGGTCGCGTATATCTATCAGATTATCAAACCCTATCAAAATTGCCCAAGCGAATAGCAAACTCACGATGCATTATGGCAGTAAGTTTGGCAAAGATTCGTTAATCCTGTAGATGCAAATCATTGACAAATAACACCGACACTCATATTTTACCTCTTCGATGATGCATTGGGTTTATGTTAGTTCACACACTAAAGTGCATTTCACGCATATTACAACTTAGAGGGCGAATTAGAGCTGCTAGGCTGCAAGAAAGAGGTTCAACGTCAGCAACAAAACGTGTCAGCAGCAAAAATACTGCGTAAAAAATAACCATAAAGAGAGTTGCGTTGCTATTGCTTCACCACGCAAATATACCTGTCCTAAAAAAAAATCATCAAACATCAGTGTGCTTTCGATGCAGAATTGGCAACCCATATCACATGTAAGCATATAATCAAGCCTATTTTTGACTAAAATCAATCAGTATTGGGCGGCTTGTGGAATGACTGGACCGCGTTGTTGCGTTGCAATACATAGCGCTATATTGCATTTGAACGACTCTAGTTTGATATTGTCTGATCATGCGAAATATTTGATCAGAGCTGCCTCATGTGGTTCCGGACTCCTGCTCCACTTGGCCCATTCCGGCACAGAGCACCCGCAGTTACCCGTCGTGTAGTGCTCTAGCAGTAATAGCCAATCAACTAATGTGAACCTTTGCACATATAAGGGCTGTAATATACCTATTACACCACTCTTCCACCACCTAACCCGCTGGTAATCGTCCGTAGCGGTAGTAGCTATTAGATACGCCCCCGCATCATCATTATTACCGTTAATTATGTTAAACAATTGGATGCCTCTTTGTGATACTTAGTGTGCAGCTTACAAAACTACAATGCCGTGTTTAATTATCCAAAGCATATTCACCTTTATGTGTCGCCTAGTGGTAATTTACATTAACAATTTCACATAGATTATAGTCAGAAAATGCAATACGAGATTCTTGATAACACGAGGTAGTTAATTGTAATGTTTTGCATTGATTACTTGGTGTCCCGCTGTTTTCCATAATATTTCAAAGGCATGACACTCTGCTACAACTACAATATCGTTGCAATGTTTTGTACAATTAATGAATATAATGACTTTTCTAAATGTCTTACCTGTATTCTAAAGAAATGAGCCGTTACACGCAGCTAAATGGTGTTGTATCATGCCAATTGGCCAGCATTACCACGATATATGTGATATCTTATCAGATAGAAGAAGAAGTACAGGATACAATATGGCAAATAATTCATTCTGCTTGCCAATCATCGGCAGATGGAAGACACGCTTTAATATGCTAACTATGTTATAGCATCGCAAACATCTCAACAGGTTTTAAAAGTTATATATTTATTGATCAGTAGTATCCAAGTATCTAATTGCCATCCTAAACTATCCGCAATATTTTCAGGCACAAAAACGTTGTTGTGGCCACGAGTGATGATTTTGCTTGATGATAGCCTTTCATCAATTATTTAGACCTTCTTCGTCTGATCGTGATAAATCTAAGCCCCTTCGGTTCGACGATAAATTACGTTCAATCAAGTCCTTTGGGCAATGTGCGCATTTTAAAGCTGATATCATTAAATGTGGGGAATCTAAAATGCATCTCATTTAGTCACCAGGGTTCCTCCTAGATACGTCTTAGAGAGAGATACACTCAACATAACGTAATAAATCAAGTCACACAATAAATGTCACATACCCGATACTGTGTGATTTTTATCACCGATGGCATATCGTATCAGGTTGGAGTAATCTTTATACCAGCAATTTATAATCCCTAAAAACATTTATTGTGATATTCAAAAGTAACCGCTTATAAAGATATGTTTTGTGTTGTCGCTAGTATTCACATAGATATGTATTGCTACTGTGCAACTTGCAAGGAACAAATTAATCTTTATTAGTAACCAAATGAATATGCAACGTTCCTGAATCCATTGGACATATCGGAATAGGCACAGTAAATCATCCGACAATCATGTTTATCATAATTATCCGTTGACAAAGAATTGTTTATCTCTTGTTCTGAAATCTGACAATTCAAGCCAAATGCATATTATGCTCTAATGATGCACGTGCTGCTGGGTTGTATTCTGTGGAGTCACCGTTCGTCATAAAACTGAGGCATATTGCATTATTCCCTTGTAACGAATGCCGGGTAATGATCAAACCTCACACTGGAATTGCATGCCTTCCTTATTCGCAGTGCTTTAGAAATATCTTCTTATACTTAGATATGTTCATAGAGGGTTAAATATGAGCCCCTCTCCGTCATCAGTTCCTATCCGTAGGTTTTAAGCTCTCAAAGTGCGTTATTATGTGAAACATACATATTGATGCATTAAATCCCATGACTATGACGTTTCGCTTTCTTATTCAATAATCATCAATAGTTATCTGTACGTAGCACAATACTGTATTTGCGGAAGGGCAACAGTATCAACACGTATTGCAATTTTACAATCCATTAGTGGAAACGCAGTTGATCATATGTATACAATTGCATAAGCAGTCATCTGCATTTTACTGTACGGCCAATATGCATTCATTTATTACTTGGTTGTGTTACTCATATTAACATTATGTGTATAGAAGGAATCACTTTTGCTGAGTGATGTCTACGTGTCAAACATTGTTCAACACTTCAAGGTATCTTATTCAATTAGAAGCGTTTGCAAATGTAGGGTAATGCAATAGTGTTCCATTATCGTGGTTTATCCGATATCCGATGATTCGCTCAGGAGAGGGCTGTTTTTGTAGTTGAATCGACAAATCATTAACGCTTTGTTTGCTAAGCATTTGAACTAACTACCACTTTCCGACAATGGGAAAACCCGCATGGAGCTATACAATAACAGAAACAAAATATTTTGTGGGGTAGAAACCACCGCGTATTCAGAACCCTGACACTAATCCTTATCATCAAATTATGTGGGGCGAATTTCATCCTAAAGTCTGGACCCATGAACCATTAGCCAAAAACTTTGCTGCTAATAACATCGGAATTAGGATGAACAATACTTTAATGTGCTCTTACCGCACACCGACACCTTGGATAGAGATTGTCCTTAACAATAGATCCCGTTAACTTAGACCAGTACGCAAGGTAGAGGTTAGAGAGCAATGTGGCAGAATTGACTCATTATCAGCACAAGCCTAAAAAGTTTAACACGCTGCAAAATGTTCCAGGAATCCAATAATGGAACAAACACAAAGCATTAAGCCTCCTCAGTCAAACACAAAAGCAGTTTCGATTTATTCCACTCACCTGATCGCTTTTTATTGAAAAGTACCATTTAGCTACGTAATGGATCTCTTCGTTAGGATAAAGGTTACCTGCAAGCAAAGCAAAGGAAAGTTCCAACTCACAGCGTATATCGGAAGGTTTGGCACATGACAATATTATTCTATTTTAGTCTGGCTAGTAAGGAATACTAAGACGGTCAAGTATTTTCAATTTATATAAATCTCGGAATTCAAAGACTCTTACGGACGTACGAGGCTGTGATTTGCACAGAGGTAAACCGTCTGCCTTGACTATAAAAATAGCTCCTTGATTTTGTCATTATATATCGAGCCGCTTGAGTTGTAAACAGTGCAAGTACCTAATAGCATGACCTACAATTGATGCAGAATTGGCAATCAATCTCACATATAAATATCCCCGAGGTTTATTATTTACTAAAAATATCAATCAAATATTAGGCATTACTATACCACTAATTGCATCACAATACCACGATGCTGTTTTGCAAAGCATGACGGACTGCTGCATATGCCCGTCTCTCACATGGAGATAGCCCAATGCCAATTGATTAAGACACAACAAGTAATTTCTCTTCATATAAATCCTGGGAATCAATGGCGCTAAGAGATGCTAGCAAACTGCGATTGACACAGAAATATAAAGTCTACCCGGACTATAACAATAGCTCTTTTGTTTGTTTTATTATCTACAGAGCCGCTTATGATATGAGCCATGCAATATATACTGCCTTATAGCCTGACATACGTTTAATGCAGAATTAGCAATCCATTTCACATCAAAACACTCTCGTGGCTTATTAGTGACGGAATATATCAATCAAATATAATGAATTATTGTGAGGCTTGTAGCATCATCATTCCACGTAATGGCTTTGCAAAACAAGATGGCCTCCTGCATGTGGCCGTCTCTTACATAGAGATAGCCTGGTGCAAATGTATTATTTACGCAGCGCCTAAGCTGACTGATGCCGCGTTATGCATGCCCGCCAATACGGAACCCATTAGTTAATGAGTTGGCGAATAATCTTATGCGAATGAGCAACTTCATCCAGACTACGTTAAGTTTGTACCTTATAGGGACGATACTTGATCAGTTGTGATTGTAGAGTCACGCATTGAATCTCATTGCCTTATTGCATCAAACACCTTAAAGAGCAATGCTCGCCCATTTTCATCGATCCCGATACTATGACGACATTGCCAAATACAATTAATTCCTCTTCTAATGCTTTAAAAGCCGTGTATAGTATGGTCTTCATGGAAGTATGACGAAGGGCAATCATATGTATGACCAAGGCACAATTAAATAATATCCATTGTAATTTTAATGCAGCTGTCGAAACGTTGGCTATTTTTTTTAAATACATGCGGCAAATCATAGAAACGGACTACATCTAGCCTTATACATTCCTACTTATGTTTATGTCGAAATGAATATGTCCAACAATTTTACAATGCCATTAGCGTAAATACTGTGCCACTTGTGGTGAACAATAACTAATAGATGAATGCTTAAAATAATTTTTCCAAGCGTCTTGAAAATATACCAACGCGAAGCTATACAGGTTTATAAATCGTTCGTATCTAACATCATTTTATCGATGGCTAGATATGTAATGCAACTGTGAAAGTAGTATATAATACACATATATATATATATATATATATATATATATATATATATATATATATATATATATATATATATATATATATATATATATATATATATATATATATATATATTAATGTGTCTTAAGATTCTGGCTACAAAAACAAAAAGATGCATTCGTTAAGTTAGGTTTGAGGTATAAAGGATATAAAATATTAATTTGCTGTTACATGACTTAATGTATTCGTACTCGGTTTGTAATATAAACACGCAGAGAGCTACTTTCTAGGCGGACATTAAGGTTTTTATACAAATAGCACCCGAAGACAATGATAACAGAGACAGAATACCCGTAGTGTTTCTTGCTATGCCAAATAAACAAACCTTATTGCTGACACAGCTTAATTGTCTGTAAAATTCGAATAGCAATTGGTGTTAGCATAATAGTCGACCGGGGCAACCACATCCATGGAATCAGACTGTAAATCGAAGGGAAACTTGTTATCTAACAAATAACAGAAAAGATGTGAGGGGCTCGTATGCGTATCATGTGGGGAATTATGGTTCCGCCCACCCTACGTAACCCGTCAGCAACCTGTTGGGTTAATGGTTTATCAACTACTAAGGGCTTCCCAGCAGCGAGAACGCTTACATAAAACTATCACGCTGCACAACTTGTCTGACATCATAACCCGTTTGTAATGGTCAACAGCGTCATAAGCTTACGCAAGCCAATCATCATTATTGCACATGTATTTTCAGATGTGAAGGGCGAAGTTTATTACGAGAAACAAATCGATGCCTACCGCCATTTTTCAAAGTGTGCAGCGAACAAAACGGCACCATACGAGGCTCACAGTCTTGCCATACAGTTCACGCAATCTTAACAAATGACGGTGTCGCCAAATGATATTAGTCGGTAGACGTTTAATGGTATTTAATACTATACTCCAAACAAAATTGATAAGCAGTTAGAGGAGTGATATGCATCGAACACAGCGATGAAATGGCAAAACTTGATGTGGTTTATTCCGCTCAAGAGGAAAGGGTACATCTCAGATAGAGTACATATCAAACAACATATCTGGCTGCAGGTCATGCTAGAAGAGAAAGCGATTTTTGGAGCACATACATATTAAGAAAGTGACAGTGAAACGAAACGCTACGAAGCTTGATCAATAAATAACAGTCAGCAGGCAAGCGAGTGGAGTTTTTATTGACACATAGCTGCATCTCGTAAATTGCACTGACATAGAAGTTGCGGGGCTTAGCCCGTCAATGCAAAACAGTCAAAGCTGACAGATATCGTACTGAGTAATGTGAGTAATGCAAGACACATCGATTATTCGGCGAGTTGTTAATCAGTTGGAAATCTGGCGAACGAACAACTACATTCACAGCTAACGAAAAAAGCATATCATTAGTACTACGCTGAGCGGGAACGCTGGGATAATTAATAAATGAAATCTTGGCAAATCCTCTGTATTGGCCTGTCGCTTTCTAATTTTGTACTGTAGGATGTCTGTACATGGCACCCAACCGCTGTTTGAAGACATTGCAGTGACGTCCGGCATGCTTAATGAATATAATTTTGACACCATACCATACAATAGCCGTCTACAGGGCTTTAATCGACTAATGAAAACGTAGTGGATAATATCTGAGGAGAACCTCATATGTAATCGGCATATATATGAATATATATATATAGAGGGTGCAGCATGCAACCAATGAAATGCGAACTGTTCAACCCCCTTCCAGATTGTTGAACAAATGAACATGCAGAAAATTGTGTTGGCCTTTAAACATGCAAATTGAAGACGCTATTCAACATGTCTTGTAAAAACAATTGTACATCATCATAAAAACAAATACAGGATAACGATTGACTCTGCGATATCGTAACTGCGTTATACTTTAACATGTAGGTATGTAACGTAACTATCTATTTTGTGAGATGTACAGTAATTGATAACGATCACGCTTTCACGTGCAGCCAGTAAGATATTTGCCCCATTGAGCCAAATATATAACTTGCTAGTCGAAAGAGGATGCAACCGTCTCTCTATTTCCCTCGTATGCTCAATTATCTATCCTCGATGCTTTTATTTGTTTCATTTTTAGTATTGGAATGTCATCTGACACGTTTTATCTGCTTCTACTTCTTCGTTATTACAAACACAGAATAGTGGGTAGGTTCGATTGGTTTATCAAGGACAAAATGTCATCGTACTATATTGAATATTTACTTAACACAGACTTATACTCTCCTCCATATAACAGTTGGCAACAACCAGAAAAGCAAGGCATGGGCTGCACAAAAGTGAACTATGTAAAGGTCATGAATTTACAAACAACAAACTCAAACTCAGGCTGGCTAAACGTTTGCAGCTTTAAAAGCTTGATCAATCTCTCTCACTTTCACTCACTCTCTATCCCCCTCTCTCACATCAGCTGTCTAATAAACCAGCCCATCATTATTATTGCATCTGTAATTTCGGATTAAAAGCTCTGTATTAATCACGACACAAGATTGATGCCTTCTGCTATTTTGCACAGTGTGCAACTAATTAATTGCGCGATTCGCCGCTTCCATTTTTTAACGGCTAGACAAACAAACCCTGCAAATGATGGTGTCCCAATTTATTTCATTGAAAATGCATTGAAATACTGTACTCTCCAATGAATTAACGAGAACGTCTTGGTAGAGAGGTTATATACACTGAACGCAGTGATTAAACGATTTTATGTGTGAACGGAAAACGAGTTGTGTAACCGATACACAAAACGCTGGTAACAACCAACATCAGCATAGTTCAATTCATGTGTGCAGGCATGCTAAATCAATCAAAAACAATAATATTTGCAGATACCGGCTGTCCAGTGACTTCTCTTTAGCAAGAAAGTTACACGTACACAGTTTTACACCTGGTAGCAATGCATTAAAGCAGCGGCATCAAGCTAATGTATGTCATATTCAGCATCAGACAGGTTTACGACATACACACCGATTGCGTATTTGGAGAGTAGTTATTATATTGAATCTCCCTCGGATAAACAAGAGCATCTAGAGTTAATGGGCCCGACGTATTAACAGTATTATTCTCGACAATACGCGGGAATAGTTATTATAAATGATCATCGAAAATAGTCGGTGTTGATGTTTTAAATCCCATAGTTTTGCGTTTTGCTTTATAATTCAATAATCAAGGCGCTGTACGAAGCACTATACCTGTTTGTTGGTGGGGAGCAGTCAAGGCACTGGTGACCGATTGACTATAACGCATCTTCTTTCTTGTGGCGACACAAATGGCAAAGTTGCAATCCATCTGTGGAAACACATCCGATCGTTATCATACAATGGCATATATAATCTTCTGCAGGTAACTGTACGGTTAATATGCATTTATAGAAGATAGGCGTTTTATTCTGATTAACATTATGTGTGTGAAGCAAAGCACTTTCGCTGATTAGTTCCTATGTGTCAAACATTGTTCTAAGATAAATCCGAAGTTCTGTTAGAACCATTACCTCGAATGGATTATCATCTGGCAACCGATCGGTTAAGTAATGACGTTGCACAATACACTTCCCAAAAATATAAGTATTCATATTTATATATATAAACGGATATACATATACCGAACATATATAGCGGTTTACTCTGCTGCATATTTGCGATATAAGAACAACAAGCTGTTATTGTAACTGACTGTGTTAGTTTTCATTTTATCAACCGAGTTAATAACATGTTGTGTGGTATATATCGTTGCATGGTGCTTTTAAGTAGTACAAACACCGGTACCCGTACGCAGCCAACACCATCTCATGGCGATGCCGTTTTGTTTAATCATGTCATCGCCGTTTTGGTCAACTCTCATGTTTTCAACTAATACATTCATGCTTGTTCGACTTTAACACCAATAAATGTGTTCACTAAATTGCATGTACCATAGCATTTGATATTATCTAGAATACAGATAGAGTGACGTTGCCTAAATGAATTTGTTTTGGGCATAGCAAGTTGATGCTGTATGCGTTAACATTTGGTAAAAAAAGTATTCTAGATTGTCAATTATCAGCAGCTAAAAACACACGCTCAACTTTATAGACAATGTTGGTGCAATAGTCTTTCACCCGATTTTGATCTTTAAATTTGAGTATATATCACATGACTAGCAGAAGCCACGCTTTTATTGATTATCATAAATCCTCCACAATATCGCCTTTGCACTCACGTTGGGTCGGACTACATTGTTGTGACGACGAGTAATGAATTTGCTTGATGATACTGTTTTATAAGGTGTGTGGAGCGACTTATTTAAATCATGATCAATCGGCACATAGACTTTTCAGTAAGATGATATATCACGTTCAACTTTACCCACGTCACTGCACCTGCGTTTGTTATGCTGTCATCATTAAAGTCGTGGATTGTAAGCGAATGCACTGATGCTATTCACTAATATCCATACTAAGGAAATACATTCATCACAGCGTGATTAAGTAAACATCACATGCGATATGTTAAATATCTCATATTCTGTGTCCACGTGTTTTAAAGGCAACCACGAAACCGTCATAGCACAAGTGTGCGGGGAGGCAGGGATTGAAACATAGTATTACGTAAAATGAACGGAGTGTGTGTATTTTTCTTAAGACTCTGAATACAGCAAAGCATTTCCCTTTGCCTTTATGTAACGAGCTGTGTATTTGGGATAATTATGAACGCAAGTTTCTGCATCCGTCGCTGTTATTTGTATAATTTTAATACTGCATGGATACACATTTTTGTTTGTGCTTTCATCTGGCAAGCCAACTCATATGAGATCAGATATCAATATGAGCCATCAATATTAATGCATTATCTTCACTGCCTGCCCTCGAGCGGCATGTTTTTACTGCGCCCGAAATCTAAGATATCTTATTATTAAAAACTAGGCAATCGGTAGAATGTATCTCATATATAGCGCTTGTTATGGAAATAGCCTCAATACGAATAATTCATGTAACGTTTTACTGTATAATGAATATATCACTTCAAGCATTATATGTCATACAGATTGAGAAAATACATACTTCACCATAATAAATGTATGTAGGCATACACCAACTCCTACCTATTGAGATTTAAAATCGCCCTGTATCACCATGTGTTTACCCACTTAACGTTGTTTTGGGAATAATAAAGGTCTACACACTGCTTATTCTATTGTTACAGGAATGTACTGCAGTGCAATAACCCGCCCAAACTATAGCCTAAAAGTAATTTTATCATATTGTTAATTTGCCTTTTAAATGCATTTGCTTTCACGCTGGAAAGCGGGCTATTGCAATCTGAAAAGTTTTATATGAATTGCGTATATAAAAAACGGTAACTTAAGTAATTTTTAACAACCAATTTACGTCATATTGGTGATAAATAAAATAATTGTGATTGACGGAAAGCTCTCCCTAAGAACAAGCAAACTCTGGGCACACACCCCATGGCCCAGACCGGGCTGCAAAACCGATGTCTTTGAGACAAATATCAAGCAGCCATTTAGCCACAGAGTTGGGTGCATACCCTTCCGAGAACGGGGTTATCTTAGTCAAATCGCAAATCGAACCCAAAACCGGCTGGTCGAATAATAAACCTTAACCAACATCCATAACGGCATGCTGTCATTTATAGTGCTGCGGCTCTTCGTCTGTTTGGGTGGGCCAAAGGGGCGTTCCCTCTCGGGACCTTCGTGACGTAATGCGATGAAAACTTATACGAGGGAAATAAGAGAGGGCAATCGGCCTTCACATAAATCGTGTTACATTCACATATAATATAACGAGTTATCATTTGATTTCCATGAAGTGGATTTCTTTTACACGCTCTTCTAATCTGTACAGTTTTAGTTGAATAGTCACTCTGTGCGGGCCAAATTGCCACGTGACACCCCGTTATTTGTAAGAGTGTATTGTCCTACCCCTTCCGTGTTCTTGGCACACAAAATACTGTCGTTAGTGATTACCGGGTTTGGAATTAATAAATAAAAGCGCCTTTGGGAAAAGCATATATGCTTTATATGTCAAAACCAATGCATAATTACGTGTTGTTTTTGTCAACAAAGCGTTAAGAAGATTACGAGGCAATGTACGAGGTAACAGATACGGAGGTGATATCATCACTATAGAAGATTGAAAGTAGATAACAATAGCTCGTTTACGCATTAATGTACCACCAGAATCAAACATTAGAACCCACTTACTTTATATAGGGTTACCAGCATCATAATTCATGATAACACGTATCCCTTTGTCCCGTGTGTCACGATATCACATGTGGACAGTTCAATCAAATAAGTGCCGAATATATTAACATTCCCTTCTAATAGAAATTTCAAACATTATTTGGCAAAATAATGGACGAACAATGTGGCCGTTATATTGCCTAATAAACGGCGTGCTTCTGATATGGTAATTTGACGCTTATGTGTTAGATGTACAACCCGTACACAGAGGCTATAATGCACAATATGAGATTAATAGCCAATATTTCGTTACCGCACATCTGATGCCTTCTATCTGATAGCGGCCGATGCGGATCATGCGCAAAGTCATCCGCCCTAGATTCCCAGCCCATCATCGATTAATCTATCGGCAGTATTAACTTTCTTTTAGCTGGGTACAATTGAACCATAGTGATGCTAGATTTGCTTCTGGTTACCAGTTTGCTTGGCTATAATGGGCTGAAGCCATTTTTAACCAATGATTGAAAATGCTTGTTGGCATTGTGCTCGGGAGCCTGACCTTACACCAGCGTTATGCTCTCGGCATGAGTGCGCTTAAAACTAACCAATGCCATGATACTGCCATGCCTGTTACTGCAGGGGAAGCAATCGCAAAACTATACTTTATTGTGGACGTTTCGCCGCGCTTTGCTAGGGCTTAGTAATGCGTGTACCCTTAATTATCATTACCGCTCTTTTAGTGTTTATCTCTTTTACGGTGCACACTTTCAACACAATTATATAAAAGTACAGAACGTCTGCTGCCCTCTACCTGAAAACTGCGGATGCAGGCTGTGCTCCTGATCATCCGCCCCAAATGTTTAGCTTTTCATCAGTCGATTTATGGGTGGTATTAACTGTTTTCAGCTGGCATGAATGCTCGCGCTAAAATTAAGGTATGGTGAAAGTTGATTGACTTCTGGTAATCATTCTGGTTGGCTATAGGAGGCCGCATCCTCCGTTAGGCTACCGGAGGCCGAAGTCATGTTTAATTGGGATTGTTGGCATAGTGCATTCATAGGTGGTTAGCATCCCCACTAATTACAGCATTAAATGTTATGTCACTCGCCTCAACTCTATGTCTTCCGTTAGTGCGTACAGGTTGTGATGATTGTAAGATGGTATTATAATCGACATTGTCGTATTGCGAGGGTAAAACAATCGAAGATCAAAAATATACTTGGGTAAATAGGTCTTCTGACATTCCAATTTATTGATTTTGAATAAAAAAAATTAAACACACACCTACTACAGATTTAAAATAGCTTGCATCAACGATTGTTGGTGTTTTCGCGAACGTCAATATGATAATTGCAGTGTGATTATATCTAACCAGGGAGCGGTATATTTAACGCTGTACGTCGGGAGACGTTAAAACACCGCATCTTACCAACTACCATTCGTTTGGAACATTAATATATCATCATGAATGAATGAATGCTTTAAATCGAGTCGCTTGATGCAATCAACACATATTCAAAAGGCTGTGCGCAGTGTGCATGATAACATTAGAGAAAGACGACTAGTTTCCATAGGTAATTGGTTGCATAATCTGTTCCGAACGCATGAGCCGATACATAACTTGCCCGGAAGCTACAGCTGACAGCTTACTCGCTGAAGTGTGCAAGTCTGGACGTCTAAGTTAGGAAACTCCAAGTCAATTCCATTGCTAACACACTAGATGAGTTGTATATGTACAACATTAAACCACCGTTGTCAATAGACAGCTAATGTGGCGAGTGTGTTTATGGTAGTTCACTTGTGGGCAGAAATATACTCAGTCCAATTGCTATGATTCGTGGATATTTATCCACAAAAATGACTCGGATACACTAGTGACTTCTTTTACGCATGAATTATCGTTAAATAGGTAATCGACAGTATATCATACTTAGTTGTGCAGAGTTGACCTTCCAACTTGGTCAGTACGATGATGACCATATCGTTGCTTGAATGCTGAATGTATATTTTACTTCTGGGGACGGAGGTATATATATATGTGTGGCGTCGTCAGCAAGCGTGGAGGTACAATTTCCTCTAGATTTAATTGAAGATCAAACGGGTTGACATTAGCTGTTATGGAAAATGACGGGTTTGGATACTTGGTTGGGCTTCACCGGATTATTTAATTTGGAAACTGACCCATTCGGAAAATTAACATCATATATCAAGGTTTAGTATTTGAGTAGGGGGGGGGGAGGGGGGTTGGGAGTTGTGAATTATGACTCCAAAGTGATTGACGACGCTTATTACGGTTAATACATAAACTCTTATTGATAAGGACGGTCCCAATACTACCACAAAAGCTGTTGGTACCGCAAGTAATCCAATGGACTCATTTGAGAAACCTGTCGTTGCAAAAGTTGAATGATAAACCCAGCTTATTTCGTTGGATTGATATTGAAAATATTGTGTATGATAGCTCGATAATCATTTATGTTTTAGTTGCATTATTGGAAGAAGTAAATTTGCCCTAATTGCTGGAGTGAATGGCTAACAGGCTGATGAATTCAAAAGCTATTGAAGCGAACCGGATATTGATCACTTCAGGGCAAGAACACTTGTTATTCGCATTCCTCTTAAAATCCTTTCGAAATGAGCAGCGTTATGAACCACCGTCATTCATTACAGTTCTATCACGTCAGTCGATTTTTGCATACTATTTAGCATCTAGACATCCTAGTCTATAACAAGTCTTGTTGTTTCGAGCTGCGTTGCGCATTCACCACACAATTTTCAACAAATTCCTTAATGGTTTGTGCTACGAAAAGTATTCCTCACTAGTACAGCAGATAGCAATCCATTAGATCATTATTAGCTATAGAATCAAGTTGCTGGTGATTGATTAATTCTTTGTCAGCGTGACAACGACTTGTTATATTCGAGACACCTTACATGCTCACGGTGCATTCGCGCAGCAGCATATCCAGGCCTTATTACACAAGGCGTTTTAATCTCTTTGATCAATGTTTCGCGGAACATAACAGGCGTCAAGGAGTCTTTACAACATTAACACACCACCTGCCTGTGTTCCATCGCGCAATATCCGGACCTCTGACCGTCAAACGACGAGATGATTCCAGATTCTCTGTAGGGCAAGGTTACCGAGTTCAAATTGATCATCGCTTCATCATTCAGACATTGATACCTTTCATCCGCCGTTTTTGTTGTGATCTAGTACAACGCAAAGGACCGGTGCAACTAATGGAATTAATGAAAGGGCACGATGGTTTACAAGAGCTCATGTAAAAGCCCGTGGAATTGAAGGACGCGTGATCATAAACTGCTTAAGTATTGCCAATGCGGCTGGCATGAGATTCATATGTAAGACTTATTTATCAACATTGCGATTAATGTATTATTCCTTCAGAGTTAAGCCATATTCCCTTCAGATGAACGCATTATTTCGGCGTTGATTGCTGGTAATTCAGACAAAAAAGTAGATACACCAGCGTAACCCTCGTGCAGTCTGGATTATAACAACTTCATTTCAACCTATTGCATATTGCACGTATGCTTTCCAACGTTGTACGTTCAATGTGGCGGGGGAAAGGCGTTTGAGCCAAACAAAAGTCTCAACTGTTGATGCCAAGGAATGTCAGTTGCAGGCTTAACGACTCATGCCAATTTCACTGCCTTTATACATTGTGAATTTGTAATACCTTTATGACCATGTAAATTAAGCAAGGGTAATTCTGATAGGCTTTGATGAACTGATAAACATGCTAATAAGCGAGCCTGATAGCAGTTATGTACTAATATCATTTTAAAAACATTATATGACTCAACACATTGTCACACCATATATACTTATCATTATGAATGCTCCTCTTCCGGGCGGCCCTTAGTGTAAGATCGTTACACAATATCGGATACTTGATACGATCACGACATGCCTAATAAATCATGCTGTTTTGAGTTGTGTTTAGTACAAGCATTCGTTTTTGGTACAATTACCACAGCACAGTGAGCATTCATGCGATCATGAATACTTGTTAAGTACGAGCAATCGTGCGGAACACTAATTCATTCGCTTTCACCATGTAAAAAAATGTTGCCTCGGGAGAGGAAGGTGTTGGTTGAAGGGGTCAGTAAAACAGCAGGAAGCAAATATATTAGCGTGAATCAAACACATTGATAGCCTAAAAATACTACATTAACAAGCGGTTATATACAACAGTTGCTTGGTTGCCTATTTATTATAAGCGAATGTATCACTACATAAAAGGAGGTGGGGTATAGAACGAATGCTAGGCACTTGCATATATGTGGCCTTTAACGACGACTAAACGTGCAACGCAAGTATGCACCTTTTCATACAATGTTAAAGCTATAATAAAATATCGCTTTTATAGCCACTGTGCACCGACCCATGTTCGAAGTCACACATATGAAAATTGGTGGATCAATAACCAGTATCGGTGTTATATATATATTTCTATTTACTTTACTTATGAAGAAGATGTACGCGCTATACAACTGACTCATTTGTTCAATCGGCTGTAAATGAGACTGCACTGGTTGTAGGTTTAACCTTTTGTGTGTTTAATGTTGTGCTTTCTTTTGCGCGAGGGTATATGAAAATCTGCACAATGGACCCGATTGAATAAAACTACTATTCCTCAATGTCAAAGGGCGCATAATCTAATTAGCCTGACTATCGATTGATCACATCGATAATTAACCGATAAAGCTAACTATGTAAAAACGTATTGAGCAAGGCAGGCAGGGGATTAAAAGCATTGTGTGCTTGGGTTTAATGACAGAGTCACAATATGTCCATTATTATAGAGCTTTTTCGTCAAGCATGCCACCCATACTCTGCAATTATTAGATACATGTGTACGCTATAATGAAATGCGTGTACCAACGTGGTTAACATGTGCTAAATCTTCCTCTTAATCTAGGCAATCGACTTGCTAACAATCTGCATACCTGACTCCCGGTTGTCTCTTTAGAATGCGATTTTGTTCAACCAATAACCGGTCATACGCCAAAATCAATAGAAAGTGGACAATGGAGATGCTAATGATTTTATGACTCCTTGATGTTAGCAAATAACGCAGATATTTATTATATAACCGATCCGAGGTTACTTGTTATAACCAAAGTCACGTTTTCAAGTAAATAGTTGTAATGGGTGAAATGCCGCATTATAGTCATGATGATCGATTGCTTTCTACAGACAAGATTCAGTTCCATCTAGTGGAACGATGTTCTTTTCAATCATTGTGTATAGTATTGATGCAAACCTGGTAACCAGAAAACCAGTGTAATGATAGCCAACACATTAACCCAGCACCTTTTATGTGACAGGTTTGGGATACATGAGATATACTATAAGCAAAAAGGTGAGTTATAATAGAGTTGGGCATTGTTTATCATGTACAGGTAATCATTACAAAGGCATGGGGCTATAACTCACTCCATACGCTGTTGCTAGATAAGCCATAGTGTAATTTGTTACTACATAGACCATTGCTATGACCCACATAACATTGTTAACGCGTTATTTGACTAAATACAAAAACGAATCGTTATCCTGAACCGCTTGAAGATTGATAACACTCACTAGCAACTACCTGTAGTTTATGATGTTCTCCTGGAATGTCCATTTGTTGTACAGGTGAGGAATCCTTTGCACAGCACCAACCCTTTAGAAATTTGTGGAAACTGGGATTATGGTGTATGCGGAACTCTGCTCGTGACAACACGACACAAATGGACTGATGAGATGTAACGGTATCGAAAGACAGATGCTCATATCGACAGCAATCTAAGGGAATGTTAATAAACAGTACGATTAACTTGCAGTCACTAATATCTGGTTCGCTTAATATAATAAGCAATGAAGTTTTTGGTTCAATTATGTAGTTCCGAATCACCGGGGGGGGAGGGGGTGTCATTGTGTGAATTGCATACAGACAAAGTAATTGATACGCCGACTTTGTTAATTGCATAGGGTATATCCCACGCATATCTTGCAAAAACCAGAGATCAACGATAAATGTCAAGGTGAATAACATCAAATGCATCATTAAAAAAAGAGGTAGAAGCTGTCAATCAAATAACAAAAGCGCAGTGAATATGTTGATCTTAATGAGGCTGAACTTGCTATTTCAAATATTCCACTTTCAGCTTGATGAAAAGATGCAGGTTGTTTTATGGATGCTATGTACATGCATACACCCCAAATACAAATATCGAATTGCTGCATACATAATTTACTGATGATAGACGTATATTACAATGTCATGTCATCACAGAAGCGCTCAAATGGTCCCTAGTACCAGTTTACTTTATTGTGAGCATCTATGTAGTAGTACAATAAAAATGACTTTTCACAGCATGATAGATAATAGTTCTGCAGCGTACATAACATAATAATGCTTTTTGTTCTACAATTACTAAGTTAAAATATCTGAAGAACTTTATGCCTCAGTATATATCAAGCCTTCGACTGATTGGCACCTCGCCATAGACTATGCCAAACATAATTACTTCTTGCAATCATAACAGCCTAATCGCACTACACGAATACATAGGGTAGAGGCGAGATATATTATATTTATTATTCTAATTATTGGGGATGATTGTCGCCTATGAGTGTAGAGCTTTATCACCACGACAATGTGTGCTTCTAAAGAGTTATATATGGCGTTACATCTGTCCCCATACCAAATCCATTTGCAATGGACTCATGCAAAATGCTTTTGATGTCATGCATATTCAGGCGGGAAGACAGCTATGTTGAAACAGTAAGTGGTCGAACACAAAGCAGAGTTATTCTATTTATTCCTTTGTAGTAAATGATATGGTAGTGTCATGGCATAATTTAGTTGTCACTGCACGCACTCCAAGACCAGAATGCTTTTGATATCATGCATATTCAGGCGGGCAGACAGCTATGTTGAAACAGTAAGTGGTCCAACACAAAAAAGAGTTATTCAATTGATTCCCCTGTAGCAAATGATATGGTAGTGTCCTGGCATAGTTGAGTTGTCAGTGCATGCATACCGAAAGCTTGAACTTGGTCTTTAAATCAGGCACCCGAGGAATCCGCCGTGCAATAAGCCAACAATCCAAGTCCGGCTTTGGTTAAACATGGCTTCGGCCCACTATAGCTATACGGACTGATAACCCGAAGTCAATCCCGGTGCACCATACTTTAAATTTTTCTGAGTATTTATGCCAGTTCCAAACAGTTAATACAACCAATAAATCGATCGATGAAAGGCAAAGGATTTCGAGAGGAATGACTACGAGCATCGCCAGCATCCGCATTGTTCAGGTAGACGTTCATCATTTCTATACAATTATGTTAAAACTGTTTTCAATACAAGAGTTAAACACTAAAAGAGCGGAAATGATAATTAACAGTTAACGCATCACAGAGCCCGAGCAAAGCGCGGTGAAAGGTCCGAAATAGATTATAGTTTTGCACTTGATTCCCCTGCCGTAAGTGATATGGCCGTATCATGGCATTGGCTAGTTTTAAGCACACTCATGTCGAGAGCATAACACCGGTCTTAGATCAGGCTCCCGAGCACAATGCCAACAAGCACTGTCCATCATTGGTTAAAAATGACTTAGGCCCATTACAGCCAAACGGACTGATAACCCCAAGCAAATTTAGCTTCACTATAGTTCAATTGTACTACGCAAGTTGAAAGAAAATAAATACCAACGATAAATTGATCGATGAATGGCTGGGGATCTCGGGTGGATGACACTGAGCATTATTTCCATTCGCCGTTATCAGATAGAAGGCATCAGATGTCCTGTAATGGAATATTGGTTATTAATGTCATATTTTGCCGTTTTCTTATAGCTACTACTAATGCAGTTTGGGTTGTAGAAAATAATCTCCAAGATACACGGTGGATAGACGGGATCGATTTTGGTAATTCGGTGTACTGTAAGGTCTACACACTGCCCATTCTATTGCTACAGAAATGTATTGCATTGAAAACACCCGTGCTGACGATAGCGCAAAAGCAATTTCATTCTAATATTCATTTGCTGTACATTTTGTAAGCAAGAAAGTTGCTTAGAGCATGAGCAAAATTGATTACAGCGAGCTACACATGTTTACGCATTTTATATAACGTACAGATCTGATAATCTCAGAGCATGGGTGGCTTGATTGACAAAAGTGCTGTAATTATGGACATTTCTCAATTTTACTCTCTGTCACTAGTTTCAGTCGGCCTTGCTCAATGAGATTTTGCAATTACGATCAATTCGCCAATATCATTTCATTGACCCTAGGCGACTGTGATCCACCTAAACTGCATTTATTTCGCTGAGAAATAACGCTTAAATACTGTGTTTGGTAATTGGTTCCCTTTCCGTACGTTTCAAGCAGCGCCCCATTTTAGTAACGTGCAAGATATATTCCAACAACTATTTCGAAGAAGCCTCCATGCCAATTGATCGTCAAATTAAACAATAGTTTTGTAGATATAATCCATTGGGTACCAAATATCCTCGCGCTGAAGAACGTACAATATATAACGCACACATTGTTAAACCGACAAACAGTACATATAATTCATTCGTGTGTTGTAATCTAAATATATTCCCTCATCAATATTCATAACGAATAACATTGTCAGAGTCCACTGATAATGTATGGAGTAGGTATAGTGTTTTGATATAGTTGCTTGCTGGTGCGAAGTGGACTTTGTTAATTGCTCCGATCTGTCAGAACGGAAAACACCGAGATGTCATAAATGTGTGGGATTGCGCTAGAAATTCGGCTTATTGAAAGGAGGTCGATTTGTCAAAATGTATACGAAAGGCAAAGTAGCATCTAGCAAGCTGAAAAGAAAATGGCGTGTTATTGATGACGTAAATGATCAGGTAGTTGAAGACCGATAACAGAGGGAGACCGCCAGCGATGCGTTACTTCAGCATTTATTATCAGGGCGCGTCTCAGCTTAGCACAGAGGGAATTTACCCTCAGTCGGGTGAAGATTTACATATAAATAACAATACGGAAAGTAATTGCGAGAGTCCGTATAATATGTGGAACATGCAAATAAAATGAAACAAAATCCATTCAAGTGTTTGGATGGAAATATACATTACCATCATGTCAGAACTCAACAGCTATGTGCATTGGAAGTCGGGAAGTGGATATTCTTGGACATGTAAAGAAATAGTGTGTGCGTATGTATCGCACGAGTGCTGTAGATATATTTCACCCATTATACTTCAAAGGAATGAGTCTGAGCAAAACATTGCATAGACACATCTGCTCTGAATGAAATATATTTCATATATAAATGTTCTTAATTAAGACAACAACACCTTAACCAATTCTTCACGTCCCTGGCTGGTATTCATAATGAGTAAGATATTGGCAGAAGGATTGAACAACTCTTGGGATAGGTAAGCTAATGGAGAAAATATGAAATATTCACGGTGGTAATGCATTCACAATGGATCAAGACAAATTTAATCGCGTCTGCAATCAGTTTGTTCTACAGTTATCGGCAGTGCCGATTTTCAAAGTCACTTGGTCTCGTTCGGGGCAGACCAACAGTAAATGGTCGTAGTCGACACAACTTTCCATGGCAGCAATGTCATCAGGTCTGTCGATCTGCAACGTTATTATCCCTAGATACAAGCCGCAATATTTGCATATCAGAGGTAATAAAAATGACAAAAAAAGAGGATAATAGTTGGGTTACGCTCATAATATTTAACCGTTAATCAATGTTTTTATATAATGCATTGACTGTTTGGGACTGGCATGAATACTCGGACTACAATAAAGCCACATTAAAGCTGGGTTGACTTCGGGGTATCGACAAGCTTGTCTCGTGTGGCCACTCGGAGTAACGTAAAGCCTTGGGGAAAGCTGCATTGACTTTCCGGGTTTTCTTGTCGTTTGACAATGGTGAAAACATTTTAAGCATCATTGCAACAGCACATGGAAGTACTGCGGATGTGTAGTAATAACGTTTTTTGTAGTTATACAATGTGCCTTGTAGTGTAGTGTAGTATTTTCTGTCATGCGGATAGCTGAGATAAAACACGACTGTTTATGTTTGCCTACTAATATTTAAATGAAATGGGACTTTTCAAAATATGTTTAAGGTACGCTCTCTACAATTTGCCCAGTTGTCACGTACGCCATTGCAATCAACAGCTAAAATGGCAACTATGTTTAAAATGTTCATTGCTATCCAGAAACAGCTACGTACTGTTACTAGACCACTTGCTAATAGTCGAAATAATTGATCCAACAGCCTACACATTGTATGTATCATTGTCAATCCGTCGCGAAGATCTGCTCCGCATTCCAAAGTTTCACATGTCTCAGTCTTTGTTTCGACTGATGCATCCAACTAGGCTCTTTATAACACAAAGGGTTGTCAACTTGCTATAAACTTTACTTTCGTTCAACATCGGTTTGAGAAATACACCACAAGAGCTGCTGCAAGCATTCTGCAAATGTGATGCGTTAGTCAACTACATACTAAGAGGCAAGGCTATATCGTGATTAACGTTTTAATAACGCTTTTATAGTAAGGGCCTCCTGGATGTTTCAACGCAGCGTCACGTATTCACTATATGTCAATGGAACATGCACACATTGTTGGTAAATTGCTTGAAACAAATCACTTTTTTAGGACGATGACACGTTATCATTTCTATACTGCAAAGGCACGATTAAAAGTGCAGTTTATAAAGCAAGATATAATCAGTTCTTGTGCATTTCAGCTTTATTATCCGATCACATTGAATGACATCGATTAACATTCATCTCAGTACGTTCCACGCTCTACATTATCGTTGCTTGAAACACACCACAGATCTAATTTTCAAATTGGTGTATAGTTAACGAGATTACGCATTTAAGGTATATAATGACTGGTCAACGCAAAATTGTTAACACCTAAATCAACCCCACAGCGAATCGATGATGAGTTTCTGTGGCACATTCCCAGCTTGTGATTTTCCCCGCTTTAAGTTCGTCTTGAAGTTATCCATCACAAGCTTTTTGATACCCCTTATCGTTACAGGTCATATATGCTGTCGATCCATTCTGCAATTATGGTAGGGCCTGGTATCTTGACAGACTGAATACTATGAATAATGAGTATAATATATCCGAAACGTCTTCTGGTGACATCGTCATATTCCGCACCTTATATGCTGCTGCTGTCGTTACATTGGCGCTTTTCATTTAAAAGCAATGCAGGCAAGGAATTCAATCAAGTTTAACACATGCGGCATGTGCGACGTGATGATGCATTTACAGGTAAGTTTACATATAATTTTAAGAACATGGATATGATTAAAATGTTTTAGATATCGCGCCTCAGTTTTGTTCTCGAGACAAAATGTTTGGAACGCATTCTGTATCATGCCGGCATCACGCACAGACGAGTGCACAAGATTGCACAAGATTGTCTGAGGCGCCTACCGGATTCATAGCAAACTAACCAGGGCCTTTTAGACGATTGTCCTGAACGTTTGCAAATATAATGTTTCGATGGCCACATGGCTGCCCTTCTCGTCACTTTCGGCTCGTCTTGTTACCAGCTAAACATTTCCTAAACACTTAAGTTGCTGGTGTTCTTCGGTATGAGACACGCGCCTGACAATACATTATGCAATGGCATCTGAATGTATAACTATCTATTGGTAGCCTTGGATATGGAATGGTACTTCTTGCAACGGTGTCTAAAGGGGTGTAAGCGTCTTAAATTGGATTAATTACCAAATTGGGCAGTTTTGCGGTATTCAAGCGAGTGTGGTTTGTTACTCACAGCGTAAAACCAAGTTACTCAGCTAAAGGTTGTCGCTCTTGCCCTTTTGTGTATATAGGCTCTGTCGTATCGTTGTCGCATAGCAGTTTAGGTGTTGTACGAGCTGTATTGAAATATATTCACCTATCTATCAGAAGACAACCTCGCCTCTACCGAGCAATTGTACATAGAACAATATTGCTTTGGTACGAATCTTGAAAGGCTGCATATACAAGCTCTTCCGCATGAGGTAAAAATATGCTTTGATACTGATACAAATCGCAATTATATTGGCAATACATGTGCAGAAATCATTAACACCAAATATCGTACAATATCAGATTAATGACTTTGCCGGTTTGTTTTAGTCGCACTATCATCATTATTGGCTTAGTGCATTTTTTTGCAGCAATGCATAATATGAATATCTGGGAGAAGATAAGTAATTAACAGCGAAATCATGGAGACTGCCTCATAAAAGCGATTTGACCGAAATATGAAAATGCAATTGAAACAGGAAATGACAGACACAGCGATAGAATAAATTAAGATAAGTCAGTTTGAATCTTTATCAAGCATCAATGATGATGACTAAATAATTATCGTTGTTGACAAGAAATATTATGGCGAACGGCCATCTACAGAACGTAAGCGTGTTGGATTAGGTTACCCAGTTATAGTAGTCATACAAACTGTGACTGTAAAGAAGTGCAGTATTGCTTTTTAACCTGCTTAATCGCAAGCAAAAGTACTGGGAGCCTTAGTAAACGAAAAAGAAGTAATAACGAAACGTTATTATTTGATAAATAGAAAAAAAACTAGACAATGTGGGTTCTCTGTCGCTGTACACAAATACAGTACAATGCCAACAGCGCATACAAAGACACAACTAACGAAATATTTAGATTCACCAAATTACCAGCAAACAGTTCAACGCACTTTGCCATTGCTCGCTTGGCTTGAACCAAATCAGCACGTAGAAATGTTACCCAAGCGACTCATGAAGCCAACTATTACCGAAACATCATGAGCTGACTTGGCCCAAAGAGATTGTAACTTCATACCCCTAGAGATTGTAACTTCATACCCCTATTTACTTCTAATTGCACAGCAGCTTATCTAGTCAATTTCCTAAACATATCCTGCGCGCACAATATAACAATTGTCTAGGAAATAGCTGTACTGTTACAATGTGCACTACATTTTCCCAGCAGTCATATATTCTGCATTATGGAGAAATACATAAGGTAGCATTGCTTGAAAGAACAAGCCGGTGTCTATATCAGGCCTAACATCATAACTGATGGAAATAAGAAAACATATATACATCAAGTGTTAATATTTCAGATAAATTGATTCTCACGTGTTGCAAACAACCAATAGTCCCTCAATATGACAAATCGCTCAGATTGAATAATATATTTGTTTCCACCATACAATGAGAAACAACGATGCATTCAGTCTGGCTGTCTGTAATATTTGCAGGATTCATGTATTCACCACCCACCGGGTGAGATAATCAGCAATGTATACGCCTAATTATATGTACCTTTCACGAAAGACAGTGTCATATGTTGTGAATGTTTGCTAATTACTTTGTGTGATGGCGTAATAAGCTGTTGAAATATTAACCAGTCTCTGCACAATGCAACTCCTATTATTTAGACGGCACTAACTAGGCAGGTTATATCACGGTATGTGTCATATTTGTAACATTTGCGGCAATATTGTAACATAGTGAGACAGTGAACTGCTGCAAATAAAAGAAATTACAAATGAGGGGTTAAAATTAAGTTTGTTGTCCGACATCGTGATATATTTCATGGGAGTTGTTAACTTTTTTACTATAATATTGCCTCGTGAGTTTTTTTTAAATGTATAGGAAAACATTCAACATGCACCTAAAATTATGAGATCAGTGTCTCTTGCAATTGTCTCTGGAGAGACATTTGCCTGACGGCAAGCGACGATTGCCAAAGAAACCGTTCCCAAATTGTCGATGTATAACTTTTAACGGTCAGCAACTGCAAGTTAACATCGCTATTCTTTCATTGAAAAGTGCAGATTCAATAGCATTTCTCCTTAATAAACAGTATACTGCCTTTTTTTCCGTAATGTGACAGTATCGCTGCCTTGAAAACTTCTTTGAAATTCGTTCTGTACGCCAAAATTTGATCGTAAAGTGATCTTTATAACTAATCTATGCAATGCATTCATTTTGTGGCATTTTCTGACAGCTACATTGAATGTATCATACTGTCTCCGATGTGTTATTAGTGTGAAAAAAATTTGCTTTTTATCGGATAGATATGACAGTGTGTTCAGATAAGACATTTTTGCCGGTGTCAGTGGAGGGTGTGTACAAAGGTATTCGACGGTCATTGACGACAGTTTTGAACAAGAAGGATGTTTTCCATATTTTGGTTTACGGATGCTGTACAGTATTGGCTATAGATCATCAATTGAGCATTAAATGTTTTTCACTCCAAGGAGAGAGACAAAACATACTACGAGTTGTTTCACATAAAAAATGACCGCATGGTGGAAACCCATTATGAAGTACACACCAATGCATATCCCAGTAGATTTTCTCGTGTGAAGCTGTGTGATTAGCCGTTTGTATTTTTCACCGGCTTGTGTATGGCTCCAATTCATTCCACATGGCAAAAGGCTCCTATCTGCGAAACATAGTAACAACAATCGTTCATTAATAATTCTAGGAGCGTAACCAAACATGCTGTATATTTGTTTCATACAACCTTGAGAGGTATCATCTTCTGTACTATCACCTGAATACTGAAACGCGTATGATAAACGGACGGAGCTCAATCATCACAAATTAGAAAATGTTCTACAGACGTTACCAGATTTTCGTAGCATCATAGCATCCATTGTCCTACACGCCTCAATACAGTTTAATCACCGCTATACAAGTACAGCCCATGCTCGGGGTTCCACATAGGCTAATACACAAATGGTTTCTTGCAAGGTAATTGTGGGGCGCGTTGCAAAATCGTCACGTGTGAGGTTATTACGGCGTTCGGTAACGTAGAACCAAGCGACAACGGTATAAAATAAAACTCGTCACAGCACATTTACTGATTTATCCGACTGGTAATCGTGTCCTATAACATTTAACAGTCTACAATACACTGCAAATAACTAAAAGTGCCACACTATGTCGTACAATGGCTGAATCACACTACTCAATATGCTGCAAGAATATGATATCAAACTCAATTACAATAGATTATGAAAGGTAACCAGATGACTTGATAAGTTCTGCAAGTTCCTGCTTGAGTCAGTGGAACCATTAAGCTACAATTTATCTGTCTTATTCTAGAAAATGCTGATTAAACTGTAGCTCCGTCTGCAGGATGCATATTACAGGTTAGTATTGTTAGTTCTCTTCTTGCCATTCAAAATGAAATTACACATGGTTGAGCTCGGAATGAACATTGGAACTCCTTGTAATGGCACTTGAGCACACACCATGAACTAATAGCCCATTTCATGTACTAATGTGGGCTATTACTATTTTTTCAATCAAATACTGTGAGAACAACTGGAAAAAATACTTCTGGTGTATTTTGCTGTACATATTTCGTGGTGGTCAAAATCAAGGCTGTATACGCATGCGACATTAAATAGATAACACTGATTTTTACCCAGTAAACTGATATTCGAATCGAATTCCATGCGGATTGAATATATTTTCTGATACATTAGCTATGTGTCCAATGTTATTTGTTAGCGACAGAATTGAGACAATGTTTAGTTCTGTGTAATTATGGTGTGATTCATTTGAGCCGGGTCACCCCAAAACCAGGCTTTTAGTGCTGCATCGTAATGGTGTCTATGTAATTCAGTTTATGAGGCTGAACAAGAACCCAGAACTAAAGCTGTTGGCACATAAGCCCATTCATTCGGGCAAATTTACTTCTTATCTTAAAATGCAAAGCACTCAAAGTTAGAATACAAAATATGTTTAGTACTAATTGAACGAAATAAGCTGGTATTTTAACAAAGACTTCCAGCGTCATTGGATTACCTGGTGGTACCCAGAGCTATTTTATTTATTTCATATTAAAGGTCGCGTTGATTGACTTTTAAACAGTAATTCATTCGGAAAATAAACAAACTGGTGTATCAGAGATGCAAGTTCAATTCCATCGTTTCATAGCAATTGATCTAGCACCAAACACAGAACATGTTTTTGCCTAGAAATGAGCGTTTCTAAACACATTTGACGCGTCAGCTTGCCGTTGGCAACGGTGGTTAAATGCTGTATACGCACATTTTACTGTATGCATTAGCATTTGAATTGTCGCGGAGTTTTTTTAACTTAGACGTCCAGGTTTCCACACATCAGTAAACAGCCATTAACCTGTTATCCCATGCCAAGGTGTAGTTTTGGGACAAGTTATTTATTATCCCATGCGTTTGTAACAGCTGCAGCAACCAATGTGCAACTGAACCTAGCCGTCTTAATAGAGCAGAGCTGGTTAGGTCGTAAATCTAGCGTTAATCGAGGCGGCTACAGCTATACAATTATACAGCCACAATGTTATCATCAATTTGCAGCAAACATAATTGATTGAGGATAAATGTACTGTTTAAAGATATGTCATCATACAAGCTCTCTTGTCGTTCTCAGCACCAACTTCGTAGAAGGCTGTGCAGCCGAGAATACACACATGCTGTATGATGTGCTGTAAGTTATCCGTATTTCTTATCCATTTTGCGCCAGTAGTATGATGTTTAACATACCCTGGCAATCTAATTATATATCGATTGTATTAACTGTTACCTCATAAATGCCGCGGCCGTTCTTCAACACATTTCGATATACATTGTGGTTTATAACCATCCTCTCTTGCTGTTTGCATTTGCTGTGCTGACGCAATGGATAGCTGGTGTGACTTGTTGATCTATTGGGAAGTTTTGACCGGATCATAACGCCTCGGAGTTTGTTTGCTCATACATAAGGCAGGTGATCATGGCGTTAGTAAACTGTCCGATAGTTAAATGCATTGATGCTGATATGCAAATGTACATGCTTGAATCTTTGCATGCGCCTGCTGAGCATCGTTGCTGACGTAGACAGTTTTGTCATTTACGATGGAACTGTCATTTGTTCGGAACGCTTTAAAATATATCTGGTAAATTCAATAGAGTTTAACGAAGTTTAACTCAACTCAACCGGATTTATATTTTACTCTATAAGCATAACGATCCTAGATTTATTTGATCTTTTTGCCAATTTTCAGCTCATTATGCATTCCAGACATATACGTGAACACCTGCACATCGTTTGTTAAGGCTTGATTATGAATATTGATATTTAAAAAAAACGTTGGCAAATATCATGTTTAACTCAAAGATATTTCCATCTAATATTTAGTTGTGAGACATTTTCTCAAAGGACACAGTCTGCAATGTTCATTGCCCATGGAGAGTTGCAGGAATCTGTGGCAATGTATTATTGCCCCCAGTACATGATAAGTATATTCCTGTCAATTACTGGCATGAATATGAGTGACCGAACGCAGTATATCAAATGGAAAAAAAACTTACGTCTACCTCTATAGTTTTAACTTTTGATATCCACAGTGAGTTTGCTCTAAGAACCATAAATATGAATAGCACATCCGTCATGCTTTCAGTATATTTTGTAGCACATGTCATACCACTGATCAGAGAATAAATTCCTTTTGTGCCGATCTATGACACATTTAGCTAACAATTGTGTCGCGGCCCAGTGCATTAGAAAAACCATCAAACATTAACGTCGCGAACCTATAGTGCATGGGCACTGCAGCTGTTGTCAGCGAATAGCGCATGAACATACGTTCGTGACAAACATTATCTGATTGTATTATTGCCTTCGACATGTTTTCAAGTTTGTTCACCTTCAAGTAGATCATAATCGCTTACTGAGAGCAGTTGGCTCACATATCGAATTTGCTGAACCACCCTGTGCCGTTTTCACGCAATTCTGATGGCGATTATCATTGCTTGGTGTGCTATGATGAATGTCTGATGTTATCGACCATACATACCTGCTGTGAATAATCTTAAAACCTATCATTGCAATTCTACAGACTTCGTAATGCTTCGTAATGCTTCCGTGCCTACAAAGCAGCTGTCAAATATTGTGCACAATTACTATTTACCCAAAACGAAAGTTTACCACACATCCAGCAACCTTTATTCATATCGAATTGTTATTGCGCTACGAAAATTAACAGATCTATTGATATATATGTATTATATAATTGTACTATCATTTAAATATGGTGTAAAAATGTAGTAATTCTGAATTTTTTTACCTGTAATGTATGCTTGCTAAAGTTTTAAAGTAAGACATAAATCTAAGCTTGTTAAAAGCACCAACATTTTAGGCAAGTTATCATAATAAATTAAGGTGTTCTGAACGGTTTGACATTACAGTATATCGACATCCAAACTAAAGTGATTGTACACGCTGGATACAGACTATATATATATATATATATATATATATATATATATATATATATATATATATATAGATATATATAGATATATATATATATATATATATATATATATATATCTATATATATATCTATATCTATAGATATATATATATATATATATATATATAGAGAGATATATATATATATATATATCTATCTCTATATATATATGGTATATCTATATATATATTATATATATATATATTATATATATATATATATATATATATATATATATAAATATATATATATGTATATGTTATTTTATTTACATGTAATATCTATATATATACATATATATATATATATCTCTATATATATATATATATATATATATATATATATATATATATATATATATATATATATATATATATAGTTTGGCAAAGCATACATGATGATGTTGATTTAGTGGGTGAAAGCTATAATTCTCGTAGATTTGATGGGCACCGTGTGGCGACCTTTTTTTGGTAGTCACAGTGAAGATTTGGCGGATAATATCTGGCCGTTCTGGATTTGCAGGTGTCATTGACAAGCAAACCGATTTTATATGCTGATATCGCTTCACAGAATGTTCATACTTGATTGGATATGCAGGATCGATCACGTGTTTAAGAGAGATGATAAATGTAGTTTTACCATGCTTGATTTGCTTCAAAAATGGAGTGTGTGCTTCATACGGCTGACTCAGTTGCGAATGAGGATGCACTGGTTGTCGGTTTATCCTTTTGTGGCAGTATATTGTACCTACTTCAAGGAAAAGTAACAGATTAAACTTCTTTAGCAACATTTATGCTGTCCGTATATTTCAACATAATTTCAGTGGAAGGTATAACTAATTTGTAAATTAGGAAATAAATTTGTCTGAGTGTCTCGAAAATATATCGATGCAAAGCTTAACAGTTATATCGATCGATGACACTGTATACAAGACAATAAAGTGAAGCATGAAGATGCGGATCTATAAAAACGTACGCACGAACGAATAAATGTTCATCAAGCGATTTATCTCAATGACATGCTATTAGAAAAGGCTGTAAAATATTCCTAAGCAAGCACATCTCGCGGCTTTCTTTAATTTTGGGCAATGTCGTGTTGTATTACTACACTTAAGTCAACCCATAAACCGCCATTCACTTCTGTGACGGCCGCCTAAATGCATTTAGTTTTCACTAAATATTTCACGAGTTCACGTCAAGCTATATAAATATTCTAAAAGGCACATCAAATGTTGAATGGTTATAAATTTAACGATGAATGCATGTCGAATATACAGTCTTTGTCACACTAGTAATATATATGTGCGCCTTTTTTATATCTTTCGCAAAACACCAAAATATCCGCAATTGGAATTTTTGCTCGTGCTATTTATGGTGGCTAGCGGTTTTGCTTCTGCTGTAGCAACAAAAGTCATCCCTTTATTGATTTGTTTTATATGCTTGCTATATCTAAATATTTATACATCCGTCAAGGATTATATATACCTATATAAATGTCTGTTGATGTTGGGACAAACGTAATGTTGTCAATATTTGGGGAATTTAATTAATCTTAGTAGTAGGACCATAGCACGTGCATAATATATTGTGCCGTGCTTTGCAGTTTATTTCTCTTGGCATATGTAGAATCTCCGGACAAAAATGATAAAGCTCTTGCAACAATATACGCTGTTTTAATTAGTAGAGTTTGCTGTTTTTATCGTTATTGTAAACAACTAAGAAGGTTAAACTTCCAATGGAAAATACAACTAGATATGTTCAACCCAGAAACATCTGTGAGAGCGCTAGCTTTACATAAATGTTCCAGTATTTAGAAAAATACAAATGTCCAGGTCACTCAACACAAATAACCATATTAGCAAACCCAGATGTTCGGCATTTTTGTTCTGCTTTCGGTGAAGCGGTAACTATGAACGTTGCGAATATATATCATAAGGTCGATCTTGAAGTATGTGGCCATAGAAAAGTGGCATTTACATTATGTAAGATATTGTAACTGATTACACAGTACACAGATAATTATCGGTTGGCAATAGGGTTCTTAGGCAAATAATACCGAATTGTTTGCCTAATTATGTGATATGTGCTTTATGTATGCTTTACCATCTCTATGGTTCCCTTACACAAGACGGTTACTAATTGTGTCCATTGTATATGCTCGCAGACAATTTAATACTCAGTCGGCAATGGACGCGCCAGTAAATAAATCCACCTGTTTGTTGTCAGCACCTGTGCAATGGCATATCGTTATTTATATGGCTAATATACCAACCTTTCAGATGAAATATTTTCCGCTTCCTAATTTATATATGCGATTCATTTGTACATGTTGTCAATAATACTGAATGACAGCATTACCGACATGAAACCGTAGACAACGATTACATGTACCAGATACCCGCTGCGTGTCTAACTATGTCAAATAAACAAAGCTTTGCAGTGACACAGCTTAATTGTCCAAACATTATCCACTGCAGTAAATGGTAAGTGCGGAACACAATCGGTAAACCTTAATATATGTCTACCGGATACCTACTTTTGTTAGTATAATAGTAAGAGAGGGCAACCACACCATTGCAGTGTAGCTGAAAGTTGTAAGTTAATAGGCAGCAAGATTTGAATGGATGTGAGGCATGCTTAGGGGTTCGTATGCGTATTACACAAAGGATACGAGAGCAACGAGCAATTACTTTCCATCCATACTATGTAACCCGTCAGTAACTTCTATTATTCATAGTTAATCAATTAATTAAAGCTACGCCACAGCGAGCACGCTTACACGAACCCACAACTTGTTCAAGATAATAACCCGTTTGTAATAAACAAGAGTCATGCGCTTAAGCAAGCCATTCATCATTTATTTGCAAATGGGAAGGGCGGGGTTGATTATGGTAAACGAATCGATGCCTATCGCTATTATTCAGTATGCAGCTAACATAACTGCACTATACGAGACTCTCAGCCTTGCCTAACAGTGCAAGCAAACTGTATAAATGATTGGGTCGCCTTTAATTGTGTTGGTTAATTATCTGTATAAGACACTATTAGTAAAACAACAACTAAAACTGCCTTGTTGGAATATATATATATATATATATATATATATATATATATATATATATATATATATATATATATATATATATATATATATATATATATATATATATATATATACAGATTTTTACAACTAAGGCCTTTACATTTCACTGCATGCGTTTTCATGACTTTGTGAAGTTATCGCGGAGGCCCAGGAAGTTACAGATAGGTATTCGCTGGAAACAATAAGTATATAATTTGAATATATAGTTTTGCTTGGTCTTCTACGCCAACTTGGATACAAAGTACATAAACTCGACGAATTCTTTGCCAGCAATTATTACCATAGATAGTTTTGCAATAAATTGTCTTCTAACTGCCACAAGCTGTTGGCATAAAACGTCACAAAGCATAAGCCCGACCCTCTCGGCAATGCGCCTTCTGTTACTTTGCACAGTGTGAAACTACTGAACTCCGCAACCCTTCGCGTCTATTATTGATTAGCTGGGCAAAACACCCTTTAAATGATGGTGTCGCGATCTACTTCATTGATAATGCATTGAACTACTGGGATCCCAATTGAAATAATGAGAACGTGGTGGCAGAGGGGTTGTATGCATTGATCGCAGCGATAAAACGCCAATGGTCATTGGAAATAGTCTGTATAGATGTTTTAAATCCTATAGTTTTGCGTGTCGCTTTATAATTCAATAATCAAGGATGTCTGTACGAAGCGCCATGATCGATCAACTATAACACATCTTCTTGCTAGTGGCGACGCATATTACAAAGTTGCAAACCATTTGTGGAAACGTATCCGATCGTATTCATACAATGGCATATATAGTCTTCTGCAGGTAGCCGTATGGTCAATATGCATTTATAGAAGATGTGGTATTACTCTGATTAACATTACGTGTGTGAAACGAACCACTTTTGCTGATTACCTCCAATGTGTCAAACATTGCTCTAAGATGAAAATTCTGTTAGAAATATTACTTCGAGGTGGTTATCATCCGGCAACCGATCGTTGCACAAATACTCTTCCCAAAAAAAAAGTATTTATATTCATATATGTTAAATGGATATAGATATACTGAACATATATAGATGTTTAATCATGCTGCGATTTGTGATACAAGAACATTTAGCTATCATTGTAACTGACTGTGTTAGTTTGCATTTATTCAACCCAAGTAAATAACAGGTTGCTTGGTATTTATCACTGCATGGTGTTTTAAGGTGAACATACACCGTAATCATTACGTATCCAAAAACATCTCGTGGTGATGCCGTTTTGTTTAATCAACTCATCACATGTTCGGTCAACTCTCTTCTTTTCATCAAATACATGCAATGCTGGTTCGAATATAATAATAATGAATCGCATGTTGCATTGTATTTTATGCGATGTAGAATACAAATAGGGTAACGTTATCTGAATTCATTTGTTTTGGTCATAACAAATTAATACTGTAAGAGGTAGCCTCTGGTTAAAAAGTATTCTCAAGTGTCAATTATTCAGCAAACAGAATACATGCTCAAATTTGCGGAATATGTTGCTGCCATCGTCTTTCATCGGATTTCGATCTCTGAAGTTAGGCTTACATGTGTGGGTCGACTATTTTGGCTTATGATCAATCGGCGCTTAGTCTCTTCAGCAAGATGAGTAAGCCTCACCAATATAAGTGTATCTGCGTTTGTTATGCTGTAATTATGATATTCGCGGTTTGTAATCAAATGCACTGATGCTACGCCCTAATGTTCATAATAAGGAAATACATTCATCACAGTGTGATTAATTAAACATCACATGCGATATGCTAAATGTCCCATATTCTACTCTTGTCTATTTGAAAGGCAATCACGCACCTTTTTAATATGGTAAAAGTGATATATTTGAGAAAACCGAGTTACACCGACGTACACCGGCATCGTTAATAAATGCAGTCACTGCTAGTGCGTGTGCTCTGCCATGACAAAATAAGTTAAAGCATGATGGTAACACACCTGTTTTATATCCGCTGGTTGCCTCCAACATTGATATATTGTTTATGTAGTAATGAATGTGACATAACCAAGTATATCATTATTGGTCAACGAATAAATATAACCTCCCCAAATCGAGCGGGTTGCGGCAGTTGTGACACTTACACTGTTTTATTAACAATGTAGATTATAACCCCAGGAACCTCGTTATCTAGTAAATAAAAAGATTCCAGCTAAGCTCTTGTCAGTCATGTGTCCCAATAAATATATTTTATGATCTTAACGCGTCTAGCAATTATAATATGCTTGCATCATTTGATCTCTTCTTGCTTCCTTTTCACTTTTATAACTTGTAGCAGTGCTCGTTTGAGTATCTTATGATACACAATACAGTAATAGATTAGCAGTCAATCCGTCAATAAATGACAAATGCCCATAGACGGGAGAGCATGGTAGCATTCAATCAAGCGATTATGTCTCATTAGAAAACGCATCATTTGACATTCAGGATAATCAGCTTACTTCAATCTTGGCTATTGTGTGGTAGCGATTGGCAAATGTTCCTTAATTGAAGAGAGTGCAATATGCAACTCACTGAAGACAAACTTTTCTTCCCGCATCTTGACCAGTTTGACAAATGAACATGCTGCAAAATGTGGATGTCTTTTGTCCTTAAAATAATCCAATTTGAAACCAAATTTTCAATGCTAAGGGGATATTTGCTCTATCTTACCATAACCGTACCATGTACTCTTTAAAACGCAACAGGAACGCAATAAACTTCATCTCTCTGTACTTAAAGGTTATCGTTGGCTTAGATTGAACAATTATACATGAGCTTTGATATACACTGACATTGTTACGGTACAAAATTTGGATGAAATTTAATTGCAAACGCAATGCTATTGTGGAAAACATGGGATACGAATAATGCAAAGATCGTGACTACAAAGTAGGGTAATGTGCAACTCAATGTTGTGCAGCAACACCCACCCCCCAATGCCTTCAATAGAAGAAATACCAGACATTTGTGACATCGCAATTTGGATGCATCAGTGCAGAGGTACCTTTAAACGTAAGTAAATATTTAAAAATATATTTATATTACTATATTTCTCATTATATACCCTACATATTAACTGATATATTAGCAATCGATACGTGTTACTCATACGAATTTGCGATTGAAATAGCGTTACATTATAATTAACTAACAATGGATTGTATGGCAAGAAACATCGTCATGTCAGCATTTGTTAAATAAATTGATATCCTTTCTGTCAAGTCGGTTTGTCATCAGCCAGCTCCTGGACAAAATTATATGTAATGTTGTAATATGGTGCGTGATCTGATCGAAAGAGGTAGTATTTATATTTAGTGTTCCTTATTCTGATTACTGCAGTTTGTCGTATATTTAGGATGACATTGCTAAATTACTTTGGGTTTGTTCAGTTCAAGTAATACGATTAGTATTATTAGTTACACTTTGAAATACAACTGTTATTACGCGAATACAGCGCATTGTCTGTTAAAAAGAGCTGGTAGAAACGAGTTTTAAGATGATTGTTTGTTTTGCGTTTTTGTAAGTTTTCTGCCGAATGCGAAAGCATACTTTTTCCATCATCAAATTACCGTCCTATTGTTTCCGTTTGCATAATTTGGACCGCACTTTCGCTATCAAAGCAGCTTTATTTGATTTGTGATTATTCTAGGCAGGTGGATTGCATATAAGGCGTTATTTGGTAAAGAAATTACCCTGTAAACAGGTTAATAGATATATTCCTTGATAGGTTGTTCATAGTTAGAACAAGATTAATCATAAGTAAACCCCCGTTGCGCAGAGCATATCCAAGCTCCATTAAAAATGCTTAGCCGGAATTAACATGACTTCACAAAATTAACACGCCACCTACCGACTGTCTACGCGCAAACGCCGGACCTCTAACCGTCCAACGTCAAAATGATTCCAGATTCACGATGGTTTCACATTGAGCATGATCATTCAGAAAGCCCTTTTCTTCCGTTTTGGTTGTTATCTAGTACTACGCAAACGACAGGTGCAACTAAGTATTATCGTAGCTTGAGCTTTACTGAAAAGGCTGCCAAGAGCTGTTGCTCGACGGACGCGTATGAGATATTGCCATTGTGGCTGGCATGAGATTCATATGTAAGACATATATCCACAATGCGATTAATGTATCCTTTCTTGAGAGTTAAGCTGTATTTCTTTCAGATTAACGCCATACTTCGGCGTTGATTACTGGTAATTCAGATCAAAAGGTTTATACACCAGCGTAACTCGCGTGCAATCTGGATTATGATAACACCAGTTTAACTTATAGCATTTTGCATGTATGCTTTCCGTCATTGAACTTTAAATGTTGCTGGGAGAGGCGTTTGAGCACAAGAAAAGCTAAGATTGCTGATATCATGGATTTGCAGTTACAGGCTTATCGACTCTTGCCAAACTCACTGCCATTATACATCGTAAGTGTGCCTTTATGACCATAGAAATAACTCATGGGTCGTACGATATATACTCTTCAGGATAATTACCCGTCCGCTTGGCGGCCCTTGGTATAAGATCGTTCGCAATGTCGAATACTTGAGAGTACTTGTTGACATGCCTAATCAGTCAGGCTGTGTTGAGTTGTGTTAAGTGCAAGCATTCGAAAAAACACTAATCCATTCAGTGTCACTGCACCGCAAACGCAAAACCACAAATTCAGTGCTGTATGATAGGCCTTGTTTGACGTTATTTATCGTGTCGCTGAGAGGTAGAGCTCAGATTGATCATTAACAGACAAAGCAAACCTGCAAATTGATGATGTTGAGCAAAATCATAAGTCTCGGCGAAACAATATTGTTTGATTTAAAGTGCATGCAAGTGTGATCGTGCTGATGCTTGAGGACGATAAGTAAATGAGTGGGTCAACTGATATGTACCTATGACCAGGTTTTGAGGAACGCAGTATTTCCACACCTGATGAAAGACGTTTTTGGCCCATTTGCCACGGCACAGTAAGCACTCATGCGTGCATGAATACTTGTTTACTATGAGCATTCGTGCGGAACACTAATCCATTCGCTTTCACGGCAAATATTTTATGGTCACCGCGTCCAACTATGTAAATTCAGTGCTAAACGATAGACCTTGTTTGGACGTTATTCATGATGTCACTAAAGAATACGGCACAGATTGATCACAAACACACAAAAAAGGCTTGCGAAATTCATGAAATATCTGGGACATGAAATGGTGCCTACAAATTGCGCCCAACCGTTTCATAACGTGAGGTGGATCCAAACACGCACTCAATGTAGCTGTTGCAACCCCTTAATCGATATATACAGACAAGTTACTCCGCTCCTTAACAAACAACGTTGCAATACTCAATGTGAACCCAGGCATTGCTTCGGGACAGTACGTTGCTGGATGAAGGGGCCAGTAAAGCAGCAGGAAACAAAAACATTAGGATGTGGCAAACACATTGATAGAATGAAGTTACTTTAACCCACCAGTTAAATATGACAAATGCTTGTTTGCCTTATTTAATACAATCGCAAGTATCATATTATAAAAGGAGGTTGGGCATGGAACGAATGCTATATGACAATCTGCACAATTAACTAGATTGAACTTCGGTTCCTCAATGTCATAGGGTTGGTAATCTAATGAGCCGAAGTCCTAGATTGAAAACATCGATATTTTACAGCTAAAGTAATCTATTTGCTAAAATACTGTAGGAATATATGTCGTACGTAATTAAAATGGAGCTCTATTGGAAACGTGCGGAAAACGAACGAAATACCAAACACGGGCGTTCAAGTGTTTAGCAAATTAAAACAGTCAATGTGCAATGCAGCCGCCATAAAATGATATCGACGAATTGAAACTTGGGTTTAATGACAGAGTGAATTCACGAAATGTCCATTATTATAGCACTTTTGTCAGGTGTGCCGTCCATGCTCTGTGATTATTAAATACACGTGGACGTTATATTAAATGTGTACACCAGTGTGGTTTACTAAAGATTGCTCTTATTTAAGCAACCGATTTGCTTAAAATCTGTACACCTAACTCCCAGAAACCCCTTTAAATGCGATTGTTTTCACCCAATAAACGGTCATTAGCCGCAATCAACAGAAAGTGGACATTGAAAATGTTAATTAATTGACATAAGCAAAACACTCAGGTAAATATTATTATTCACCAGTATATAACCCATTACAATTCCTAGGTAATTTGCTATAATCATAGTCGCCGTTGGTAGTCAATAGTGTTAATGTGCGTTATGCCACGAGTTCCGATGGTCGACTGGTTATTACAGACAAGAGAGGTTCAATTCTGGGGAACGATGTGCTTTTCAATCATTGTTTATAGTATTGATGCAAACCCTGTGACGAGAAAACCAGTGAAATCCTAAAGATAGCCAACATATCAGCCCTTCACCTTTAATGTGACTGGTTTGGCATACATTACATACGCTATGAGCGAAAAGGTAGGACATGGTTTATCATCTACAGGCAGTCAATACAAAGGCATGGGGTTAAATAGCTCACTTCATAAGCTGTTGCTCAATACGCCATAGCGTAACTTATTACTACACAGACCATGGCCACGACCCACATAGCATTGTAAAAGCGTTATCATCTCTTATATGCCAACAAACGTTTTCTTTAATTATATGACTCAATATCAAAGTGATTCTTGACCCTGAACAGCGTAACGATTGATGACTCTCACTAGCAACTAGCTGTAAGTAATGATGTCCTCTTGGATTGTCCATCTGATGTACGGGCGAGCAATCCTGTGCACAGCACAAACCATTTAGGAATTTGTGGAAAGAGGGTTGGTGGCGTATGCACAACGCATCATACGACAACAAAACATCTTTATGAAAAGAAGGATGTCTAGATACGAGATAGATGCATAAGTCAACTGACGCGATTGAACAATAGTTTATACAGATATGAAGTCACTGCTCTATCTGATATACAAGTTTATGGATACATTTCCCCTAATTATAGCAATAGGTCTAGCAACAAATCGGATATGTTTCAGCCTAAATATGAGCGACTATAAACACACTTGCCACTTAAGCTGTCAATTGACAACGATGGTTTAATGTTGTACGTGTTGTACGCATTTTAAAGGGCTAACTTAGACGTCCAGAATTACACACATCCGCAAACAGCGATTAACCTGTCAGCTGTAGTTTCGGGGCAAGTTACGTATCACCTCATGCGTTCGGAACTTTTCTTGGAATACTTTATAGGTCTCTCTGTTAATTGTATCAAGCGACCCGATTTTAAGCATTCATTTATGATGATGTATTATTATTTGCTACGAATCGTAGTCAACGTCGGATGTGAAGGAATTAAACACTGTTGCACCCCGCAACTTGGTACAGTGTACAGGGCATCTCCTACGCATATTTTGAATGATTTTCGGTCATGAGCAGTCAATATAAACCACACTCAACCATAAAAGTGAAGGTGAATAACGTTAAATGTATTATTGTAAAAAGGGGCAGTAGCTGTCAATCAAATAAAAAAGCAGAGTAAATTTTGAATATTTAACAGTTAGATTCATGAAAAAGTCCAGCTTGTATTACAAATATGCAATATATAACCTAGTATATATCCTTATATAGCATATATATGATTCTATATCGTAAATATAACATTTATCGTGACGAAATTCGTCTGAGTTATCGACGCGGCTACAGCTATACACAATGTTATCATCAATTTCCATATACAACATAATTATATTTATAGGATAGATATACACATCAGTAAAAAGCATATAACCTGTCATCCCTAGAAGTCCTTTGGGACAAGTTCTTTATCATCCAATGCGTTTAACAGAAGGAACAAATGTGCAGCAGCCGCGCCGTCTCGATAGAGCAGAGCTGGATTTGTCGTAAATCTAACATTTATCGTGACGAAATTCGTCTGAGTTATCGACGCGGCTACAGCTATCCATGTATACAGCCTAAATGTTATCATCAATTTGCAGCAAACATAATGTCTAATGTATGGTATAAAGATATTTTACAAGCTCCTTTATCGCGTGCAGCCGAGAATACACACATGCTGTAAGTTGTTGTGCTGTAAGTTATCCGTATTTCTAATCCATTTTGCGCCAGTAGTCTGACGTTTAACATACACTGGCAATCTAATTATATATCGATTGTATTAACTGTTACCTCATACATGCCGCGGCCGTTCTTGCAACACATTTCGATTATATTTTGATCCATCCTCTCTTGCTGTTTGCATTTGCTGAGCTGACACAATGGATAGCTTGGAAGTTTTAGCAACACATTTCGATTGAGGTATTTTGATATATAACCATCCTCTCTTGCTGTTTGCATTTGCTGAGCTAACGCCTCGGAGTTTTGACCAGATTCTTGCTCATACATAAGGCAGGTGATCATGGCATTAGTAAACTGTCCGTGCATTAAATGCATTGATGTTGATATGCAAATGTACATGCTTGAATCTTTGCGAGCGCATGTTGAGCATCATTGCTGACATAGACAGTCTTGTTATTTACGATGGAACTTTCATTAGTTCTGAACGTTTTAAAATATATCGGGTATATTCAATAGAGATTAACGCGGTTTTACTCAACTCAACCGGAGTTATATTTTACTACATAAGCATAAAGATCCTAGATTTATTTGATATTTTTGCCAATTTTCAGCTCATTATGCATTCCAGACCTATACGTGAACACCTGCTCATAGTTTGTGTTGGCTTAATTATGAATATTTATATTTGAAAAGCGATGGCAAATATCATGTTAAACTCAAAGATGTTTCCATCAAATATTTATTTGTGAGACATTTTCTTGAAGGACATAGTCTGCAATGTTCATGGCCCATGGAGAGTTGCAGGAATCTGTGACAATGTATTATTGCCTCCAGTACACGATAAGTATATTCCTCTCAATTACTGGTAGCAGTATCCATAATTACAATCTATTTTGCAGTATGAGGTTTGAAAAAACCTATGGCCATAACGTGAATTTTCGACAAAAGCTAAGTGCTTGAGCATCTCACAGGACTGTCATACAACCTCTTTGTTGATTAACATCTTCCTTAACTCCCAACCTTTCACTGGTACCAAAGGGGTTTCAATAAATGCGTTCCCCTCGACAGACCGACTAGCGTAGCAAAATGTCAATGACTGACTAGGCTTTGCCCAACCAGATCACACACTCAACGAGTTCGGACAAAAACTAAACCTCGCCGAATTAGCTTTTATTGATAAAGTGAAGATAAACGGATGGTGCCTCCTCTGATTTGGTTTCATTATTTATTGAGCCGCTTAGAATATAAGCATCGCAAATATAATTTCTCGCATACCTCTTTTTGATGCAAAATTAGCAATGCATATCACATTTAAACATGTTATTGAGCTTATTATTGACAAAACAATAGCACTCGGTATTGTGCGGCTTGCTAAATCACCGGAGCGTGTTGTTGCGCTGCAAAACTTGCACTGTATTTCATTCGATTGACTCGAGTTTTATATTGTGTGACGAGTATACGATATAAGTGATTGGAGCTACTACATGTGGTTCCGGACTCATGCGCCCCTAAGTCCACGCCGAGCGAAGGTAACAATTGCTGCACAAAGCACCTGCATTGACCTGTCGTGTAGTGCGCTAGCAATAATAGCCAATCAACTAATGGGAGCTTTTTGCACATAAAAGAGCATAAAAATACCGATTACACCTCGCCTTCTCCTCCGTACTCGCTTGTAATCGTCCGTAGCGGCATCAGCTGTTAGAAACGCATGCGCATCGTCACCATTGCAGCTGCAAATACTGGTGTAAAATGTACCGTTAATTATGATAAACAACTGGATGCCTCGTTTTGATACCTACAGTGTGCAGCTTGCACAACAGCACCGATAATCCACAGCATATTCACCTTCATTGTGTCTATTTTCCTTGTATCATATATGACATTTATGTATGCATATAAAGCCTCAAGTTGCCGGGTCGGGGAAGCATTGCATATGGATATTCCTGCAAGTTGTACTAAGAATTTTTGATGACATGAGTTAGTTGATTGTAACTACAACATCGTTACAATGTTCATTTGGTATTTCAATCTACAGATGTTTGTCTAAAATTGATGAACTGTATCATGTACAGCCAAAACATATAATATCAATTCGAATACTAAACCGGTAAATATTCTGAGGGAATTAATTAAAGTTATCCGTTATCGATTCAGCACTGCTTTCGTATACGCCTGATCACCATAAAATACCCTGCTACAATATCTCTTTTACAGTAAGTACCTTGCATGATTTTGCTATGCGTACTAGAAAGTAGCACAGTTGCCATGCGCCGAACATTCTGTTTTGTGTTGTAAATCGGTAATTTCAAAAAAGAAACGCTGTGACTTGTCTAAATTTCTAACCTGCATAGTACAGAAATGAGTCGTTACACGCAACTTAATGGTATTCTATCATGCAAATAGGCCAGCATTACAGCAATATGTGTGCTTGATTTCCAATTTTCGGCAGATGGGAGACACGCTTCCAAATGCAAACTATATTGTAGGAATCGCAAAAAATGTCTCTCAACAGGTTTAGATATCTAAAATTCCTCAATCACTGAGCTCATTTATATATCTTTGATCAGTAGTTTCTAATTGTCATCCTAAATCATCCGCAATATCTCATTTCACACGTTTTGAATATGAAAACGTTGTTTGGCCCACGATTGATGATTTTGCCTGATGATAACCTTTCATCAGTTTCATAGACCTTCTTTGTCTGATCGTGATCTATCGAGGGCCAGACTTTTTGGTTGGAAGATAAATAACTTTCAATCAAGTTCTTTGCAAACTCAACAAAAGTGCGTATGTTAAAGCTGCTATCATGAAAGTTGGGGCATTTAAGAGAAGATACATCTCAATTAGTCACCACTGCTTATACTAGATACGTCTTGGAGAAAGATGCACTCAACGTAATGTAATAAATCAAGGTCACACAATATATGTCAAATACCCCACACTGTGTGACATTTTACACCCAAGACAACCACGCAAACGTCTTATTACATCCGACAATCCTGTTTATTATAACATCCAGCAACAGATACAAAATACAGTTGCAAAACATTTGCTTATTTCTTGTACCGAAAGCTGGCAGGTCTAGGGATATACAAATCATGGCAAGCTCTGTTGATTCATGTGCTGATGGGTGGTATTCTGTCGATTCACCGCTCGTCATAAAACCGAAACATGTTGCATGTTATACGATATATCGAATAAAAGCCTTACACTTGAATCGCATGTCTTTCTTATTTACAGTGCTTTAGCAATATCATCTTACACTTAGATAAGTTCATCGAGGCTTTAATATGACCCGTTGTCTGTCATCAGACCCATTGCGATAATTTTAAGCTCTCAAGGCGCGGTTGTATATTAAACAAATTGTAATATACCTAATGATGCTTTGAATCCCATGGTTGTGACGTGCCGATTTTTTAATTCAATAATAAAGATAGTCTGTACGTAGCAATCGGGGGCAATCTCTTTATGTCGGAAGTACCTAACTAGTGGCGACAGGTATAGCCAAGTTGCATTCCAATTGTGGAAACGCAGCTGATCCACTCCCTACAATGGCATAGGCAGTCCTCTGCGGTTATCTATTAGGTCAATATGCTTCCATTAAGATAATGGGTATATTGCTGATCAACATTATGCGTATGGAGCAAAGCACTTTTGCTGGAGTGATGCCTACGTGCCAAACATTGTTCTGGGCAATTAACATTGTTCTGCGGTCAGCGAATGTTATTCTGTTGAACTATTCATTAACAGTGATTACCATTTGTTTAAGTTATGACAATGCTAACTATATTTTCCAAAATATGTATTGATAAAATTGAAACGGACAAATATAAAGTGAATATAAATAGCATGCTACACTTGCTCCATCATTGTGTTATATGAGCATAACGTATCAGAATGTGTAAGTTTGCGCTTAATAAGCCAAGTTTATAGGTTGATTGAGTGGCATATGACATTGTACGGGGCATTTGTAACAAACCATCGCACCGGAACCTTTACACAACTAACATCATCTCATCACGAAGTTCTTTTATCACCCCACTGGCTTTTGTGGTCAACTTACACATGTGAAGTTGGTTCAAATATAGTACCCATTATTTTTGCTAGTGTCTACTGAATGTCATGTATAATATCAGTTGATATGATTTGGAATAAATATTGTTTAACATTATTTTTATCTGTTTTCTTCGTTCACAACTAGTTGATGTTGTAGGGGTTGAAAAAAATTACTCTTGGTTGTCAATAAATCGTCCATTAAATGGGGATATGTGAAACACAGATCGGTCAACTAAGGAATAGCTAATATAAGATCAAGATTAATCCTATGTAAAGCACATAGGTCAACACATTTCATTTAACGAACACATGTGTCTAACACATGGATGACTTACGTGCTATAATAATGGTTATTTCACTCTCTCTGATTAAACCCAGTTACATTGTGCGCATATTTCATAAGCAAATGATTCGGCCCTGTATTTGAATCTCAAGTATGCTCTGCTCAAACCGTTTTCATAATTAAGATCAATTTGTCGAACGAGATTGAAAATGTTGCTAATGTGATGACATGCCTTTTATAATATACGAATAATGAATAATGTATGCAGCAAAGTAATGGTTATATTGTAGTTTAATACATGTAAAGAGCATCCACAATGCTAGCATTGTCGTTTTATCAAGTGAAATGTTAAATTTACGAGCTGGTCAGATCAGGCCCATTCAGATGAAAATATTTTATGGGCATGTTTTTGTTTGATCGACTACACCTGCTCCTTTAACAACGATACATTCAAGGTTATTCGCCTGCGCATTTATCATTGAACTGGGTTTAATGCTAGACTGCCTATGACAGATAACAATTCAAAATACGCGTAGGGTATGCCCTATACAATTTACCAAGTTGCCATTGCAGCTGTGCTTGATTTGTTTATTAACGGAAGTCAGGGGCAACTGCATCCAACGTTGTGTACAATTCGTTTAGAATAATAATACATCGTATTGAATGAATGTTTTGAACCGGGTCGTTAGATAAAATCAACACATCCGATAAGGTATTCCAAGGGTTGCGTGCGAGGACCGCGATGGATAGTCGCCGATGCAATGAGTGTTCGGCCTATGGGAAGCAACTACAGTCAAAGGCAGGATCGTTGACTGCCCCTACCTACCGGAATCCACGCGCTTCCTTACGTCTAGTTATATATCTCCCAAGAAACGTTTGAACACCGGGAAATAGGTTGTGCTCAGACTTTGATATTTCTGAAAACGAAGTTAAAATGCAATGCAAAGTATAACGCAATAAGAACAACATTTTACAAAAAAGGGTATTGCATAAACCGAAACCAGAATTTAAGCAGTTTAATAATATTACGCAATTGTACAGAGACCAATGCAGATACTTGGCAAAGCGGATAACCCCGCAAAAGGGGAAGGTGAACTATCAATCGGTGCTTTTAATCTTTGCCACGTCACCTTTAACAACATGACAGGCTGAGCTGAAATAAGAGCTCCAGGAAGGAACTAAATTTGATTTTCTCAGCAATCAAAAGAAAGTGATTAAGCGCGCTGTCCACGTCTTTCGGTTAGTTTAGGTGTACCGGGCCCGAATGATGATAATATTTGAGGGGTTATCGCCAATTAGCGGTTAACACCAACAGGGTATCACGTTTCATACCCTTCAGCACGGTGTTTAGAAAATCGTTGTCAGCCAAGGGGCTAGGCAGACCAACTTCCAAGTTTAGGATTCGCACGATATTCAAGTATACAGATTGCAGTTACGGCGCTAATTAAGCCGAATACGGACAGGCTCTGTCTTGGCTAATTAGATAAATAGGTGGTTTAAATTCATTACGGTAACGAGGAAACTGCGCAAGTGGGTTTCGTAAGACTGTTTTGTGCTCTCTTTAAAAGTCCGGGAACGGTAGTATTCTACAGCACTTTGTAGTTAATGTAGTTGCTGGCCAGGGGGCAACCTGCGGCAACAAATAACAGCACGCTGTTGTTGACATATGCATTAGAGCATTCATAGCAAAGAAGTCAGGATCGAAGGTTATTCCAGGAGAAAGCAATCAGTGCAAATATAGTAGATGACCACGTGTTCTTAACCGTGACACAAAATCTGCATGAATGTTTGCTTCCCCCTGCAATATGAACACAATGTCACTCAAAATAGAGACAAAACACATTACGTTCATGGTACAACTAAACTGGTCAAGCGCCCTTGTAGATGTAGGCGCGCGAAGTTTGGTTATCTGTGTGCAATAAATCAAAAATTTGGCGGCCATAGTTTCTTTTATTTTAATGCGAGAGTCTTTGAATTGAGGCAGATCTATGGCCCAATCAACATATGCCGAATCCGTGGTAGTGATGAGGCCAGCTCATTCAGATGATGAGTCGGTTTAAACATGTACAGGGGGAGCGTGGGATGAGCATGATATCAGTAAAATAAATTTGTATGCCCTAAAAGGTAAGGCACTGCTTAGGGGCCGCTGTTTTTCCCACGCAATAGCAGAACCTTGCGAGTGAAAAAGGCGCAAGAGAGTGTTGAGAGCCAGCGGTAAGCATCGTATACTTATCCGCTACATCTAAATAGGTCACTACTGTATGTTAACGCCGATGCATCATGCGGCGAACAGTTTGCGTTAATTGGCAAAATATACCAGGGGCTTTCTTAGCACCGAATGGAAGAGCTGTTAGATAAATAATCAGTGTCATGGTCATCATTACAATAGACACTCAATATAATTGCTGATACATATTGCTTAGCGATGCCTTCAAGCAAAACCTAAGTATGTCACGCAAGAGGCAGGTGGTGACTTTTATG
>CM067353.1:77941421-77945631 GCA_034190875.2 Urechis unicinctus | reverse complement strand
AGTGCATTTCATTTGACATTACATACGTCGGAAATTATAGGGGAAAGGGCGCATATTACATATTAGAGGGAGAATTAGAGCTGCTAGGCTGCAAGGAAGAGGAAGCGTTAAATACGTGTCAGCAACAAAAGACTGTGTGCAACCTAGAGGGAGTTCTATTGCTTCACCACGCAAATATACCTGTCCTAAAAAATAATCATCAAAAAGCAGTGTGCTGCGTTGCCAACACTCGTTTGTTGTGAGCCTCAGGATATGTACGTTTGGTGAATTTGGATTTGATATATTCTGCTGATTAAGCTCGTGTTAATAAAGTGAAGATAAACCGATGATGCACGCTTAGGTTTCCAACAAAAATAGCTGTTATATCGCAGTGGTTATTAGTGCGGTGTACTGGTACCAAAGAATGGTGTGAACCAAACAGGTATTTGCACAGAGATTAAAAGTCTGACCTGTCTATAAAAATGTCTCTATGGTTTTGCTTCATCATCTATTGTGCCACCTAGGATTGGAACTATAAATACTTACTTGCATTAGCCACTTTTGATGCAGAATTGGCAACCCATATCACATGTAAGCATATTATCAAGCCTATTTTTGACCAAAATCAATCAGTATTGTGCGGCTTGTGGAATTACTGGACCGCTTTGTTGCGTTGCAATACCTAGCGCTATATTGCATTTGAAGGACTCTAGTTTGATATTGTCTGATCATGCGAAATATTTGATCAGAGCTGCCTCATGTGGTTCCGGACTCCTGCTCCACTTGGCCCATTCCGAGCACAGATCACCCGCAGTTACCCGTCGTGTAGTGCTCTAGCAGTAATAGTCAATCAACTAATGTGAACTTTTGCACCTAAAATACCTATTACACCCCTCTTCCACCACCTAACCCGCTGGTAATCGTCCGTAGCGGTAGTAGCTGTTAGATACGCCCGCGCATCATCATTATTAAAGTTAATTATGTTAAACAATTGTGATACTTAGTGAGCAGCTTACAAAGCTACAATGCCGTTTTTAATTATCCAAAGCATATTCACCTTTATGGTGTCGCCTTTCTGGGACGCATTGGATATATATATTCCTGCGAGTGGTAATTTACCTTAACAATTTCCCATAGATTATAGTCAGAAAATGCAATACGAGATTCTTGATAAGACGAGGTAGTTAATTGTAATGTTTTGCATTGATTACTTGGTGTCCCGCTGTTTTCCATAATATTTAAAAGGCATGACACTGCTACAACTACTATATCATTACAATGTTTTGTACAATTAATGAATATAGTGACTTTTCTAAATGTCTTACCTGTATTCTAAAGAAATCAGCCATTATACGCGACTAAATGGTATTGTATCATGCCAATTGGCCACCATTACCACGATATATGTGATATCTTAGCAGATAGAAGAAGAGTTACAGGATACAATATGGCAAATAATTCATTCTGATTGCCAATTATCGGCAGATGGAAGACACGCTTTTATATGTTAACTCTGTTATAGCATCGCAAACATCTCAACAGGTTTTAAAAGTTATATATTCATTGATCAGTAGTATCCAAGTATCTAATTGCCATCCTAAACTATACGCAATATTTTCAGGCACAAAAACTCTGTTGTGCCCACGAGTGATGATTTTGCTTGATGATAACCTTTCATCAATTATTTAGACCATCTTCGTCTGATTGTGATAAATCTAAGCTCGTACTTTTCGGTTCGACGATTAATTACGTTCAATCAAGTCCTTTGCGCAATGTACGCAATGATTATAATCCCTAAAAAACAGTGATTGTTATATTAACAAGTAACCGCTCATAAAGATACATTTTGTGTTGTCGCTAGTATTTTCATAGATATGTATTGCTACTGTGCAATTTGCAAGGACCAAATGAATCTTTATTAGTAACCAAATGTATACGCAGCGTTCCAGAATCCATTGGACATATCGGAATAGGCACAGTAAAGCATCCGACAATCATGTTTATCATAACTATCCTTTGACAAAGAATTGTTTATCTCTTGTTCTGAAATATGACAATTCAAGCCAAATGCATAGTAAGCTCTAATGATGCACGCGCTGCTGGGTTGTATTCTGTGGAGTCACCGTTCGTCATAAAAGCGAGGCATATTGCATTATTCCCTTTGTAACGAATGTCCGGTAAATGATAAAACCTCACACTGGAATTGAATGCCTTCCTTATTTGCAATGATTTAGCAATATCTTCTTATACTTAGATATGTTCATCGAGGGTTCAATATAAGCCCCTCTCCGTCATCAGTTCCTATCCGTATGTTTTAAGCTCTCAAAGCGCGGTATTATGTGAAACATACCTATTGATGCTTTAAATCCACTGACTATGACGTTTCGCTTTCTTATTCAATAATCATCAATAGTTATCTGTACGTAGCACAATACTGTATTTGCGGAGGGGCAACAGTATCAACAGGTATTGCAATTTTACAATCCATTTGTAGAAACGCAGTTGATCATAAGCATACAATTGCATAAACAGTCATCTGCATTTTACTGTACGTCCAATATGCATTCATTTATTACTTGGGTGTATTACTCTTATTAACATTATGTGTATAGAATGAATCAATTTCGCTGGGTGATGCATACGTGTCAAACATTGTTCAACACTTCAAGGTATCTTAACAACTCGCCGAATAATCGATGTGTCTTGTATTACTCATATTAGTCAGCTTTGACTGTTTTGCATTGACGGGCTAAGCCCCGCAACTTCTATATCAGTGCAATTTACGAGCTGCAGCTATGTGTCAATAAAAACTCCACTCGATTGCCTGCTGACTGTTATTTATTTCACTGTCACTTTCTTAATATGTATGTGCTCCAAAAATCGCTTTCTCTTCACGCATGACCTGCAGCCAGATATGCTGTTTGATATGTACTCTATCTAAGATGTACGCTTTCCTTTTAAGCGGAATAAACCACATCAAGTTTTGCCATTTCATCGCTGTGTTCGATGCATATCACTCCTCTAATTTGTCATTTGTTAAGATTGCGTGAACTGTATGGCAAGACTGTGAGCCTCGTATGGTGCCGTTTTGTTCGCTGCACACTTTGAATAATGGCGGTAGGCATCGATTTGTTTTTCGTAATTAACTCCGCCCTTCACATCTGCAAATACATGTGCAATAATGAGGATTGGCTTGCGTAAGCTTATGACGCTGTTGGCCTTTACAAACGGGTTATGATGTCAGACAAGTTGTGCAGCGTGACAGTTTTATGTAAGCATTCTCGCTGCTGGGAAGCCCTCAGTAGTTGATAAACCATTAATCCTAGAGGTTACTGACGGGTTACGCAGGGTGGGCGAAACCATAATTGGCTCTTGCTATCTTCTTCTTTGCATGATACGCATACGAGTCCCTCCCATCTTTTTGGATATTTGTTAGATATCACGTTTCCCTTTGTTTGTTTATTTGGCATAGCAAGACACAACGGGTATTCTGTCTCTGTTATCGTTGTCTTCGGGAGCTATTTGTTAAAAACCTTAATGTCCGCCTTGAAAATAGCTCTCTGCGTGAAGTATTACAAGCCAAGTACGAATACGTTAAGTCATGTAACAGCAAATCAATATTTATATTCTTTATACCTCAAACCTAACTCAACGAATGCATCTTTTTGTTTTTGCAGCCAGTATCTTAAGACACTTTAATATAACTCAACGATATATATATATATATATTTATATATTTTTGCAGCCATATATATATATATATAGACATATATATATATATATATATATATATATATATATATATATATATATATATATATATATATATATATATATACACACACATATATATATATATATATATATATATATATATATATATATATATATATATATATATATATATATATATATATATATATATATATATATATATATATATATAGGCTATATATATAGTATATATTATGCGTGTGTGTATTGTATATATATACAGGCTATTTCAAAGTTGCATTATATTTAGCCGTCGATAGATGATGTTATATACGAACGATTTACATTTTCAAGACGCTTTGGAAAATCATCTTAAGCATGCATCCATTAGTTATTGTTCACCACAAGTGGCACAGTATCCTTTTCCTTGATCGCATTGTTAAATTGTTGGACATATTCATTACGACATAAATGTAAGTAGAGATGTATAAGGCTAGATGTGATTGCTTATAGTCCG
>CM067353.1:77913921-77936421 GCA_034190875.2 Urechis unicinctus | reverse complement strand
GTGTTGCTTTATAATTCAATAATCAAGGCGCTGTACGAAACACCATACCTGTTTTTTGGTGGAGAGTAGTCAAGGCACTGGTGACCGATTGACTATAACGCATCTTCTTTCTTGTGGCGACACAAACGGCAAAGTTGCAATCCATCTGTGGAAACACATCCGATCGTTATCATACCAAGGCATATATAATCTTCTGCAGGTAACTGTACGGTTAATATGCATTTATAGAAGATAGGCGTTTTATTCTAATTAACATTATGTGTGTGAAGCAGTGATTAGTTCCTATGTGTCAAAAATTGTTCTAAGATAATTCCGTTCTGTTAGAACCATTACCTCGAATGGATTATCATCTGGCAACCGATCGGTTAAGAATTGACGTTGCACAATACACTTCCCAAAAATGATAAGTATTCATATTTACGTATATTAAACGGATATACATATACCGAACATATATAGCGGTTTACTCCTGCTGCATATTTGCGATATAAGAACAACAACAGACTGTGTTAGTTTTCATTTTATCAACCCAAGTAAATAACATGTTGTGTGGTATATATTAGTTGCACGGTGCTTTTAAGTAGTACAAACACCGGTACCCGTACGAAGCCAACACCATCTCATGGCGATGCCGTTTTGTTTAATTATGTTATCGCCTTTTTGGTCAACTCTCATGTTTTCAACTAATATATTCAATGCTTGTTCGACTGTAATACCAATAAATGTGTTCACTAAATTGCATCTACCATTGCATTTGATATTATCTAGAATACAGATAAAGTGACGTTGCCTAAATGAATTTGTTTTGGGCACAGCAAGTTGATGCTGTATGCGTTAACATTTGGTATTCTAGATTGTCAATTATCTGCAGCTAAAAACACACGCTCAACTTTATAGACCATGTTGGTGCAATAGTCGTTCACCCGATTTTGATCTTTAAATTTTAGTATATATCATATGACTAGTAGCAGCCACGCTTTTATTTATTATCATATATCCTCCACAATATCGCCTTTGCACTTACGTTGGGTCGGACAACATTGTTGTGACGACGAGTAATGCATTTGCTTAATGAAACTCTTTTATGAGTTGTGTGGAGCGACTTATTTAAATCATGATCAATCGGCACATAGACTTTTCATTAAGATGATATATCACGTTCAACTTTACCCACGTCACTGCACCTGCGTTTGTTATGCTGTCATCATGAAAGTGGTGGATTGTAAGAGAATGCACTGATGCTATTCACTAATATCCATACTAAGGAAATACATTCATCACAGCATGATTAAGTAAAAATCACACGCGATATGTGAAATATCTCATATTCTGTGTCCACGTGTTTTCAAGGCAACCACCGTCATAGCACAAGTGTGCGGCTCAAGGCTATCGTAACCTCTTAACTAACAGTTGGTATCGCATAACAGACGCGGTCTGAGGAGTCTTATAGCGCGAGTCTCCGTGAAACCACAACGAAACTACCATGTTACCTAGGTCTAACATATTTTACATGCGTCGTATTTATCTTACTGCCGCGGGGACCATATTTCGTTTAAAATGGTTGGGGTAATATATTCGGCGAAACATTTGAGTTACACCGACGTGAAATCCATCTAACCGGCATTGTTAATACATCCAGTCACTGCCGGTGTATGTCTTTGGCCATGAAGAAATAAGAAAAACTTTATTGGTAATACACATGATATCCACTGGTTGCCTATAATAGGGATATATGTTTATGTATTCACTGGAAAACAACTGAAGTACGGAGTGTGACATAACCAAGTGTATCACAATTGGTTAATCAGTAGATATAACTTCCCCAAATCGTGCGGGTGCGACACAATCATTGCTTTACCTGCCATGTACATAATTTCCCAAGGAACCCAGTTATTTAGTAAGTCAAGTTCCAACTAAGCTCTTGTCAGTCATGTGTCCAAATAAGTATAATTTATGATCTTAACGCGTCTATCAATCATAATGTTCTCGAATTATTTGTTCTCGTCTTGCTTCCTTTCATATTATGAACGTTGGTAGCAGTGCCCGTTTGAGTATTTTATAATATACATTATAGTAATAGATAAGCAGGCAATCGATCTTTAAGTGACAAATGCCAGTAGACTGGAAGGCATGGTTGCATTCAATTGAGTGACTCTGCCTCATTAGATAACACACCCATTAACATTGACGGAATTTGTTTACATCAATCTGGGCTATTGTGTGGCAGTTATTGGCACATGTTCCTTCATTGAAGAGAGTGCAATATGCAACCCACTGAAGGGAAGATGTTTATCCCGCGTATATACTAGTTTGACAAATGAGCATGCTGTAAAAGTGGAACGTTCTTTGTTCTTAAAATAATCCAATTTGAAACAAAATTTTCTATGTCAAGGGTCTATTTGTTCTATCTAACCTTAACCATACCGTGTGCACAAGTTTAATAGTAAACCAAGAATAATGATACGATTAAACATTATATTACAGTGATTTTACTTGACCATGTGAGCAAGACATGTTTCATATTTTTCTGGGAGAGGACAGGCAGGTTATCACAACTTACATGTTGTATATATTTCTTTTCGGGGAGGCGGGGATTAAAACGTAGTATTACGTAAAATGAACGGAGTGTGTGTATTTTTCTTAAGACTCTGAATACAGCAAAGCATTTCCCATTGCCTTTATGTAAATAGTAACGAGCTGTGTATTTGGGATAATTATGAACGCAAGTTTCTGCATCCGTCGCTGTTATTTGTATAATTTTAATACTGCATGGATACACATTTTTTTTGTGGCATCATCTGGCAAGCCAACTCATATGAGATCAGATATCAATATGAGCCATCAATATTAATGCATTATCTTCACTGCCTGTCCTCGAGCGGCATGTTTTTACTGCGCCTGAAATCTAAGATATCTTATTATTAAAAACTAGGCAATCGGTAGAATGTATCTCATATATAGCGCTTGTTATGGAAATAGCCTCAATACGAATAATTCATGTAACGTTTTACTGTATAATGAATATATCACTTCAAGCATTATATGTCATACAGATTGAGAAAACACATACTTCACCATAATATATGAATGTAGGCATGCAACAATTCATACCTTATGAGATTTAAAATCGCCTTATATCACCATGTGTTTACCCACTTTACGTTGTTTTGGGAATAATAAAGGTCTACACACTGCTTATTCTATTGTTACAGGAATGTACTGCAGTGCAATAACCCGCCCAAACTATAGCCTAAAAGTAATTTTATCATATTGTTAATTTGCCTTTTAAATGCATTTGCTTTTATGCTGGTAAGCGGGCTATTGCAATCTGAAAAGTTTTATATGAATTGCGTATAACAAAACGGTAACTTAAGTAATTTTTAACAACCAATTTACGTCATATTGGTGATAAATAAAATAATTGTGATTGACGGAAAGCTCTCCCTAAGAACAAGCAAACTTTGGACACACAACCCATGGCCCAGACCGGGCTGCAAAACCGATGTCTTTGAGACAAATATCAAGCAGCCATTTAGCCACAGAGTTGGGTGCATACCCTTCCGAGAACGGGATTATCTTAGTCAAATCGCAAATCGAACCCAAAACCGGCTGGTCGAATTATAAACCTTAACCAACATCAATAACGGCATGCTGTCATATATAGTGCTGCTGCTCTTCGTCTGTTTGGTTGGGCCAAAGTGGCGTTCCCTCTCGGGATCTTCGTGACGTAATGCGATGAAAACTTATACGAGGGAAATAAGAGAGGGAAATCGGCCTTCACATAAATCGTGTTACATTTACATATAATATAACGAGTTATCATTTGATTTCCATGCAGTGGATTTTTTTTACACGCTCTTCTAATCTGTACAGTTTTAGTTGAATAGTCGCTCTATGCAGGCCAAATTGCCACGTGACACCCCGTTATTTGTAAGAGTGTATTGTCCTACCTTTTTCGTGTTCTTGGCACACAAAATACTGTCGTTAGTGATTACCGGGTTTGGAATTATCCAAGTTTCAATTTTTAAATAAAAGCGCCTTTGGAAAAAGCATATATGCTTTATATTTCATAACCAATGCACGGTTACGTGATGTTTTCGTCAACAAAGCGTTAAGAAGATTACGAGGCAATGTACGAGGTAACAGATACGGAGGTGATATCATCACTATAGAAGATTGAAAGTAGATAACCAATGCTCGTTTACGCATTAATGTACCACCAGAATCAAACATTAGAACTCACTTACCTTATATAGGGATACCAGCATCCTAATTCATGATAACACGTATCCCTTTGTCACATGTGGACAGTTCAATCAAATAAGTACCGAATATATTAACATTCCCTTCTAATGGAAATTTCACACATTATATGGCAAATAATGGACGAACAATGTGGCCGTTATATTGCCTAATAAACGGCGTGCTTCTGATATGGTAATTTGACGCTTATGTGTTAGATGTACAAACCGTACACATAGGCTATAATGTACAATATGAGATTAATAGCCAAAATTTCGTTACCGCACATCTGATGCCATCTATCTGATAGCGGCCTATGCGGATCATGCGCAAAGTCATCCGCCCTAGACTCTTACCCATCATCGATTAATCTATCGGCAGTATTAACTTTCTTTTAGCTGGGTACAATTGAACCATAGTGATGCTAGATTTGCTTCTGGTTATCAGTTCGCTTGGCTATAATGGGCTGAAGCCATTTTTAACCAATGATTGAAAATGCTTGTTGGCATTGTGCTCGGGAGCCTGACCTTACACCAGCGTTATGCTCTCGGCATGAGTGCGCTAAAAACTAACCTATGCCATGATACTACCATGTCACTTACTGCAGGGGAAGCAATCGCAAAACTATACTTTATTGTGGACGTTTCAACGCGCTTTGCTAGGGCTTAGTGATGCGTTTACCCTTAGTGTTTATCTCTTTTACGGTGCACACTTTCAACACAATTATACAAAAGTACAGAACGTCTGCTGCCTTCTACCTGAAAACTGCGGATGCAGGCTGTGCTACTGATCATCCGCCCCAAATGTGTAGCTTTTCATCAGTCGATTTATGGGTGGTATTAACTGTTTGTAGCTGGCATGAATGCTCGCGTTAAAATTAAAGTATGGTGAAAGTGGATTGACTTCTGGTAATCATTCTGGTTGGCTATAGGAGGCCGCATCCTCTGTTTGGCTATCGGAGGCCGAAGCCATATTTAATTGTGATTGTTGGCATAGTGCATTCAAAGGGGGTTAGCATCCCCAATAATTACAGCATTAAATGTTATGTTACTCGCCTCAACTCTATGTCTTCCGTTAGTGCGTTCAGGTTGTTTTGATTGTAAGATGGTATCATGATCGACATAGTCGTATTGCGAGGGTAAAACAATCGAAGATCAAAAATATACTGGGGTACTTAGGTCTTCTGATACCGCTTGCATCAACGTTTGTTGGTGTTTTTGCGAACGTCAATATGATAATTGCAGTGTGATTATATCTAACCAGGGAGCGGTATATTTAACGCTGTACGCCGGGAGACGTAAAAACACTTGTTTAAATATTTAAACGTAGTATTTTAGTTCTTTTGTAAATTATACTATATCATACAGAATTAATGTGAGACACAATGTGCATGTTGGAATTACATCGAGTGTCTGCGAATGTTGTGCAGTGATATGAACACGAGAATCCGAAAATTATGCAGCGAGCAACTACATTCTACGCGCATGGTTTAACGGAGGCCGTATATGTCATAAAGAAACTACTGGGCTTCTTTTTAAGAGCATCGTTTATTTCTGTGTACATCAACTAAATTCCTTATCATCCCCGTTCCTGGCGAATATTCATTTGTGGAGGATAACGATTAAGACCCGCCATGAATTGCAAGTATGTAATGTACGATACATGATTATTATCAATCATGCGGTGAAAGTTATTATAAATGCACCACCATTTTGAGGCTCAAAATAAAGTAAACTGGCATTATAGACTATTAGAGCGCTTGTGTGATAACATACCTTTAGAATATACGTCTATCATCAGTGAATTATATATGCAGCAATTTGATGGTTGTATTTTGACTGTATTTATATACATATAATCTATAATACAAGCTACAACGTTGCATCCACCTAAGCGTTAGCTTTTCTAAATGACAATTAGGATCAACATATTTACTCTGCCTTTGTTATAATCACCATCAAACATACTGTTGAGCTGTGGTTATATGTTAGACTGCCCATGACAGAAAACAATTCGAGATGCTTAGTATATGTTCTTAACAATAAACCGAGATCTTACGTTGACTACCATTCGTTTAAAACAATAATGCATCATCATGAAAATGCTTTAAATCGAGTCGCTTGATGCAATCAGCACATATATTGATCTTGTATTCAAAAGGCTGTGCGCAGTGTGCATGATGACATACGACTAGTTTCAATAGGTAATTGGTTGCATAATCTGTTCCGAACGCATGAGCTGATAAATAACTTGCCCCGAAGCTACAGCTGACAGCTTACTCGCTGAAGTGTGCAAGTCTGGACGTCTAAGTTAGGAAACTCCAAGTCAATTCCAATGCTAACACACGAGGATGAGTTATATATGTACAACATTAAACCACCGTTGTCAATAGACACCTAATGTGGCGAGTGTGTTTATGGTCGTTCACTTGTGGGCAGAAATATATCCGCTTTTGTACTCAGTCCAATTGCTATGATTCGAAGATATTTATCCACAAAAATGATTCGGATACACTAGCGATTTTTTACGCATGAATTATCGTTAAATAGGTAATCGACAGTATATCATACTTTCACCGTAAACGTCGACACATGTTGTGGTCTAAGTGATGTAGACAAGACGTCAGGTGACTGGTAACTGAAAATCGGATGTTTATTTCTGAATGCGGGCGTACGGATTCTGTATCCCGCAAGAATATATTTTAATGATACAAAAAAGTATAATATGAGTGATGTCTAGAGGCTACTGTTGAGCTGGAATCCCAATCTGCTACATCTGTGCAGAGTTGACCTTCCAACTTGGTCAGTACGATGATGACCATATCGTTGCTTGAATGCTGTATGTATATTTTACTTCTGGGACGGAGGTATATATATGTGTGTGTGGCGTCCTCAGCAAGCGTGGAGGTACAATTTCCTCTAGATTTAATTGAAGATCAAACGGATTGACATTAGCTGTTATGGAAAGTGACGGGTTTGGATACTTGGTTGGGCTTTACCGGATTATTTAATTTGGAAACTGACCCATTCGGAAAATTAACATCATATATCAAGGTTTGGTATTTGAGTAGGAGGGGGGGGAGGGGGGTTGGGAGTTGTGGAATTATGACTCCAAAGTGATTGACGACGCCTATTACGGTTAATACATAATCTCTTATTGATAAGGACGGTCCCAATACTACCACAAAAGCTGTTGGTACCGCAAGTAATCCAATGGACTCATTTGAGAAACCTGTCGTTGCAAAAGTTGAATGATAAACCCAGCTTATTTCGTTGGATTGATATTGAAAATATTGTGTATGATAGCTCGATAATCATTTATGCTTAAGTTGCATTATTTGAAGAAGTAAATTTGCCCTAATTGCTGGAGTGAATGGCCAACAGGCTGATGAATTCAAAAGCTATTAAAGCGAACCGGATATTGATCACTTCAGGGCAAGAACACTTGTTATTCACATTCCCCTTCAAATCCTTTCGAAATGAGCAGCGTTATGAACCACCGTCATTTCATTACCGTTCTATCTCGTCAGTCGATTTGTGCATACTATTTAGCATCTAGACATCCTAGTCTATAACAAGTCTTGTTGTTTCGAGCTGCGTTGCGTATTCACCACACAATTTTCAACAAATTCTTTAATGGTTCGTGCTACGAAAAGTATTCCTCACTAGCACAGCAGATAGCAATCCATTAGATCATTATTAGCTATAGAATCTAGTTGCTGGTCATTGATTAATTCTTTGTCAGCGTGACAACGACTTGTTATATTCGAGACACCTTACATGTTCACGGTGCATTCGCGCAGCAGCATATCCAGGCCTTATTACACAAGGCGTTTCAATCCCTTTGATCAATGTTTCGCGGAACATAACAGGCGTCAAGGAGTCTTCACAACATTAACACACCACCTGCTTGTGTTCCATCGCGCAATATCCGGACCTCTGACCGTCAAACGACGAGAGGATTCCAGATTCTCTGTAGGGCAAGGTTACCGAGTTCAAATTGATCATCGCTTTATCATTCATCCGCCGTTTTTGTTGTGATCTAGTCTAACGCAAAGGACAGGTGCAACTTCATTTTGAGCATTTAATATACCGCAAATTGAGCGTGGAATTAATGAAAGGGAACGATGGTTTACAAGAGCTCATGTAAAAGCCCGTGGAATTGAATTGGTGTCTACAAGTTGCGCCCACCCGTTTCATCACGCTAGGTTGACCCCAACACGCACTAAATATAGCTGTTGCCAGCCCCTTAAACGAAATATGCAGATAAGCTACACCGCCCTTTAATGAACCACGTTGCAGCTCTTAATGGGAACCCTGGCGGTGCCTCAGGACAGGAAGGTGTTGGTTGAAGGGGCCAGTAAAGCAGCAGGAAGCAAATACATTAGCGTGAATCCAACACATTGATAGCCTAAAAAACTACATTAACCAAGCGGTTAAATACAACAGTTGCTTGGTTGCCTATTTATTATAAGCGAATGTATCACTACATAAAAGGAGGTGGGGTATGGAACGAATGCTAGGCACTGGCATATATGTGGCCTTTAACGACGACTAAACGTACAACGTAAGTATGTACATTTTCATGCAATGTTAAAGCTATATTAAATATTGCTTTTATGGCACCTGTGCACCGACCCATGATCAAAGTCACATTGAACATAAATTAATATGAGAATCAGTGGATAAATAACCAGCATCAGTGACAAAGTAAATATATATATATTTTTCTACTAACTCTTCTTATGAAGAAGATATACACACTATACGACTGACTCATTTGTTTAATCGGCTGTAAATGAGACTTGACTGGTTGTCGGTTTAACCTTTTGTGTGTTTTATGTTGTACTTTCTTTTGCGCGAAGGTATATGATAATCTGCACAATGAACCCGGTTGAATAAAACTTCTGTTCCTCAATGTCAATGGGCGCATAATCTAATTAGCCGGAGTCTCGATTGATCTCATCGATATTTTACCGATAAAGCTAACTATTTACTAAACTATAATAGGAATATATGTTGTACGTAATTAAAATAGAGCTTTGCTAGAAACGTGCAGAAGAAGAACTAAATACCAAACATAGTATTTCAAGTGTTTAGCAAGTTAAATGCAGTCAAGTTGCAATAAAGCCGCCAATGGTTGATAACATAATAACAATTGATCTTAAATGCAAAAACGTATTGAGCAAGGCATACAGGGGATTAAAAGCATTATGTGCTTGGGTCACGATATGTCCATTATAACAGCGCTTTCGTCAAGCATGCCACCCATTCTCTGCAATTTTAAGATACATGTGTACGCTATAATGAAATGCGTGTACCAACGTGGTTAACATGTGCTAAATCTTCCTCTTAATCTAGGCAATCGACTTGCTAACAATCTGCATACCTGACTCCCGGTTGTCTCTTTAGAATGCGATATTGTTCAACCAATAACCGGTCATACGCCAAAATTAATAGAGAGTGGACAATGCAGATGGTAATTGAGTTTATGACTCCTTGATGTTAGCAAATAACGCAGATATTTATTATATAACCGATCCGAGGTTGCTCGTTATAATCAAAGTCACGTTTTCAAGTCAATAGTGGCAATGGGTGAAATGCCGCAGTATAGTCATGATGATCGATTGCATTCTACAGACAAGATTCAGTTCCATCTAGGGGAACGATGTTGTTTTCAATCATTGTGTATAGTCTTGATGCAAACCTGGTAACCAGAAAACCAGTGAAATGATAGCCAACACATTAGCCCAGCACCTTTTATGTGACAGGTTTGGGATACATGAGATATGCATTAAGCGAAAAGGTGAGTTATAATAGAGTTGGGCATTGTTTATCATGTACAGGTAATCATTACAAAGGCGTGGGGCTATAACTCACTCCGTACGCTGTTGCCAGATAAGCCATAGTGTTATTTTTTACTACATAGACCGTTGCTATGACCCACATAACATTGTTAACGCGTTATTTGACTATTTATATAAAAGCGAATCTTTATCCCAAACCGTTCGAAGATTTATATCATTTACTAGCAACTACCTGTAGTTTATGATGTTCTCCTGCAATGTCCATTTGTTGTACACGTGAGGAATCCTTTGCACAGCACCAACCCTTTAGAAATTTGTGGAAATTGGGTTTATGGTGTATGCGCAACTCAGTTCGTGACAACACGACACAAATGGACTGATGAGATGTAACGGTATTGAAAGACAGGTGCTCATATCGACAGCAATCTAAGGGAATGTTAATAAACAGTGCTATTAACTTGCAGTCACTAATAAATGGCTCGCTTAATTTAATAAGCAATGAAGTTTTCGGTTCAATTAAGTAGTTCCGAATCACGGTGTGAATTGCATACAGACAAAGTAATTGATACGCCGACTTTGTTAATTGCATAGGGTATATCCCACGCATATCTTGCAAAAACCAGAGCTCAACGATAAATGTCAAGGTGAATAACATTAAATGCATCAATGTAAAAAGGGGTAGAAGCTGTCAATCAAATAACAAAAGCGCAGTGAATATGTTGATCTTAATGAGGCTAATCGCACTACACGAATACATAGGGTAGAGGCGAGATATTTTATATTTATTACTCTAATTATTGGAGATGCTTATCGCCTATGAGTGTAGAGCTTTATCAAAATGCTTTTGTCATGCATAATTAGGCGGGCAGGCATCTATGTTGAAACAGAAAGTGGTCGAACACAAAGCAGAGTTATTCTATTTATTCCTTTGTAGTAAATAATATGGTAGTGTCATGGCATAATTTAGTTGTCACTGCACGCACTCCAAGACCAGAATGTTTTTGATGTCATGCATATTCAGGCGGGCAGACAGCTATGTTGAAACAGTAAGTGGTCCAACACAGTGCACGCATACCGAAAGCTTAAACTTGGTCTTTAAATCAGGCACCTGAGGAATCCGCCGTGCACCAAGCCAACAATCCCAGCCCGGCTTTGGTTAAACATGGCTTCGGCCCACTATAGCTATACGGACTGATAACACGAAGTCAATCCCGGTGCACCAAATTTTTCCGAGTATTTATGCCAGTTCCAAACAGTTAATACAACCAATAAATCGATCGATGAAAGGCAAAGGATTTCGAGAGGAATGACTACGAGCATCGCCAGCATCCGCATTGTTCAGGTAGACGTTCATCATTTCTATACAATTGTGTTAAAACTGTTTTCAATACAAGAGTTAAACACTAAAAGAGCGGAAATGATAATTAACAGTAAACGCATCACAGAGCCCGAGCAAAGTGCGGTGAAAGGTCTAAAAATAAAGTATAGTTTTGCACTTGATTCCCCTGCCGTAAATGATATGGCCGTATCATGGCATTGGTTAGTTTTAAGCACACTCATGTTGAGAGCATAACACCGGTCTTAGATCAGGCTCCCGAGCACGATGCCAACAAGCACTGTCCATCATTGGTTAAAAATGACTTAGGCCCACTACAGCCAAGCGGACTGATAACCCCAAGCATATTTAGCTTCACTATGGTTCAATCGTACCCTGAGTACTACGCCAGTTAAAAGAAAATAAATACCAAAGATAAATTGATCGATGAATGGCTGGGGATCTCGGGTGGATGACTACGTGCATCATTTTCATTCGCCGTTATCAGATAGAAGGCATCAGATGTGCTGTAATGGAATATTGGTAATTAATGTCATATTTTGCAACAAGATGTACGGTTTTTCGATAGGGTCGATTTTGGTAATTTGGTGTATTGTTCAGAACTGCCACAATATTGATATAATTGAAGGCTGTATCACATGGGGCATTTTCCATTGCTGAAGCTCAGATTGATGGTCATTGTGCTTGCATCCACAACGGCTGCGGGTATTTACAGGCGACTATAGTTGCAAACGTTAAGGGGCGTAGGGGCGTTGATACCTGCTTAGATACCTAAAGATGCATGGTATGCAGTATAGATATGCAGCCTGATATGCATAAATGTTGTAAATGTTTGGCAGTGTTTCCATTCCATTTTGCAGGATTCGATTTATATTACCAATAAACATATGCCCATTTCCTGAGGACGACAAAGGCTGCATCTCGCATTACTGTCGTATAACCTCTTTATTTGTTAGCATCTTCCTCAACATCCAACCCGTTACTGGTACCCTAATATGCGGTAAGTGGGTTCCAATGTATGATTCTGGCAGTACGTCAATACGTTAAACGAGCTTTGGCTATGTACTTCCAATCTTCTACAGTGATAATATAACCCCCTCTCCTAGCTGTTATCTCTTACTTTGCGAAGGCCATTCTTGAAACTTGCCCTATATTGCATTGGCATTAGCACTCTCTTGAATGTCAATACAATGCCCAGGTGCCCTTGTCGCACTGTAGGAGATAAATGTTGTGATATAACCAGCATCACGAGTTGCTTTCAATTGCGTTGATGATGCAAGTGATAGGCGCTATGACTTGTTGCTGTATCGGGAATTTATGACTGAAGCATAACGACTCGATGTTGTTTATCGCCCATACATAAGTCAGGTTTTCGTGGCGTGCGTGATCTCTAGACTGTACGCAGTATCATGCACAGTGAGTCTGACATGCAATTGTGCTTGTTTGAATCATAGGAAGTGCGAGTTGAATATCCTTGCTGACATAGACACCCATGCCACTTACTGATCCATTCTTTATTTAAGCTACTTGTTTAAGCGACCCATGAATGATATATTGGGCATTTGTTATTGTGATAAGCGAAATTTATTCTACATTACCACCATTAACATTCCGCTCTTTTCTCTTTCAGCACATACATCCTAGATAGTTGCGATAAACAACTATTCAGCATATATATTCAGTAAGTCGGGCATAGTGGTGAACTACTGCACTTGTATAACAGTAGAAGCGTCCGATCAATTGGTTTATAATTAGGTACTTACGTGATCTATAAAGGATGTCATTATTGTAAAATGTTTAATGTAGAGGACCACGATCATGGCTATAGCTCAGCATGCACAACGCATGTTAGCCACTGCTGATTTAGGAAGGGAAAATGTCTTCAACTTGACGAAATACTTTGTTCGTGTTAAATTTAATCACATAGAATAATTATCCCCGTTAGTGTGTCGTCGATGAAATGTACGGTTGATTCATACAACGGTTCACTGAATAACGAATATATCCACTCAGGCATTATATGCCCTACATATTGAGCTAGCGAAAATGTCACAATATCATGATATATGTATGTACACGGCTTGATTGACAATAGTGCTGTAATTAGGGACATTTCTCAATTTCACTCTCTGTCACTAGTTCCAGTCGGCCTTGCTCAATGAGATTTTGCAATAACGATCATTTCGCAAATATCATTTCATTGACCCTAGGCGACTGTAATCCGCCTAAACTGTATTTATTTCGCTGAGAAATAACGCTTAAATACTGTGTTTGGTATTTGGTTCCTTTTCCGTACGTTTCCAGCAGCGCCCCATTTTAGTAACATACAAGATATATTCAAACTACTATTTAGAAGAAGCCTCCATGCCAACTGATCGTCAAATTAAACAATAGTTTTGTAGATCTAATCCATTGGGTTGAGTACCAAATATCCTCGCACTGAAGAACTTACAATATGTAACGCACACATTGTTAAACCGGCAACCAGTACATATAATTCATTCGTGTGTTGTAATCCAAATATATTCCCTCATCAATATTCATAACGAATAACATTGTCAGAGTCCACTGGCAATGTATGGAATAGGTATAGTGCTTTGATATATTTGTTTGCTGCTGCGAAGTTATTGATGACGTAAATGATCAGGTCGTTGAAGACCGATATCAGAGGGAGACCGCCAGCTATGCATTACTTCAGCATTTATTTTCACGGCGCATCTTAGCTTAGCACAGAGGATATATACCCTCAGTCGGGTGAAGATTTACATATAAATAACAATACTGAAAGTAATTGCGAGAGTACATATAATATGTGGATCATGCAAATAAAATGAAACAAAATCCATTCAAGTGTTTGGATGGAAATATACATTACCATCATGTCAGAACTCACCAGCTATGTGCATTGGAAGTCGGGAAGTGGATATTCTTAGACATGTAAAGGAATAGTGTGTGCGTATGTATCGCACGAGTGCTGTAGATATATTTCACCCATTATACTTCAAAGGAATGAGTGTGAGCAAAACATTGCATAGACACATCTTCTCTGAATGAAATATATTTCAAATATAAATGTTCTTACTTAAGCCAACAACACCTTAACCAAGTCTTCACGTCCCTGGCTGGTAATCATAATGAGTAAGATATTGGCAGAATGATTGAACAACTCTTGTTAGGTAGGCTAATGGAGAAACTATGAAATATTCACGGTGGTAATGCATTCACAATGGATCAAGACAAATTTAATCGCGTCTGCAATAAGTTTGTTCTACAGTTATCGGCAGTGCCGATTTTCAAAGTCACTTGGTCTCGTTTGGGGCAGACCAACAGTAAATAGTCGTAGTCGACACAACTTTCCAAGGCAGTGATGTCATCAGGTCTGTCGATCTGCAACGTTATTATCACTAGATACAAGCCGCAATATTTGCATATCAGAGGTAATAAAAATGACAAAAAAGAGGATTATAGTTGGGTTACGCTCATAATATTTAGCCGTTAATCAATGTTTTTATATAATGCATTGACTGTTTGGGACTGGCATTAATACTTGGACTACAATAAAGCCACATTAAAGCTGGATTGACTTCGGGGTATCGACAAGCTTGTCTCGTGTAGCCACTCGGAGTAACGTAGAGCCTTGGGGAAAGCTGCATTGACTTTCTGAGCTTTCTTGCCGTTTGACAATGGTGAAAACATTTTAAGCCTCATTGCCGCAATACATGGAAGTATTGCGCATGTGTAGTAATAACGTTTTTTTCTTCCCATGAACATGAAGTGCAAGAAATGCTTTTGATCTCTGAAAACATAATCCGTACGTTATGGTATTTGCTATCAATTAGATTTTTTATGGTTGTATGAACTTGTTATAGTCTTATAACCACGGGAAAAAACAAGATGTGAAACATATTCGATTGCGAAAGGGTGGTTCGGAAATGATATTAATAATTTCTAAAACATTCTGGCTGCATTTACGTGTCTTGAACAGGCATTGGCTAAGTTTGTTCCTATTTAGACCGCAAGTGCACTGCAAATTGGTAGCGATCTGTAAACGTTGGTCAGGATTTTGGCGATCGTCTGTGCGATAGCATTAACAATAATTTATTGAACGAGAGGTCTGCGTGAGAATAACTACACCCGCTGATTCTGTGTACATTAAAAGCAATCGGTTTGATTGGCTTTGCCAACAATATTGAAGAATATTCTGCAGGTCGAAATAACAAACAACTGCCAAATGCTATTCGATGAATGAATAGTCAATTAAAGCGGTGAATAGTTTATAATGTCTGAGAATGCCAGGTGGTGAATAATTTATTGGCAATTATACTATATCCTCATGATCAACTTAACCTAATGTGATGTGACAGTTCTTTCAATTTCAAATTTGCGATTGCTAGTGAAAAGGCAAAATTTATACTCGCTAGATTTGATGAACACACATAAGAGTCACGAGGATTTGTTACCTATAAACACGTTTGGTATAAAGTTATTTCAAGGAACATCATTGTCTTGACATTTTACTAATTTAACCTGTCGTGGTCTTAAGTGATGTAATGCGTAATATAAGACACAATATATCATGTATTCAACGTAATCATAATGGTGTTTGAGTTGTTACCTTAGCGACGATGGTTGCGTAATAAATCTTCACCTGTGTCCGTATACATAAATAAAACTTTCCTTAATGCAAAATGCAAGATTTAGGAACTAGGCAGTACTGCCCTATAATGACAAAAATAACTGCAGTTCTGCAACCGAATATTACCACTCTAATGAAATTATTTATTTGCACTTGTACCTTCACAACGTGATAATGCTATTTGTCTCATGCCATAAAGTGAGTCCAACAACATTATTACTTAAACATATCGCCATGTAGTTATACAATATGCCCTATAGTGTAGTTGAATATTTCCTGTCATGCGGTTAGCTGAGATTATTTCTGTTTGCCAACTAATATTAAGCTGAAATTTACTGGGACATTTCAAAATATGTTTAATGGTACGCTCTCTGTGCTTGAGTCATTCAAGCCAGACGCAGCTCCAACAGACATTATTAACTATTCATTTAAAACAAATCTTCATGACTGGATGCTTTAACTGTGATTGGTTGACAACATCGACAACGTCAATGCATGCTAGAAGTAGCGTGTGTTGTGCAGAATGACGATACGTTAGACCGACGGCCAGTTTCCATTGTCAACAGGCACGCGGAACCAATGCCAACGCATGAGCTGATTAATGCCTAATCCCGATGATTGAATTTTCAAGGGATGACAGGCGAAACATTTCAGCAAGTTGTAAATGACAGCACAAACTCACCATTGCAATCGATAGCTAAAATGTCAACTAAGTTTAAAAATATTCATTGCTAGCCAGAAACATCTACGTACTGTCAATAGACCACATGCTAACAGTCGAAAAAATATATCCAACAGCCTACACATTGGATATATCATTGTCAATCCGTTACAACGATCTGCTCCGCATTCCAAAGCTTCACATGTCTCACTCCTTGTTTCGACTGATGCATCCAACTAGGCTCTCTATAACAAAAAGGGTTGTCAACTTGCTATAAACTTAACTTCCGTTTAACATCGGTTAGAGAATTACACCATAAGGGTTGCTGCAAGCAGTCAGCAAATGTGATGCGTTAGTCAACTATATACTAAAAGGCAAAACGCAATCGTGATTAACGCTTTAATAACGCTTTTATAGTACGGGCCTCGTGGATGGTTCAACGCAGCGTCACGTATTCACTATATGTCAATGGAACATGCACACATGTTTGGTCATTGCTTGAAACAAATCACTTTTTTAAGACGATGACATGTTATCATTTCGATACTGCATGAGGCACGATTAAAAGTGCAGTTTATAAAGCAAGATATGATCAGTTCTTGTGCATTTCAGCCATACAATGAAGGCATTTGCTTTATAATTCGATCACATTGAACGACATTGATTAACATTCTTCTCAGTACGTTCCACGCTCTACATTATCGTTACTCTAAACACACCACAGATCTAATTTTCAAATTGGTGTCTTGTTTACGAGATAACGCATTTAATGTATATAATGACTGTTCAACGCAAAATTGTTCGCACTTAGATCAACCCCACAGCGAACCAATGATGAGTTTCTGTGGCACATTCCCAGCTTGTGATTTTCGCCGCTTTAAGTACGTCTTGAAGTTATCCATCACAAGCATTTTGATACCACCTATTGTTACAGATCATATATGTTGACGATCTATTTTGCAATTATGGTATCTTTACAGGATGAATTCTATGAATAATTAGTATAATATATCCGAAACGTCTTCTGGTGACATCGTCATATTCCGCACCTTATATGCTGCTGCTGTCGTTAAATTGGCGCTTATCATTTAAAAGCAATGCAGGCAAGGAATTCAATCAATTTTAACACATGCGGCATGTGCGACATGATGGGTTATTTATAGGTGAGTTTACATATAATTTTAAGAACATGGATATGATTAAAATATTTCAGATATCGCGCCTCGGTTTTGTTCTCGAATGTTCCGCATTCTGTATCATGCCGGCATCAAGCACGCGCAGAGTGCACAAGATTTTCTATGGCGCTTACCGGATTCATAGTTAACCAACCAGGGTCTTTTATTCGATTGTTCTGAGCTCTTGCAAATATAAGGCTTAGCTGCCCTTCTCATCCTTTTCGGCTCGTCTTGTTACCGGCTAAACATTTCCTAAACACCTAAGTTGCTGGTGTTCTTCGGTATGAGACACGCGCCTGACCATACATTATGCAATGGCATCTGAATGTATCGCGTAGCCTTAGATTAGTATGGTACTTCTTGCAAAGGTGTCACTCGTCTACGGGGGTGCATACGTCGTAAATTGAATTAATTACCAAATTGAGCAGTTTTGCGGTATTCAAGCGATTGTGGTTTGTTACTCACAGCGTAACACCAAGTTACTCAGCTAAAAGTTGTCGCTCTTGCCTTTTTGTATATTAAGTTTCTGTCTTATCGTTGTCGCATAATAGTGTAGGTGTTGTACGAGCTGTATTTGAAAGATATTCACCTATCTATCAGAAGACAACCTCGCCTCTACCGAGCAAATGTACATAGAACAATATTGCTTTGGTACGAATCTTAAAAGGCTGCATATACGAGGTCTTCCGCTTCTCATGAGATTAGTAAGGTTACAATATGCGTTGATACTGATACAAATCGCAATTATATTGGCAATACATGTGCAGCATTCACCAACACCAAATATCGTACAGAGTAAGATTGATGACTGTGCCGGTTCGTTTAAGTCGCACTATCATCATGATTGGCTTAATGCATTTTGTGTAGCAATGCTTAATATGAATATCTGGAATAATATATGTAATTAACATGAAATCATGGAAACAGCCTCACAAAAACGATACGACGGAAATATGAAAATGCAATTGAAACAGGAAATAACAGAAACAGCGACAAAATCAATAAAGACAAGTCGGTTTGAATCTATATCAAGCATTAATGGTAATGACTAAATAATTATCGATGTTGAAAAATTACGAGAAGTTGGAAACAGTACGGGAAGACATATTATGGCGAACGGCCATCAAAGTAAGTAGGCGTGTTGGATTAGGTTACCCGATATTAGTAGCCATACAAACTGTGACTGTAAGCAAATACAGTATTGCTGTTTAACTGAACTAATCGCAAGCAAAAGCACTGGGAGTCGTAGTACACGAACAAGAAGTAATAATTAAACGTTATTATTTAATGAATAGGAAAAAACCTAGACAATGTGGGTTCTCTGTCGCTGTACACAAATACTGTACGAAGCCAAAAGCGCAAACAAAGACAACAACTAACAAACTATTTAGATTCACTCACAAGCAAACAGTTCGGGCTACAAGATGCGATCAATTCACTTTTCCATTGCTCGCTTGGCTTGAAGCAAATCAGCATATAGAAATGGAACCTAAGCGACTCATGAAGCCAACTATTAACGGAACATCATGAGCTGACATGGCCCAAAGAGATTGTAACTTCATACCCTTATTTACTTCCAATTGCACAGCAGCTCGCCTAAGCCATTTCCTAAACATATCGTGCGCGTACAATATTACAATTGTCTACAAAATTGCTGTACTGTTACAATGTGCACTACAATTTCCCAGCAGTCACATATTCTGCATTATGGAGAAATACATAATGCAGCATTGCTTGAAAGGAAGAGCCGGTGTCTATATCAAGCCTTACATCATAACTGATGGAAATAAGAAAACATATATACATCAAGTGTTAATATTTCAGATAAATGGATTATCACGAATCGATATACGCATAGCATAAAACTATTTAAATATTGTCAGTATGGCTGACATGATATTGCAATTGCAGACGAATATGATACACTTACGGGTGACGTATGCTTTTTTTAGATATAAGCCGTACTGCCTTCTGGAAAAACAATACGCCGGCGGTAATTAAACGTACTGGCGATTGGATGCTAATGTAAAGCTAACCTCATTTACATGGCATCTTTTAGATGCAAATAACAATACTAGCGCTAGAAAAGGAGCATATGCTTTATCGCCCAATTTATAGCAGTTAATATCTGCTTCAATATTTATTCTTAAGAGGCACAGATTGTATAGGTGTGTTGATGACAAATTACGACGTTGATCATAACAGGCAATAACATACGAATAGTTATCGGGACGAATTCGTAATTATTTCATTAATTATAAATTAGGATCCAGTCAAACACTACCATGCATAAATGTTTGTTAGATATAGCTTTTGTTTAATCCCCGTTTAGAAATCGTCGACATAATGGCATGGATTAGTAAGCAGCACATTTGCCAAATTTACCGCTCTTTAACAGGTGCATGGTGATTGATTCAGCCTCTTCATTGAGAGACCGCATCTATTACCGGAATGATATTCCAATAACACAATATTATGCATTAACTTGATAAATGAAACTGGTTGAGAGGGCGTGCTATCACAATCAATTGGCAGTTAACATCATTTATCAAATGCAAAGTTATGCCAGCTTACTGGAAGGACGTTATACGATAAACTGACGATGAATTGACGATAAGACAGACCTTTGCACCAAGTCAAATACATCAGACAAACTACAGTGCGGAACAATATTAACGAGCTATACATCATAATGATAATTTTATTTGTCAGCATTGACTAACATTGTGAGTCACATGTGGCTCAATCCGGACAATTCTGTCTGCTGTTATTTTGAAGTAAGTAAGAACACGCTTAGTGTACTTCAGTAAACGGCCTAATAAGGCATGTGATCATTGCGTTAGTAAACTGTCCGTGCATTAAATGCATTGATGCTTATATGCAAATGTACATGCTTGTATCTTTGCGAGCGCATGATGAGCATCATTGCCGACGTTGACAGTCTTGTTATTTACGATGGAACTGTCATTTGCTCTGAACGTTTTAAAATATATCGGGTTTATTCAATAGAGATTAATGAGGTTTTACTCAACCGGAGTTATATTTTACTACATAAGCATAAAGATCCTAGATTTATTTGATCTTTTTGCCAATTTTCAGCTCATTATGCATTCCATACATATACGTGAACACCTGCACATAGTTTGTGTTGGCTTAATTATGAATATGTATATTTGAAAACGCGATGGCAAATATCATGTTAAACTCAAAGATGTTTCCATCAAATATTTATTTGTGAGATATTTTCTTGAAGGACATAGTCTACAATGTTCATGGCCCATGGAGAGTTGCCATCTGTGGCAATGTATTATTGCCCCCAGTACATGATAAGTATATTCCTCTCAATTACTGGTAGCAGTATCCGTAATTACAATCTATTTTGCAGTATGAGGTATGAAAAAACCTATGGCCATAACGTGAATTTTCGACAAAAGCTAAGTGCTTGAGCATCTCATAGGACTGTCATACAACCTCTTTGTTGATTAACATCTTCCTTAACTCCCAACCTTTCACTGGTACCAAAGGGGTTTCAATAAATGCGTTCCCCTCGACAGACCGACTAGCGTAGCAAAATGTCAATGACTGGCTAGGCTTTGCCCAACCAGATCACACACTCAACTAGTTCGGACAAAAACTAAACCTCGCCGAATTAGCTTTTATTGATTAAGTGACGATAAACGGATGGTGCCTCCTCTGATTTGGTTTCATTATTTATTGAGCCGCTTAGAATATAAGCATCGCAAATATAATTTGTCGCATACCTCTTTTTGATGCAAAATTAGCAATGCATATCACATTTAAACATGTTATTGAGCTTATTATTGACAAAACAATAGCACTCGGTATTGTGCGGCTTACAAAATCACCGGATGTGTTGTTGCGCTGCAAAACTTGCATTGTATTTCATTCGATTGACTCGAGTTTGATATTGTGTGACGAGTACACGATATAAGTGATTGGAGCTACTATATGTGGTTCCGGACTCATGCGCCGCTAAGTCCACGCCGAGCGATGGTAATAATTGCTGCACAAAGCACCTGCATTGACCCGTCGTGTAGTGCACTAGCAATAATAGCCAATCAACTAATGGGAGCTTTTGCACATAAAAGAGCATAAAAATACCGATTACACCTCGCCTTCTCCTCCGTACTCGCTTGTAATCGTCTGTAGCGGCATAAGCTGTTAGAAACGCATGCGCATCGTCATCATTGCAGCTGCAAATACTGGTGTAAAATGTACCGTTTATTATGATAAACAACTGGATGCCTCGTTTTGATACCCACAGTGTGCAGCTTGCACAACTGCACAGATAATCCACAGCATTTTCACCTTCATTGTGTCTATTTTCCTTGTATCATATATGACATTTATGTATGCATTTAAAGCCTCAAGTTGCCGGGTTGGGGAAGCATTGCATATGGATATTCCTGCAAGATTTTTTGATGACATGAGTTAGTTGATTGTAACTACAACATCGTTACAATGTTCATTTGGTATTTCAATCTACAGATGTTTGTCTAAAATTGATGAACTGTATCATGTACAGCCAAAACATATAATATCAATTCGAATACTAAACCGGTAAATATTCTGAGGGAATTAATTAAAGTTATCCGTTATCGATTCAGCACTGCTTTCGTATAC
>CM067353.1:77735737-77906303 GCA_034190875.2 Urechis unicinctus | reverse complement strand
GAGAACGGTTCGTGTATCTTCTGTCTCCCTTTACTGATTTAGAAATATTATTTTAGACGTTAATCGAGGCTGAAGCATTCGCCCGTGTCTGTCTGTCTTTAGATCAACTGAATATAGTTCACGCTCTCATCGCGTGGCATTGGATGACAGAAATCATAATGCATATGTCCGTGATTAAATGCCATGCTTTTGCCCAACGTGTAGTAATCATCTATGTACCATATTCTCGATTCATCCATTTGCGTACCATTACGACGCTTCCTAACCATTGATTACATGTAGTTCTCCAGCCAATAGATATTCTCGGCTTGAGCAAAGTTGCTTCATTAGAAAATATATCTATTGAAATTCATCCCTTCACTAACGAGAGTGCAGCATATAACCAATGAAATGCGAACTGTTTAACCCCCTTCCAGGTTGTTGAACAAATGAACATGCAGAAAATTGTGTTGGCCTTAAAACATGCAATTGAAGACGCTATTCAACATGTCTTGTAAAATTAATTCTACATCATCATAAAAACAAATGCAGGATAGCGAATGACTCTGCGATAACGTTAACTGCGTTATACTTTAAGATGTAGGTATGTAACATAGCTTTCACTTTTGTGAGATGTGCAGTAATTGATCACGATCACGCTTTCACGTGCAGCCAGTAAGATATTCGCACCATTGAGCCAAATATATAACTTGCTAGTCGAAAGAGGATGCAACCGTCTCTCTATTTCCCTCGTAAGCATGTTTGCCAACAAGTTTGACTTATTTATGCGTATCTCAAGCAATGCGTTTGATTTGTGATACTTGTGTAACCAATTATCTATCCTCGATGCTTTTATTTGTTTCATTTTTTAGTATTGCAATGTCATCTGACACGTTTTATCTGCATCTACTTCTTCGTTATTACAAACACAGAATAGTGGGTAGGTTCGATTGGTTAATCATAGAAAAAATTTCATTGTTCTATATTGAATATTTACTTAACACAGACTTATACTCTCCTCCATATAACAGTTGGCAACAACCAGAAAAGCAAGGCATGGGCTGCACAAAAGCGAACTATGTTAAGGTCATGAATTTACAAGCAACAAACTCAAACTCAGACTGGCTAAACGTTTGCAGTTTTAAAAGCTTGATCTCTCACTTTCACTCACTCTCTATCTCCCTCTCTCACATCAGCTGTCTAATAAACCAGCCCATCATTATTATTGCATCTGTAATTTCGGATTAAAAGCTCTGTATTAATCACGATTGATGCCTTCTGCTATTTTGCACAGTGTGCATCTAATTAATTGCGCAATACGCCGCTTCCATTTTTTATCGGTTAGACAAACAAACCCTTCAAATGATGGTGTCCCGATTTATTTCATTGAAAATGCATTGAAATACTGTACTCCCTAATAAAATAACGAGAACGTCTTGGTAGAGAGGTTATATACACTGAACGCAGTGATTAAACGTTTTTATGTGTGAACGGAAAACGAGTTGCGTAACCGATACACAAAACGCTGGTAACAACCAACATCAGCATAGTTCAATTCATGTGTGCAGGCATGCTTAATCAATCAAAAACAATAATATTTGCAGATACCTGCTGTCCAGGGACTTCTCTTTAGCAAGAAAGTTACACGTACACAGTTTTACACTGGTAGCAATGCATTAAAGCAGCGGCATCAAGCTAATGTATGTAATATTATGCATCAGACAGGTTTACGACATACACACCGATTGCGTATTTGGAGAGTAGTTATTATAGTGAATCTCCCTTGGATAAACAAGAGCATCTAGAGTTAATGGGCCCGACGTATTAACGGTATTATTCTCGGCAATACGCGGGAATAGTTATTATAAATAATCATCGAAAATAGTCGGTGTTGATGCTTTAAATTCCATAGTTTTGCGTGTTGCTTTATAATTCAATAATCAAGGCGCTGTACGAAACACCATACCTGTTTTTTGGTGAAGAGTAGTCAAGGCACTGGTGACCAATGGACTATAACGCATCTTCTTCCTTGTGGCGACACAAATGGCAAAGTTGCAATCCATCTGTGGAAACACATCCGATCGTTATCACACAATGGCATATATAGTCTTCTGCAGGTAACTGTACGGTCAATATGCATTTATAGAAGATAGGCGTTTTATTCTGATTTACATTATGTGTATGAAGCAAAGCACTTTCGCTGATTAGTTCCTATGTGTCAAACATTGTTCTAAGATAAATCCGTTTTGTTAGAACCATTACCTCGAATGGATTATCATCTGGCAACCGATCGGTTAAGAATTGACGTTGCACAATACACTTCCCAAAAATGATATGTATTCATATTTACGTATATTAAACGGATATACATATACCGAACATATATAGCGGTTTACTCCTGCTGCATATTTGCGATATAAGAACAACAACAGACTGTGTTAGTTTTCATTTTATCAACCCAAGTTAATAACATGTTGTGTGGTATATATTAGTTGCACGGTGCTTTTAAGTAGTACAAACACCGGTACCCGTACAAAGCCAACACCATCTCATGGCGATGCCGTTTTGTTTAATTATGTTATCGCCTTTTTGGTCAACTCTCATGTTTTCAACTAATATATTCAATGCTTGTTCGACTGTAATACCAATATATGTGTTCACTAAATTGCATCTACCATTGCATTTGATATTATCTAGAATACAGATAGAGTGATGTTGCCTAAATGAATTTGTTTTGGGCATAGCAAGTTGATGCTGTATGCGTTAACATTTGGTATTCTAGATTGTCAATTATCTGCAGCTAAAAACACACGCTCAACTTTATAGACCATGTTGGTGCAATAGTCGTTCACCCGATTTTGATCTTTTAATTTGAGTATATATCACATGACTAGTAGCAGCCACGCTTTTATTTATTATCATATATCCTCCACAATATCGCCTTTGCACTCACGTTGGGTCGGACAACATTGTTGTGACGACGAGTAATGCATTTGCTTAATGAAACTCTTTTATGAGGTGTGTGGAGCGACTTATTTAAATCATGATCAATCGGCACCTAGACTTTTCATTAAGATGATATATCACGTTCAACTTTACCCACGTCACTGCACCTGCGTTTGTTATGCTGTCATCATTAAAGTCGTGGATTGTAAGCGAATGCACTGATGCTATTCACTAATATCCATACTAAGGAAATACATTCATCACAGCATGATTAAGTAAACATCACACGCGATATGTTTAAATATCTCATATTCTGTGTCCACGTGTTTTCAAGGCAACCATGAAACCATCATAGCACAAGTGTGCGGCTCAAGGCTGTCGTAACCTCTTAACTAACAGATCATTTGTCCCATTCAAATGTACCCACGGGACTATCGAATGGGCATTATGATAGTTTATGCGCACGATGTCGCATAACAGACGCGGTCTGAGGAGTCTTGTAGCGCGACGTCTCCGTGAAAAACTACCATGTTACCTAGGTCTAACATATTTTACATGCGTCGTATTTATCTTACTGCCGCGGGGAGCATATTTCGTTTAAAATGGTAGGGGTAATATATTCGGCGAAACATTTGAGTTACACCGACGTGAAATCCATCTAACCGGCATTGTTAATAAATCCAGTTACTGCCGGTGTATGTCTTCGGACATGAAGAAATAAGAAAAACTTTACTGGTAATACACATGATATCCACTGGTTGCCTATAATAGGGATATATGTTTATGTATTCACTGGAAAACAACTGAAGTACGGAGTGTGACATAACCAAGTGTATCACAATTGGTCAATCAGTAAATATAACTTCCCCAAATCGAGCGGGTGCGACACAATCATTGCTTTACCTGCCATGTACATAATTTCCCAAGGAACCCAGTTATTTAGTAAGTCAAGTTCCAACTAAGCTTTTGTCAGTCATGTGTCCAAATAAGTATAATTTATGATCTTAACGCGTCTATCAATCATAATGTTCTCAAATTATTTGATCTCGTCTTGCTTCTTTTCATATTATGAACGTTGGTAGCAGTGCCCGTTTGAGTATCTTATAATATACATTATAGTAATAGATAAGCAGGTAATTGACCTTTAAGTGACAAATGCCAGTAGACTGGAAGGCATGGTTGCATTCAATTGAGTGACTCTGCCTCATTAGATAACACACCCATTAACATTGACGGAATATGTTTACATCAATCTGGGCTATTGTGTGGCAGTTATTGGCACATGTTCCTTCATTGAAGAGAGTGCAATATGCAACCCACTGAAGGGAAGATGTTTATTCCGCGTATATACTAGCTTGACAAATGAGCATGCTGTAAAAGTGGAACGTTCTTTATTCTTAAAATAATCCAATTTGAAACAAAATTTTCTATGTCAAGGGTCTATTTGTTCTATCTAACCTTAACCATACCGTGTACACAAGTTTAATAGTAAACCAAGAATAATGAAACGATTAAACATTATATTACAGTGATTCTACTTGACCATGTGAGCAAGACATGTTTCATATTTTTCTGGGAGAGGACAGGCAGGTTATCACACTGCTTATTCTATTTAGCCACAGAGTTGGGTGCATACCCTTCCGAGAACGGGATTATCTTAGTCAAATCGCAAATCGAACCCAAAACCGGCTGGTTGAATAATAAACCTTAACCAACATCCATAACGGCATGCTGTCATTTATAGTGCTGCGGCTCTTCGTCTGTTTGGGTGGGCCAAAGGGGCGTTCCCTCTCGGGACCTTCGTGACGTAATGCGATGAAAACTTATACGAGGGAAATAAGAGAGGGCAATCGGCCTTCACATAAATCGTGTTACATTCACATATAATACAACGAGTTATCATTTGATATCCATGAAGTGGATTTCTTTTACACGCTCTTCTAACCTGTACAGTTTTAGTTGAATAGTCACTCTGTGCGGGCCAAATTGCCACGTGACACCCCGTTATTTGTATGAGTGTATTGTCCTACCCCTTCCGTGTTCTTGGCACACAAAATACTGTCGTTAGTGATTACCGGGTTTGGAATTACCCAAGTTCCAATTTTTAAATAAAAGCGCCTTTGGGAAAAGCATATATGCTTTATATGTCATAACCAATGCATAATTACGCGTTGTTTTCGTCAACAAAGCGTTAAGAAGATTACGAGGCAATGTACGAGGTAACAGATACGGAGGTGATATCATCACTATAGAAGATTGAAAGTAGATAGCCAAAGCTCGTTTACGCATTAATGTACCACCAGAATCAAACATTAGAACCCACTTACCTTATATAGGGATACCAGCATCCTAATTCATGATAACACGTATCCCTTTGTCCCGTGTGTCACGATATCACATGTGGACAGTTCAATCAAATAAGTGCCGAATATATTAACATTCCCTTCTAATAGAAATTTCAAACATTATTTGGCAAAATAATGGACGAACAATGTGGCCGTTATATTGCCTAATAAACGGCGTGCTTCTGATATGGTAATTTGACGCTTATGTGTTAGATGTACAAACCGTACACAGAGGCTATAATGCACAATATGAGATTAATAGCCAATATTTCGTTACCGCACATCTGATGCCTTCTATCTGATAGCGGCCGATGCGGATCTTGCGCAAAGTCATCCGCCCTAGATTCCCAGCCCATCATCGATTAATCTATCGGCAGTATTAACCTTCTTTTAGCTGGGTACAATTGAACCATAGTGATGCTAGATTTGCTTCTGGTTACCAGTTTGCTTGGCTATAATGGGCTGAAGCCATTTTTAACCAATGATTGAAAATGCTTGTTGGCATTGTGCTCGGGAGCCTGACCTGACACCAGCGTTATGCCCTCGGCATGAGTGCGCTAAAAACTAACCAATGCCATGATACTGCCATGCCACTTACTGCAGGGGAAGCAATCGCAAAACTATACTTTATTGTGGACGTTTCAACGCGCTTTGCTAGGGCTTAGTGATGCGTTTAGCCTTAATTATCATTATCGCTCTTTTAGTGTTTATCTCTTTTACGGTGCACACTTTCAACACAATTATATAAAAGTACAGAACGTCTGCTGCCTTCTACCTGAAAACTGCGGATGCAGGCTGTGCTCCTGATCATCCGCCCCAAATGTTTAGCTTTTCATCAGTCGATTTATGGGTGGTATTAACTGTTTTTAGCTGGCATGAATGCTCGCGCGAAAATAAAGGTATGGTGAAAGTTGATTGACTTCTAGTAATCATTCTTGTTGGCCGCATCCTCCGTTTGGCAATCGGAGGCCGAAGTCATGTTTAATTGGGATTGTTGGCATAGTGCATTCATAGGTGGTTAGCATCCCCACTAATTACAGCATTAAATGTTATGTTACTCGCCTCAACTCTATGTCTTCCGTTAGTGCGTTCAGGTTGTGATGATTGTAAGATGGTATTATAATCGACATAGTCGTATTGCGAGGGTAAAACAATCGAAGATCAAAAATATACTTGGGTAAATAGGTCTTCTGACATTTCAATTTATTGATTTTGAATAAAAAAAAAATCAAACACACACCTACTACAGATTTAAAATAGCTTGCATCAACGATTGTTGGTGTTTTCGCGAACGTCAATATGATAATTGCAGTGTGATTATATCTAACCAGGGAGCGGTATATTTAACGCTGTACGTCGGGAGACGTTAAAACACCGCATCTTACCAACTACCATTCGTTTAGAACATTAATATATCATCATGAATGAATGAATGCTTTAAATCGAGTCGCTTGATGCAATCAACACATATATTGATCTTGTATTCAAAAGGCTGTGCGCAGTGTGCATGATGACATTAGAGAAAGACGACTAGTTTTCAATAGGTAATTGGTTGCATAATCTGTTCCGAACGCATGAGCCGATACATAACTTGCCCGGAAGCTACAGCTGACAGCTTACTCGCTGAAGTGTGCAAGTCTGGACGTCTAAGTTAGGAAACTCCAAGTCAATTCCATTGCTAACACACTAGGATGAGTTGTATATGTACAACATTAAACCACCGTTGTCAATAGACAGCTAATGTGGCGAGTGTGTTTATGGTCGTTCACTTGTGTGCAGAAATATACTCGGTTTAATTGCTATGATTCGTGGATAATTATCCACAAAAATGACTCGGATACACTAGTGAATTCTTTTACGCATGAATTATCGTTAAATAGGTAATCGACAGTATATCATACTTTCAACGTAAACGTCGACACATGTTGTGGTCTAAGTGATGTAGACAAGACGTCAGGTGATTGGTAACTGAAAATCGGATGTTTTTTTCTGAATGTGGGCGTACAGATTCTGTATCCCGCCAGAATATATTTTAATGACGCAAGAAAGTATAATATGAGTGATGTCTAGAGGCTACTGTTGAGCTGGAATCCCAATCTGCTACATCTGTGCAGAGTTGACCTTCCAACTTGGTCAGTACGATGATGACCATATCGTTGCTTGAATGCTGTATGTATATTTTACTTCTGGGGACGGAGGTATATATATGTGTGTGTGGCGTCGTCAGCAAGCGTGGAGGTACAATTTCCTCTACATTTAATTGAAGATCAAACGGGTTGACGTTAGCTGTTATGGAAAATGACGGTTGGGCTTCACCGGACTATTTAATTTGGAAACTGACTCGATTGGAAAATTAACATCGTATATCAAGGTTCGGTATTTGAGTAGGGGGTGGGGAGGGGGGTTGGGAGTTGTGGAATTATGTCTCCAAAGTGATTGACGACGCTTATTACGGTTAATACATAAAACCTTATTGATAAGGACGGTCCCAATACTACCACAAAAGCTGTTGGTACCGCAAGTAATCCAATGGACTCATTTGAGAAACCTGTCGTTGCAAACGTTAAATGATAAACCCAGCTTATTTCGTTGGATTGATATTGAAAATATTGTGTATGATAGCTCGATAATCATTTATGTTTTAGTTGCATTATTGGAAGAAGTTAATTTGCCCTAATTGCTGGAGTGAATGGCCAAGAGGCTGATGAATTCAAAAGCTATTAAAGCGAACCGGATATTGATCACTTCAGGGCAAGAACACTTGTTATTCACATTCCCCTTAAAATCCTTTCGAAATGAGCAGCGTTATGAACCACCGTCCTTCATTACCTTTCTATCTCGTCAGTCGATTTGTGCATACTTTTTAGCATCTAGACATCCTAGTCTATAACAAGTCGTGTTGTTGCGAGCTGCGTTGCGCATTCACCACACAATTTTCAACAAATTCCTTAATGGTTTGTGCTACGAAAAGTATTCCTCACTAGTACAGCAGATAGCAATCCATTAGATCATTATTAGCTATATAATCTAGTTGCTGGGTCATTGATTAGCGTGACAACGACTTGTTATATTCGAGACACCTTACATGTTCACGGTGCATTCGCGCAGCAGAGTATCCAGGTCTTATCACACAAGGCGTTTCAATCCCTTTGATCAATGTTTCACGGAACATAACAGGCGTCAAGGAGTCTTCACAACATTAACACACCACCTGCCTGTGTTCTATCGCGCAATATCCGGACCTCTGACCGTCAAACGACGAGAGGATTCCAGATTCTCTGTAGGGCAAGGTTACCGAGATCAAATTGATCATCGCTTCATCATTCAGACATTGATACCTTTCATCCGCCGTTTTTGTTGTGATCTAATCTAACGCAAAGGACAGGTGCAACTTCATTTTGAGCATTTAATATACCGCAAATTGAGCGTGGAATTAATGAAAGGACACGATGGTTTACAAGAGCTCATGTAAAAGCCCGTGGAATTGAAGGACGCGTGATTATAAACTGCTTAAGTATTGCCAATGCGGCTGGCATGAGATTCATATGTAAGACTTATTGACCAACATTGCGATTAATGTGTTATTCCTTAAGAGTGTAGCCATATTCCCTTCAGAAGAACGCATTTTTTCGGCGTTGATTACTGGTAATTCAGACAAAAAAGTAGATACACCAGCGTAACCCTCGTGCAGTCTGGATTATAACAACTTCATTTCAACCTATTGCATATTGCACGTATGCTTTCCAACGTTGTACGTTCAATGTGGCGGGGGAAAGGCGTTTAAGCCAAAAAAAGTCTCAACTGTTGATGCCAAGGAATGTCAGTTGCAGGCTTAACGACTCATGCCAATTTCACTGCCTTTATACATTATGAATTTTTAATACCTTTATGACCATGTAAATTACGCAAGGGTAATTCTGATAGGCTTTGATGAACTAATAAACATGCTAATAAGCGAGCCTGATAGCAGTTATGTACCACTATCATTTTAAAAACATTATATGACTCAACACATTGTCACACCATATATACTTATCATTATGATTACTCCTCTTCCGGGCGGCCCTTGGTGTAAGATCGTTACACAATATCGGATACTTGATATGAACACGACATGCCTAATCAATCATGCTTTGTTGAGTTATGTTTAGTACAAGCATTCGTTTTTGGTACAATTACCACAGCACAGTGAGCGTTCATGCGTTTATGAATACTTGCTAAGTACGAGCATTCGTGCGGAACAAAAATCCATTCGCTTTCACTGCAAGGATTTCATGATCAATGGGTACAAAAATGTAAATTCAGTGTTGAAATATACGCCTTGTTCGGACGTCATTCGTCATGTCGCTGTAAAATATAGCTCAGATTAATCACAAAGCGACAAAGAAGACCTGCACAATTTATGAAATATCGGGCCCATGAAATGGTGTCTACAAATTGCGCCCACCCGTTTCATCACGTTATTTTGACCCCAACACGCACTAAATATAGCTGTTGCCAGCCCCTTAAACGTAATATACAGATAAGCTACTCCGACCTTTAATGAACCACGTTGCAGCTCTTAATGGGAACCCTGGCGTTGTTTCAGGACAGGAAGGTGTTGGTTGAAGGGGCCAGTAAAGCAGCAGGAAGCAAATACATTAGCGTGAATCAAACACATTGATAGCCTACAAAACTGCATTAACCAAGCGGTTAAATACAACAGTTGCTTGGTTGCCTATTTATTATAAGCGAATGTATCACTACATAAAAGAAGGTGGGGTATAGAACGAATGCTAGGCACTGGCATATATGTGGCCTTTTACGACGACTAAACGTGCAACGTAAGTATGTACATTTTCATGCAATGTTAAAGCTATAATAAATATTGCTTTTATGGCACCTGTGCACCGACCCATGATCGAAGTCACATTGAACATAAATTAATATGAGAATTGGTAGATAAATTACCAGCATCAGTGACAAAGTAAATATATATATATTTTTTCTACTAACTTTACTTATGAAGAAGATATACGCACTATACGACTGACTCATTTGTTTAATCGGCTGTAAATGAGACTTTACTGGTTGTCGGTTTAACCTTTTGTGTGTTTTATGTTGTACTTTTCATTTGCGCGAGGGCATATGATAATCTGCACAATGCATGGGTTAAATGCGCAGTATAGTCATGATGATCGATTGCTTCCTACAGACAAGATTCAGTTCCATCTAGGGGAACGATGTTCTTTTCAATCATTGTGTATAGTATTGATGCAAACCTGGTAACCAGAAAACCAGTGTAATGATAGCCAACACATTAGTCCAGCACCTTTTATGTGACAGGTTTGGGATACATGAGATATGCATTAATCGAAAAGGTGAGTTACAATAGAGTTGGGCATTGTTTATCATGTACAGGTAATCATAACAAAGGCGTGGGGCTATAACTCACTCCATACGCTGTTGCTAGATAAGCCATAGTGTTATTTGTTACTACATAGACCATTGCTATGACCCACATAACATTGTTAACGCGTTATTGGACTCAATATAAAAGCGAATCTTTATCCTGAACCGCTTGAAGATTGATATAACTCACTAGCAACTACCTGTAGTTTATGATGTTCTCCTGCAATGTCCATTTGTTGTACAGGTGAGGAATCCTTTGCACAGCACCAGCCCTTTAGAAATTTGTGGAAACTAGGTTTATGGTGTATGCGCACCTCAGCTGGTGACAACACGACACAAATGGACTGATGAGATGTAACGGTATCGAAAGACAGGTGCTCATATCGACAGCAATCTAAGGGATATTAATAAACAGTGCTATTAACTTGCAGTCACTAATATCTGGTTCGCTTAATATAATATGCAATGAAGTTTTCGGTTCAATTAAGTAGTTCCGAATCACAGGGGGGGGGGTCATTGTGTGAATTACATACAGACAAAGTAATTGATACGCCGACTTTGTTAATTGCATAGGGTATATCCCACGCATATCTTGCAAAAACCAGAGCTCAACGATAAATGTCAAGGTCAATAACATTAAATGCATCATTGTAAAAAGGGGTAGAAGCTGTCAATCAAATAACAAAAGCGCAGTGAATATGTTGATCTTAATGAGGCTGAACTTGCTACATAAAATATTCCACATTCAGCTTGATGAATAGATGCAGGTTGTTTTATGGATGCTATGTACATGCATACACCCCAAATACAAATATCGAATTGCTGCATACATAATTTACTGATGATAGACGTATATTACAATGTCATGTCATCACAGAAGCGCTCCAATGGTCCTTAGTACCAGTTTACTTTATTCTGAGCATCTATGTAGTAGTACAATAAAAATGACTTTTCACAGCATGATAGATAATAGTTCTGCAGCGTACATAACATAATAATGCTTTTTTTTTTACAAGAACTATATGCCTCAGTATATATCAAGCCTTCGACTGATTGGCACCTCGCCATAAGACTATGTCAAACATAATTACTTCTTGCAATCATAACAGCCTAATCGCACTACACGAATACATAGAGTAGAGGCGAGATATATTATATTTATTATTCTAATTATTGGGGATGCTTGTCGCCTATGAGTGTAGAGCTTTATCACCACGACTATGTGTGCTTCTAAAGAGTTATATATGGCGTTACATCTGTCCCCATACCAAGTCCATTTGCAATGGACTCATGCAAAATGCTTTTGATGTCATGCATAATTAGGCGGGCAGGCAGCTATGTTGAAACAGTAAGTTGTCCAACACAAAGCAGAGTTATTCTATTTATTCCTTTGTAGTAAATGATATGGTAGTGTCATGGCATAATTTAGTTGTCACTGCACGCACTCCAAGACCAGAATGCTTTTGATGTCATGCATATTCAGGCGGGCAGACAGCTATGTTGAAACAGTAAGTGGTCCAACACAAAGAAGAGTTATTCTATTGATTCCCCTGTAGCAAATGATATGGTAGTGTCCTGGCATAGTTGAGTTGTCAGTGCACGCATACCGAAAGCTTAAACTTGGTCTTTAAATCAGGCTCCCGAGGAATCCGCCGTGCAATAAGCCAACAATCCAAGCCCGGCTTTGGTTAAACATGGCTACGGCCCACTATAGCTATACGGACTGATAACCCGAAGTCAGTCCCGGTGCACCATAAATTTTTCCGAGTATTTATGCCAGTTCCAAACAGTTAATACAACCAATAAATCGATCGATGAAAGGCAAAGGATTTCGAGAGGAATGACTACGAGCATCGCCAGCATCCGCATTGTTCAGGTAGACGTTCAGCACTTCTATACTATTGTGTTGAAACTGTTTTTAATACAAGAGTTAAACACTAAAAGAGCAAAAATGATAATTAACAGTAAACGCATCACAGAGCCCGAGCAAAGCGCGGTGAAAGGTCTAAAAATAAAGTATAGTTTTGCACTTGATTCCCCTGCCGTAAGTGATATGGCCGTATCATGGCATTGGTTAGTTTTAAGTTGAGAGCATAACACTGGTCTTAGATCAGGCTCCCGAGCACAATGCCAACAAGCACTGTCCATCATTGGTTAAAAATGACTTAGGCCCATTACAGCCAAACGGACTGATAACCCCAAGCAAATTTAGCTTCACTGTGGTTCAAATGTACTACGCAAGTTGAAAGAAAATAAATACCAACGATAAATTGATCGATGAATGGCTGGGGATCTCGGATGGATGACACTGAGCATTATTTTCTTTCGCCGTTATCAGATAGAAGGCATCAGATGTGCTGTAATGGAATATTGGTTATTAATGTCATATTTTGCCGTTTTCTTATAGCTACTACTGATGCAGTTTGGGTTGTAGAAAATAATCGCCAAGATGCACGGTGGATAGATGGGATCGATTTTGGTAATTTGGTGTACTGTAAGGTCTATACACTGCCCATTCTATTGCTACAGAAATGAATTGCATTGAAAAAACCCGTGCTGACGATAGCGCAAAAGCAATTTCATTCTAATATTCATTTGCTTTACATATCGGCTTATTGAAAGGAGGCCGATTTGTCAAAATGCACACGAAAAGCAAAGAAACAGCTAGCAAGCTGAAAAGAAAATGGCGTGTTTTGATGACGCAAATGATCAGGTAGTTGAAGACCGATAACAGAGGGAGACCGCCAGTGATGCGTTACTTCAGAATTTATTATCAGGGCGCGTCTAAGCTTAGCACAGAGGGAATTTACCCTCAGTCGGGTGAAGATTTACATATAAATAACAATACTGAAAGTAATTGCGAGAGTCCGTATAATATTGAATTTGTTATGTGGATCATGCAAATAAAATGAAACAAAATCCATTTTAGTGTTTGGATGGAAATATACATTAGCATCATATCAGATCTCAACATCTATGAAAATAGTCGGAAAATGGATATTCCTGGACATGTAAAGGAATAGTGTGTGTGTATGTATCGCAAGAGTGCTGTAGATATATTTCACCCATTATACTTCAAGGGAATGATTCTGAGCAAAACATTGCATAGACACATCTGCTCTGAATTAAATATATTTCATATATACATGTTCTTACTTAAGCCAACAACACATTAACCAAGTTTTCACGTCCCTGGTTGGTAATCATAATGAGTAAGATATTGGCAGAAGAATTGAACAACTCTTTGGATAGGTAAGCTAATGGAGAAAATATGAAATATTCACGGTGGTAATGCATTCACAATGGATCAAGACAAATTTAATCGCGTCTGCAATCAGTTTGCTCTACAGTTATCAGCAGTGCTGATTCGTTAGGTCACTTGGTCGTGTTCGGGGCAGACCAACAGTAAACGGTCGCAGTTGACACAACTTCCCATGGCAGCGATGCCATTAGCTCTGTCGATCTGCAACTTCATTATCCCTAGATACAAGCCGCAATATGTGCATATCAGATGAAATAAAAATGACAAAGGAGAGGATTTTAGTTGGGTTACGCTCATAATATTTAACTGTTAATCAATGCTTTTATATAATGCATTGACGGTTTTTGACTGGCATTAATACTTGGACTACAATAAAGCCACATTTTAGCTGGATTGACTTCGGGGTAACGACAAGCTTGTCTCGTGTAGCCACTCGGAGTAACGTAAAGCCTTGGGTAAAGCTGCATTGACTTTCCGGGCTTTCTTGCCGTTTGACAATGGTGAAAACATTTTAAGCATCATTGCCACAACACATGGAAGTACTGCGGATGTGTAGTAATAACGTTTTTTGTAGTTATACAATGTGCCTTATAGTGTAGTGTAGTATTTCCCGTCATGCGGATAGCTGAGATAAAACACGATTGTTTATGTTTGCCTACTAATATTTAAATGAAATGGGATTTTTCAAAGTACGCTCTCTACAATTTGCTCAGTTGTCACGTACGCCTGTGCTTGACTCATTCAAGCCAGATGCAGCTCCAACAGACATTATTAACTATTAATTTAAAACAAATCTTCATGACTGGATGCTTTAACTGTGATTGGTTGACAACATCGACAACGTCAATGCATGCTAGAAGTAGCGTGTGCTGTGCAGAATGACGATACGTTAGACCGACGGCCAGTTTCCATTGTTAACAAGCGGCCGGAACCGATGACAACACATGAGCTGATAAATGCCCTATCCCGATGATTGAATTTTCAAGGGATGACAGGCGAAATACTTCAGCAAGTTGTAAATGACAGCATAAACCCACCATTGCAATCAACAGCTAAAATGTCAACTTTGTTTAAAATGTTCATTGCTAGCCAGAAACATCTACGTACTGTCGCTAGACCACTTGCTAATAGTCGAAATAACTGATCCAACAGCCTACACATTGTATGTATCATTGTCAATCCGTCACAAAGATCTGTTCCGCATTCCAAAGTTTCACATGTCTCAGTCGTTGTTTCGACTGATGCATCCAACTAGGCTCTCTATAACACAAAGGGTTGTCAACTTGCTATAAACTTTGCTTTCGTTCAACATCGGTTAGAGAATTACACCGCAAGAGGTGCTGCAAGCATTCTGCAAATGTGACGCGTTAGTCAACTACATACTAAGAGGCAAGGCTATATCGTGATTAACGTTTTAATAACGCTTTTATAGTAAGGGCCTCCTGGATGTTTCAACGCAGCATCACATATTCACTATATGTCAATGGAACATGCACGCATTGTTGGTAAATTGCTTGAAACAAATCACTTTGCTATACTGCAAAGGCACGATTAAAAGTGCAGTTTACAAAGCAAAATTATGATCAATTTTCAAATTGGTGTATAGTTAACGAGATTACGCATTTAATGTATATAATGACTGTTCAACGCAAAATTGTTCGCACACCACACCGAACCAATGAGTTTCTGTGGCACATTCCTAGCTTGTGATTTTCGCCGCTTTAAGTTCGTCTTGAAGTTATCCATCACAAGCTTTTTGATACCCCTTATCGTTACAGGTCATATATGCTGTCGATCCATTTTGCAATTATGGTAGGGCCTGGTATCTTGACAGACTGAATACTATGAATAAAGAGTATAATATATCCGAAACGTCTTCTGGTGACATCGTCATATTCCGCACCTTATATGCTGCTGCTGTCGTTACATTGGCGCTTTTCATTTAAACGCAATGCAGGCAAGGAATTTAATCAAGTTTAACACATGCGGCATGTGCGACGTGATGGTGCATTTACAGGTAAGTTTACATATAATTTTAAGAACATTGATATGATTAAAATGTTTTAGATATCGCGCCTCAGTTTTGTTCTCTAGACAAAATGTTTGGAACGCATTCTGTATCATGCCGGCATCACGCACAGACGAGTGCAAAAGATTGCACAAGATTGTCTGAGGCGCCTACCGGATTCATAGCAAACTAACCAGGGCCTTTCAGACGATTGTCCTGAACGTTTGCAAATATAATGTTTCGATGGCCGCATGGCTGCCCTTCTCGTCACTTTCGGCTCGTCTTGTTACCAGCTAAACATTTCCTAAACACCTAAGTTGCTGGTGTTCTTCGGTATGAGACACGCGCCTGACAATACATTATGCAATGGCATCTGAATGTATAACTGGGTATGGAATGGTGCTTCTTGCAACGGTGTCTAAAGGGGTGTAAGCGTCTTAAATTGGATTAATTACCAAATTGGGCAGTTTTGCGGTATTCAAGCGATTGTGGTTTGTTACTCACAGCGTAAAACCAAGTTACTCGGCTAAAGGTTGTCGCTCTAGCCTTTTTGTATATATAGGCTCTGTCGTATCGTTGTCGCATAGCAGTTTAGGTGTTGTACGAGCTGTAATTGCAAGATATTCACCTATCTATCAGAAGACAACCTCGCCTCTACCGAGCAATTGTACATAGAACAATATTGCTTTGGTACGAATCTTGAAAGGCTGCATATACAAGCTCTTCCGCATGAGGTAAAAATATGCTTTGATACTGATACAAATCGCATTTATATGAGCAAAACATGTGCAGAAATCATTAACACCAAATATCGTACAAAATCAGATTAATGACTTTACCGGTTCGTTTTAGTCGCACTATCGTCATTATTGGCTTAATGCATTTTTTTGCAGCAATGCTTAATATGAATATCTGGGAGAAGATATGTAATTAACAGCGAAATCATGGAGACAGCCTCATAAAAGCGATACGACCGAAATATGAAAATGCAATTGAAACAGGAAATGACAGACACAGCGATAAAATAAATTAACATAAGTCAGTTTGAATCTTTATCAAGCATCTATCATGATGACTAAATAATTATCGGTGTTGAAAAATTACGAGAAGTAGGAAACAGTACGGCAAGAAATATTATGGCGAACTAAAGAACGTAAGCGTGTTGGATTAGGTTGCCCAGTTATAGTAGTCATACAAACTGTGACTGTAAAGAAGTGCAGTATTGCATTTTAACCTAATCGCAAGCACAAGTACTGGGAGCCGTAGTAAACGAAAAAGATGTAATAACGAAACGTCATTATTTGATCAATAGAAAAAAACTTAGACAATGTGGGTTCTCTGTCGCTGTACACAAATACAGTGCAAAGCAAACAGCGCATACAAAGACAACAACTAACGAACGATTTAGATTCACCAACTTACCAGCAAACAGTTCAATGCACTTTTCCATTGTTCGCTTGGCTTGAACCAAATCAGCACGTAGAAATGTTTCCCAAGCGACTCATGAAGCCAACTATTAACGAAACATCATGAGCTGACTTGGCCCAAAGAGATTGTTACTTCATACCCCTATTTACTTCTAATTGCACAGCAGCTTGTCTAGGCAATTTCCTAAACATATCCTGCGCGCACAATATAACAATTGTCTACGAAATAGCTGTACTGTTACAATGTGCACTGCATTTTCCCAGCAGTCATATATTCTGCATTATGTAGAAATACATGAGGTAGCATTGCTTGAAAGAACAAGCCGGTGTCTATATCAAGCCTAACATTATAACTGATGGAAATAAGAAAACATATATACATCAAGTGTTAATATTTCAGATAAATTGATTCTCACGTGTTGCAAACAACCAATTGTCCCTCAATATGACAAATCGCTCAGTTGGAATAATGTATTTGTTTCCACCATACAATGAGAAACAACGATGCATTCAGTCTGCCTGTGTGTAATATTTGCAGGATATATGTATTCACCACCCACCGGGTGAGATAATCAGCAATGTATACGCCTAATTATATGTACCTTTTACGAAAGACAGTGGCATATGTTGTGAATGTTTGCTAATTACTTTGTGTGATGGCGTAATCAGCTGTTAAAATATTAATCAGTCTCTGCACAATGTAACTCCTATTACTTAGACGGCACCAACTAGGCAGGTTATATTACGGTATGTGTCATATTTGTAACATTTGCGGCAATATTGTAACATAGTGAGACTTATCTGCTTAAAATTAAGTTTGTTGTCCGACATCGTGATATATTTCATGGGAGTTGTTAACTTTTTTACTATTATATTGCCTCGTGAGGTTTTTTTAAATGTATAGGAAAACATCCAACATGCACCTAAAATGATCAGATCAGTGTCTCATGCAATTGTCGCTGGAGAGACAATTTCTCATCTCTAATTAATAAACAGAATATTTGCCTTTTTTCCGTAATGTGACAATATCGCTGCCTTGAAAACTTCTTTGAAATTCGTTCTGTACGCCAAAATTTGATCGTAAAGTGATCTTTATAACTAATCTAAGCAATGCATTCATTTTGTGGCATTTTCTGACAGCTACATTGAATGTATCATACTGTCTCCGATGTGTTATTAGAGTGAGAAAAGTTTGCTTTTAATCGGATAGATATGACAGTGTGTACGTATAAGACATTTTTGCCGGTGTCAGTGGAGGTTGTGTACAAAGGTATTCGACGGTCTTTGACGACAGTTTTGAACAAGAAGGACGTTTTCCATGTTTGGGTTTGACAGTTTACGGGTGCTGTACAGTATTGGCTATTGATCATCAATTGAGCATTACATGTTTTTAACTCCAAGGAGAGAGACAAAACATACAACGAGTTGTTTCACATAACAAATGACCGCATGGTGGAAACCCATTATGAAGTAAACGCCAATGCATATCCCAGTAGTTTTTCTCGTGTGAAGCCGTTTGTATTTTTCACCGGCTTGTGTATTGCTCCAATTCATTCCACATGGCAAAAGGCTCCTATCTGCGAAACATAGTAACAACAATCGTTCATTAATAATTCTAGGAGCGTAACCAAACATGCTGTATATTTGTTTCATTCAACCTTGAGAGGTATCATCTTCTGTACTTTCACCTGAATACTGAAACGCGTATGATAAACGGACGGAGCTCAATCATCACGAATTAGAAAATGCTCTAAAGACGTTACCAGATTTTCGTAGCATCATAGCATCCTACACGCCTCAATACAGTGTAATCACCGCTATACAAGTACAGCCCATGCTCGGGGTTCAACATAGGCTAATACACAAATGGTTTCTTGCAAGGTAATTGTGCGGCGCGTTGCAAAATCGTCACGTTTGAGTTTATTACGGCGTTCGGTAACGCAGAACCAAGCGACAACGGTATAAAATAAAACACGTCACAGCACATTTACTGATTGATCTGTCATGTAATCGTGTCCTATAACATTTACCAGTGTACAATACGCTGCAAATAACTGAAAGTGCCACACTTTGTCGTACAATGGCTGATTCGCGCTACTAAATATGCTGCATGAATATAATATTAAACTCAATTACAATAGATTATGAAAGGTACCCAGTTGACTTATAAGTTCTGCAAGTTCCTGCTTGAGTCAGTGCAATCATTAAGCTACAATTCATCTGTCTTATTCTAGAAAATGCTGATTAAACTGTAGCTCCGTCTGCAGAATGCATATTACAGGTTAGTATTGTTAGTGCTATTCTTGCCATTCAAAATGGAATTACATATGGTTGTGCTCTGAATGAACACTTGAAATCCTTGTAATAGCACTTGAGCATACACCATGAATAAATAGGCCATTTCTTGTACTAATGTGGGCTATAGTACCATTTTTTCAATCAAATACTGTGAGAACAACTGGAAAAAATACTGCTGGTGTATTTTGCTGTGCATATTTCGTGGTGGTCAAAATCAAGGCTGTATATGCATGTGACATTAAATCGATAACACTGATTTTTGCTACGTTATATCCAGTATACTGATATTTGAATCGAATACCATTGGGATTGAATATATCTTCTGATACATTAGCTATGTGTCTAATGTTATTTGTTAGAGTATTTAGCGATAGAATCGTGACAAGGTTTTGTTCTGTGTAATTATGGTGTGATTCATTTGAACCCATAAACCAGGCATTTAGTGCTACTGTATCGTAATGATGTCTATGTAATTAATTTTATTAGGCTGAACAAGAACCCAGAACTAAAGTTGTTGGCACATAAGCCCAGCCATTCTGGCAAATTTACTTCTTATCTTAAAATGCAATGCACTCAAAGTAAGAATACAAAATATTTTCAGTGCTAATTGAACGAAATAAGCTGGGATTTTAACAAAGACTTCCAGCGTCATTGTATTGCTGGTGGTACCAAGAGCTATTTATTTATTTGATATTATTAGTCGCGTTGATTGACTTTTAAACAGTAATTCATTCGGAAATAAAAAGACTGGTGTATCAGAGATGCAAGCTCAATTTTATGGCTTCATAGCAATTGATCTAGCACCAAACACGGAACATGTTTTTGCCTAGAAATGAGCGTTTCTAAACACATTTGACGCGTCAGCTTGCCGTTGGCAACGGTAGTTAAATGCTGTATACACACATTTTACTGTATGCATTAGCATTTGAATTGTCGCGGAGTTTCCTAACTTAGACATCCAGGTTTCCTAACATCAGTAAACAGCCATTAACCTGTCATCCCATGCTAAGGTGTAGTTTTGGGACAATTTATTTATCATCCCATGCGTTTGTAACAGTTGCAGCAACAAATGTGCAACTGAACCTAGTCGTCTTAATAGAGCAGAGCTGGTTCTGTCGTAAATCTAACATTTATCGTGACGAATTCGTCTGAGTTATCGACGCGGCTACAGCTATACATAATGTTATCATCAATTTCCAGCAAACATAATTGATTGAGGATAGATGTACGGTATAAAGATATGTCATCATACAAGCTCCTTTATCGTTCTCAGCACTAACTTCTTAGAAGGCTGTGCAGTCGAGAATACACACATGCTGTAAGTTGTGCTGTAAGTTATCCGTATTTCTAATCCATTTTGCGCCAGTAGTATGACGTTTAAAATACACTGGCAATCTAATTATATATCGATTGTATTAACTGTTACCTCATACATGCCGCGGCCGTTCTTGCAACACATTTCGATTGATATATTTTGATATATAACCATCCTCTCTTGCTGTTTGCATTTGCTGTGCTGACACAATGGATAGCTAGTTGACTTGTTTTTGCTCATACATAAGGCATGTGATCATGGCGTTAGTAAACTGTCCGTGCATTAAATGCATTGATGCTGATATGCAAATGTACATGCTTGAATCTTTGCAGGCGCATGCTGAGCATCATTGCTGACGTAGACAGTCTTGTCATTTACGATGGAACTGTCTTTTGTTCTGAACGTTTTAAAATATATCTGGTATATTCAATAGAGTTTAACGAAGTTTTACTGAACTCAACCGGAGTTATATTTTACTCCATAAGCATAAAAATCCTAAATTTATTTTATCTTTTTTGCCAATTTTCAGCTCATTATGCATTCCTGACATATACGTGAACACCTGCACATCGTTTGTTTAGGCTTGATAATGAATATTGATATTTAAAAATGCGTTGGAAAATATCATGTTTAACTCAAAGATATTTCCATCTAATATTTAGTTGAGACATTTTCTCAAAGGACATAGTCTTCAATGTTCATTGGCAATGTATTATTGGCCCCAGTACATGATAAGTATATTCCTGTTAATTACTGGTGTGAATATTAGTGACCGAACCCAGTATATCAAATGGAAAAAAACTAACGTCTACCTCTATAGTTTGATCTTTTGATATCCACAGTGAGTTTGCTCTAAGAACCATAAATATGAACTGATGAATGATAAAGCATGTTGTTCGACCAGTACCGGTTCGCATCCCAGTGTGCCAAGAGAACTTAATGCTGGAAACATGGATAGGTTCATTTCGGCTAATATAACTCGTAAGTTGCCAAGCCGGAGGCCAACATGGCGGCTTGGTACAACACTCTGTGGTTAGCCTACTGTAATGGCTAATCAAGTTTTGATTTTCATCGTGTTGTTAACCAGCGGTGTTCATTTTCGTGAATGCATACAAATAATCTGGGATTGGTTGCCAGTGGTCACTTATATATAAATTATTACCCAATCTCCATTCCAGTAAATCGTTTTTTATGGCTGCAATTGACGTACTTTTGCGAAATCAAAATCGACATTGTAAGATAACTTAAGAAAAGATGGTAAATGTTACATCTATTTTGCATTACGTATTGTTGTATTGATAAACACAAGTATCATCGAGGACGTCCCATCAAACATACCATGCTGGAACATAAACACCACAGTGAAGCAACATCAGGTAAGTACAAGAAGCTTGTCAGTTCCCAAATATTTTGCAATATATTACAAATAATTTCACATTTGCAGTAAGCTCTCGGGATAATGAAATAAGATGCATAGAGACTTCGTTACTAACTTGTATCTTGTCTGCTGAGAGCTTTGAAATTATATAGCACTCGTTGAGGGATGCGAGTTTGATATTGTCTTTTAACCTTGCCAACTTTATTACTAGTCTAACAACTAATGCAGGTAATGAGGGACAGGTGCCTACAAGCAATGCCAAATTCCGCCTGGATGTTTAGTGGCATAAGATGTTCATCTGCAAATGTATGTTACTTTGGATCAGGAAACGGTGTTGTGGTTATTCAAGATAAGTAATTTGCCTTTGCACCAACTTATTTACATGTAAGACATATCAGATTGCATAGATACAACTGTTTTTGCGAATAGCACACCCGTCTTGCTTTCAGTATATTTTGTAGCACATGTCATACCACTGATCAGAGAACAAATTCCTTTTGTGCCGATCTATGACACATTTAGCTAACAATTGTTGTCGCGGCGCAGTGCGTTAGAAAAACCATCAAACATTAACGTAGTTAACCTATAGTGCATGGACGCTGCAGCTGTTGTCAGCGAATAGCGCATAAACATACGTACGTGACAAACATTATCTGATTGTATTATTGCCTTTGACATGTTTTCAAGTTTGTTCACCTTAAAGTGGATCATAATCGCCTACTGAAAGCAGTTGGCTAACATATTGAATTTACTGAACCACCCTGTGCCGTTTTCACACAATTCTGATTGCGATTATCATTACTTCGTGTGCTATGATGAATGTCTGATGTTATCGACCATACATACCTGCTGTGAATAATCTTAAAACTTTTCATTGCAATTCTACAGGCTTTTGTTGCTTCGTAATGCTTCCGTGCCTACAAAGCAACTGTCAAATATTGTGAGCAAATATTATTCACCCAAACGAAAGTTTTCCACACATCCAGCATACTTTATTCATATCGAATTGTTACTGCGTTTCGAAAGTTAACAGATCTATTGATAGATATGTATTATTTAATTGAACTATCATTTAAATATGGTGTAAAAAATTTAGTACTTCTGAATTTTTTTATCTCTAATGTATGCTCGCTCAATTTTTAAAGGACGACATAAATCTAAGCTTGTTAGAAGCGACCTCATTTTAGGCAAGTTATCATAATAAATTAAGGTGTTCTGAACGGTTTGACATAACAGTATATCGACATCCTAACTAAAGTGATGTCGATATATTGTAATGTCTAACCGCTCAGAACACCTTAATTTATTATATATATATATATATATATATATATATATATATATATATATATATATATATATATATATATATATATATATATATATATATATATATATATGTTGAGAGGCTTCCTCCGCATATCACGACGCTAAGTTCGGCAAAGCATACATGATGATGTCGATTCAATGGGTGAAAGCTATAATTCTCGTAGATTTGAAGGGCACCGTGTGGTGACCTTTTTTGCGTAGTCAAAATGAAGATTTGCCGGTTAATATCTGGCCGTTGTGGATTTGCAGGTGTCGTTGACAAGCAAACCGATGTTCTATGCTGATATCGCTTCACAGAACGTTCATACCTAATTAGATTTGCAGCATCGATCACGTGTTTTAGAGAGAAGATAAATGTAGTTTTACCGTGCTTGATATGCTTACAAAGTAGAATGTGCGCTTTATACAGCTGACTCAGTTGCGAATCAGGATGCACTAGTTGTCGGTATACCCTTTTGTGGCAGTATATTGTACCTACTTTAAGGAAAAGTAACATATTAAACCTCTTTACCAACATTTATGCTGTCCGTATATTTCAACATAACTTCAGTGGAAGGGATAACTAATTTGTAAATAGGGAAACAAATTTGTCTATAGTGTCTCGAACATATATCGATGCATAGCTAAGCAGGTGTATCGATCGTTTATATGGAACATTCTCTATCGACGGTCAAATACGTAATAGAACTCTACAATGAGTATGTATATTTAGGTTAATTTACATGTGCTCATGTCTGATCACTACATTGTCTGCGTCATTAATTACCAACGTATGTATAATTATGACATTGTATACAAGACAATTAAGTGAAGCATGAAGATGGGGATCTATAAAAACGTACGCACTCACGAATAAATGTTCATCAAGCGATTTATCTCAATTTGAAAAAAAGGCTGCGAAATATTCCTAAGTAAGCATATCTCGTGGCTTTTTTAGGTTTGGGCAATGTCGTGTTGTATTACCACACTTAGGTCAACCTATAAACCGCCATTCACTTCTGTCACGGCCGCCTAAATGCATTTAGTTTTCACTAAATATTTCACGTGATGAGTTGTGCTTTCTGCGTTTCGTCAAGATATATGAAATTCTGAAAGGCAAATCATATGTTTTTTACATCTTCATAAATTTAAAATAACCGATGAATGCATGTCGAATTTACGATTCTTCTGCTGTCAACATAATTATACGTTTTTAATCGATTTGTTTTATATGCTTGCTATATCTAAGTATTTACAGTAATGTCCAGAGTCCGTTCAGGAACAACCACAAAAATAACCGTAAAGGATTTTTTATGGCAGTAATTTATGGTGGCTTGCGGACATTTGTGCTTCATGCTGTAGCAACATCTCATACCCGCGATTTGTTTTATTGCTTGCTATATCTAAGTATTTATTCATCCGTCCAGGATTATATATACCTAAATTAATGAGCCGATTGCGATGTAAAGGATAGTTTATAATATTGCGGACATATGTGCGACATCTGAGTGATCTGACCCGCGATTTATTTTTGCCAACACTGCCTATGAGCCGATCGATGTAAAGATCGTATTGATACGAATATATACCAAAGCAAACCAACGTTGGGACAAACGTAATGATGTCAATATTTGTGGAATTTAATTAATCTTAGTTGAAGAACCATAGCACGTGCATAATAAATTTTGCCGTGCTTTGCAGTTTATCTCTCTAGGCATAGATCGAATCTCCGGACAAAAATGATAAAGCTCTTGCAACAATATACGCTGTTCCAATTAATAGACGTTGCTGTTTTCATCGTTATTGTAAACCACTGAAAAGGTTAAACTTCCAATGGAAAATACAACTAAATATGTTCCTCCGGAGACATTTGTGGGAGCGCTAGCTTTACATAAATGTCCAGGTCACTCAATACAAATAACCATATTAGAAAACCCAGATGTTCGGCATTTTTGTTCTGCTTTAGGTGAGGCGGTAACTATGAACGTTGCGAATATATCATGAGGTCGATCTTGAAGTATGATGTTTAATCGCAACCATAGGCTAGTAGGGATAAGTGTCAGTGAACATGAATTCTTACAGAATGACCAATAGAAAACGCTAAAGATGGTGGTGCCAAATACCGATCTATCATATAATGCGTCATACGGCTTGCAGTACATGTTTGTGCTTTTTGTAAATGCATGTAATCTAGTTTATTTATGTGCATTGTTATAAAAGGGCCGACAACCCACATATCGATGGGTAATGATACAAGTCAGACACAAGATAAGGAAATAAATGGTTACTGCTGCTACACTGTTATGCTTTACATATGCCAATATGATATCACATGATGTGCTTCGGGCAATACACAAGGACTAAATCATGAGATAGATAAGTATAGCCAATTGTGGACCTACAGGAGATAATCAAGCAGCCATTAAATCATTAGTTAGGGTTAGCCGTGTGAATAATTCATTAAAGTTTGGGCTAGCCGTGTGTAGAGTGAAGTTTGAGGTATACAGATTATAAAATGATATGTGGCCATAGCAAAGTGGAAGTTACATTGCGTACGATATTGGAACTGAGTACACAGTACACAGATAATTATCGGTGGGCTACAGGGTTCTTAGACAAATTATACCGAATTGTTTGCCTAATTATGTGACATGTGCTTTATGTATTCTTTACCATCTCTATGGTTCCCTTACTGAGGACGGTTACTAATTGTGTCCGTTGTATATGCTCGCAGACAATTAAGACTCAATAAATCCGCCTGTTTGTCGTCAACACCTATGTAATGGCATATCCTCATTTATATAGCTAATATACCAACCTTTCAGATGAAATATTTTCCGCTTCCTAATTTATATATGCGATTCATATGTACATGTTCGTCAATAACACTGAATGACAGCATTACCGACATGAAACCGTAGACAACGATTACATTGCCAGATACCCGCTGCGTGCCTAACTATGACAAATAAACAAAGGTTTGCAGTGAAACAGCTTAATTGTCCAAACATTGTCCACTGCAGTAAATGATAAGTGTGGAACACAATCGGTAAACCTGAATATATGTCGACCGGATTCCTATTTTTGTTAGCATAATAGTCGGAAAGGGCAACCACACTGTTGCAGTGTAGCTGAAAATTGAAAGTTAAAAGGTAGCAAGATCTGAATGGATGTGAGGCATGCTTAGGGGTTCGTATGCGTATTATACAAAGAATACGAGAGCAACGGGCAATTACGGTTCCATCCATACTATGTAACCCGTCAGTAATTTCTATTATTCATAATTAATCCATTAATTAAAGCTACCCCATAGCGAGAACGCTTAAACGAACTTATCAGACAGCACAACTTGTCCAAGATAATAACCCGTTTGTAATGGTCTACAGAGTCATACGCTTAAGCAAGCCAATCATCATTATTGCGCATCTATTTCTAAGGGAAGGGCGGGGTTTATTATGACAAACGAATCGATGCCTATCGCTGTTATTCAGTATGCAGCTAACATAACTGCACGATACGAGACTCTCAGCCTTGCATAACAGTGCAAGCAAACTGTACGAATGATTGTGTCGCCTTTAATTGTGTTGGTTAATTATTTGTATAAGACATTATTAGTAAAACACAACGACAAAAACTGCCTTGTTGGAATCCAGTCTGACTTCTGAATGATTTTTGCCTACATTTATCATGATCCTAGAGCTTTAAAATACAAGCTCTCAAGGAACACTGTGTTGTGAGCCGCTCAATGCCACACAACATGATTTGTCAATAAAGGCTATGAAACCACCGCTTTATGTGGATATGGAAAAAAACAACTACAGAGATATATGAGCATATATCAGGCAACCATCAGTGGGTCAGAGGCATCTATGCCATGTATTATACCGTTAAGGCAAGAGCTGACAGAGTTGCGATGTCGGACATGCTGGAATAGATATCGGAGTTATGCATTAGATAACGGTATATGTGCCCATTATACCATCACTGTATAATAGTTCAAGTTAAAAGCAACTGCTGCTTTAACGTATGAATTTAGTAGAAGTTTTAGGAATGACAACTGTTTTGTTATATGCGCAAACAAATGGCTTTTTGTCGCGAATTAATATATATATATATATATATATATATATATATATATATATATATATATATATATATATATATATATATATTATATATATATATATATATATATATATATATATATATATATATGTACATATATATATATATATATATGTATTTTGTATATATATATGTATTTTGATCATATATATATATATATATATATCTATATATATATATATATATATATATATATATATATATATATATATATATATAAATATATATATATATATATGTCTTGTAAGATTGCGTCGACACAAATTTCACTATCATACAGTTATTATATATGTAAGTGCAAGGTATATATCAACTCCCTTAATTTCTACATGTTGGGATTTACATTGCTTCGTACCGTCCATTGTCAAGCCATTAAAAAATGTCATTCGCATATATGCGGTCCAAACACGGCTCATGATATTAGTATTGAATAGTATTTCAATGATATAGCCGATCCAATCTGTAGCGCATCGGCATTTGTAGCCATACCTTACACTGTGAGACGAATAAACGCGCTTCTGCAATCTGGGCAGTTGGATTTAAATTGCGCATAAACATTTGTAATAAAGGGGTTTCGCTTGGAACATAGACTTTCGAGATGTGGCCGTTATTTAATGGGGTCCTCCAAGTCCCAAGGAACCAGTTAGGTGTTAACCTCTTTGGATTAAAACCATAATCTATGTGTCGAACGAGGACGGTGCTAAGCAATCAGCTACGAAACCGGCTGCGTATGACTACAAAAACTGCGGAGCAAAGCTCCATTGCCTTTAAATAGTTTTACTGTACACTGCCTCTGCCAAGGTACGTAATTTTGATGACATTTATTCGAAATTGCAATGCTTTTGTCGAGATGAACTTTATGCCTGTCGATGTAATTTGCAATATGCCGTAGATGTAAGTTACCTACAAAATGCAAAATCTAATTGATACCATTGTTTTGTTGTCTTTCGGTGTACAAATGTTCATGCTGTTAAACACAATGTTCTAATCTAAAAGTGTCAGTTGAAATGTGTCTGTATGCTTGCGAATTAGCGCCGTAATAACTCATTACTCTTTTAGGAGTATTATTCTATGAGTTAGGGATTTCCTGGCATGTTTGCAATTGTTCCAACAACCGTACAAAAGGCGCCTTTGTGATAACAAACATAATTGCAGAATTTCAGTACTAATGCTTAATTATTAGGGTTTGGGTCCGTAACACAATAGCGATTTAAGCATTTTTTACCTATATCTCAATATTTAGGTAGCATTTACACACGGTGTTTTAGACAGCATTGTTGGGACAGAGAGTAATTATTTAGGTAGATGTTATCTATGACTAGCTTTCTTGGTCAATTGCTGATGGATCTTAGCTTAATTAATTCAGTTGATTGACAGATCATGACCAAGCAGAACATTATCCGATACGTCTCAATTCCGCTCAGAGTGCTGTTATTATGAAGCACGGGCCTCTTGGTTCTTAGAACGCTACATCGTTTATGATAAATACGACGTTCATGTATTTCCACTTACAAGAATGACTTAAATGACGTGTCACTGAAGACTACCAGGAAAGGTCACGAACACATCGTCGGAGATCTAATGCACATAAAGATTACCGTGAACAAGGGGTGTCTCACAGGGTGATTTACCCTCAGTTGAGTTGTGTCATAAATTTAACAATATGATGAGCACCCTAAGGAGTCATGGAAAATCATATGCCGAAGTTCCGAGGCAGCTTTTCCCAATAAAATATGTTTCACATCTTGTCTTTGTCCGTGGTTACCAAAATTGGTACACATAAAAAACTTTATTTCACCATACAAACCTGACTGATAGCAAAAATGTATGTTTTCAGAGATCAAAAGCATTCTTTGCTCTCCATTCCAGAAGTTTTTCAAAGAGCCTATTGTAGCAGAACTACTGTATTGCAACACATGCTCAGTACTGACATAAATTATGGAAATTACACTTAAAGTTTTCCCATGCAAGTATTAAATACTTAAAGAACTGTAACAACATTTATCAGATAATCCACAAATAAGCGCATTCAATTAAAGCAAAGCGTGCTAACCGGTTCAACAAAAAATGCAGCTTACTAACAGTCTTTTATGTAGTAACCTATATGGCTCTGTCACGGCACTCGTCAGTAGCAAGCATACTCATACCTTGTGTGCATTATTGTTATTAGACCAGCAGCCGTCGGGCGTGGGCTTAGCCATTAACCCAAGTTCCATATTTGTAAAAATGCATTCAAACACTAACACAGTCAGTACCTCTTAAACATTTATCGATTACCGACGATAGTAAACTCAAATCTTTCTTTTTGTCAATTGTTTTAAGACTGATAGCATATCCAGTGGCTTGTATCTAGGGATATGTAAGCGGACAGAGGTGATGTCACTGCTGGCAGGGGCAGTGATGTCAACTACTTCCATGTACTGTTGGATTGCCCGAACGCGACCAAGTGACTATGCGAAGCAGCACTGCAGATAACTGTAGAACCAACTCTGTCATAAATGTGTCATCATTCATTGTGTTGCATTACCACCAGGATATTTCATCTTTCCTTCATCAGCTTATCTATCTTAGAGGTGTTCAATCCTTCCGCCAATAATGCACTCATTATGAAAACCTATCAGAGGCGTGATTACTTAACTAATGTTTTATTGGCTAAATATTGAACATTCATATGTGCCAACCGTCTCCACATATATTTTAATATACTCCGCAGATGTTTATTTGTAATACTTTGTGTAGAATCATTACCTTGAGGGATATTGAGTGACATATTGTTATAGCACTATTCCTTTACACGACCGACAAAATCCAATACACAATGCGGTTTTATCCAATATGATACTAGTCTGAGTATGTATGCTTCAATCAAAAATAATGTATGTATGACTATCGCATCGTAGTATTTGCACATAATATAATCAATGTTATTCCGGCGGTCATCTTAATCGGTAGCATGCCTCCGGCGACGTGCTCGTGACCTGTCATGGTCATCTTCAGTGAAGTATATTTACCAACGTGACGTGTGCCACTGATCAATGGTGTTCATCAAAATGGCTTTTTTACCTCTACGCAAGTGAACTACACCATAGTGTTGGTGCAAGCAGACTACTATTGTGATGCATTAGTCAAATACATAATAAGATGCCAGGCGCAATCGTGATTGTTGTAAGTAACGCTCTTATGTTATCCAGCACGCACACATTGCTGTACTTTGTTCGGCTGGGCAGAAGCATCATTCGTGCTCGCAATTACCCCACAAAGAGTCGGTGCAGCATCGATGAATGCGCAACATTGCCTGATGTGCCGCCCGGTTTTATTGCATTCTTGATGCCCTTTATGCTGCTCGTTGTTTGTCGTTGTAGCTGTACAAACCGTGTTCGACTTTTATGGCTTGTCTTACAACCAACAAAACATATTCTGTAAACAAAATGCCCGGGACAAGGTATCAAGCAATGACAAATGAATATAATGATAGTTTTGGATATCAAACGGTTGTTCATGGAACGATGTTGCTGGGCCGAAGTGTTCATACTTCAAATGTCGCAAATAAAATACTTACAAAATTGGACAATTGTGCAGTATTACTTAAAGCGCCACTGGCGCCTGATTCGACATTGAGTAGCTTGCATCCCCTTTTATACCAACGTTACGCATTTTACGACATGATAGATGTCGTGTTTGCATATTTTGATAAACAATGCTAGGTTTTGACGTTGTCGCATAGAAACTTCAGAGATATTCACCTATCTATCCATAAATAAAAATCTCATCTCCTGAACAATTGCAAATATGAGAAAAGTTCTTTTGTACGTATCTTAAGGGGCTGTCCAGTTAAAATATATCGCTTGTTATTTGAATATGTTCGATACTGATACAAACTGCAAATAAATAGGAAATACATGTGCTTTATTCATCGACATTTGGTTTAGGAAATGGAAACCAGACGACGAATTTAAAAACCTTGCTATGTAGAAGTTTGTATATTGATGGTTGCCTAAAGTAAAAATAAGACATCTTTTATCGGCGGTTTTGGATTTTTCGGCTACACACTTTATTGATAGCGGTCTTGTGATATTCGGTCGTTTTTTTTTAATGGATTATATACTGTAATATAAGGTTCTGAAATTATATAACGCAGCTCCCGGCGCTGGTAAATGATGCCATATTGGGTTGAGCATATATAATAACTTGCGAGTAAATGTATTCTGTCCCCGCTTCTTCTTGGAATGTAACCAGACATATGCCCTAATAAATTAGCTTTACATTAAACCTTGTGCGTAAACTAATTAACTACTTTCAATTATGTGTTAATAACATTATTAGATTTGACGCAGCATGTTCTAGTCCAAGTAAAGAGTGAGCTACGCAATCTCGTCGACTGACATGTCCAATATCATAATGTATTTCTGCGTGAATAATGCCATGAGGTGTCACCTAAACTGTAGGCGCCCTGAGATAGTTAGTAATCGTAATGCATCGTAATGGCATCTCTGCTTTCGTAAGTAAGACATTAAAAGCAAAGCGGATGTGCTGACATACAATAACGGTTACCATTGACAAACGAATCATATATATACCAGTTACTTGAACGTGTGGTACATATTTGTCTTTACAAGCGCCATGACTATAGCATACACTGGACACGTACATATTCATTTTCGATCCTTAAAGTGGACATACGCTAATTCATAAGTATAATTATTGTTTCATTGATGCTAACTCTATACACAAATACCACATAACAGCAATACACATTTTTTGGAATTGTATTTTGCATTACCATATTTTGAGCACTCGGTAACAAATCAAACAAAAAAATATAAATATATGTGAATAGATATATATGAATGGTTTGTGCATGTTTGCAATGATTGCATTGATATTTCCCTTGCTGAATCGCGTTAGAGCGGAAATCGGGCAAAGTAATTGCATGAACACGAGGTAAGTTGACATGGTCGGATAAACATAGACAATCCAACGATATTTAGTTCCCCGAAATATTCTCATAATCCCGATACAATGTTGCGTTTCGTTACATTTGCGGCGGTCATTACATTAGATATTCATTATTGACTTAATCACAATCTTAGACACAGTCATTTATTTGTACAAGTGCTCTGTTCCACTCACACACAGCCGTTGCTGAATAATACACTCAATATGGTTCAATTTTGAGAACATCATCCTCTCAGCTAACCCCAGGATAAGGACTGCCCATTAAATAGAGATATGTTGCGACGCATAGACATACTTGTTCATCGACGTAAAAAAGCGATAAGTGATATTTGGTACGATTATTTTACTTGCGTGTTTTGCAACTTTATACCGTTAATACGTTATAACGTGTAGCTTTGGGTGCAGCTACTCATCTAATGGAGATTCAATTTGTTGATCACGGTCAAAATAGTCGATGGTTTTTGGACCCCTAATACTTAATGCGACATGCATTCGTTTCGATGCGGTCTTGGATCTATTGCGGCTCCTTGGATCTAGTACAATTGCATAAGTGGTTTTAGTATATTCTTCTTATCAGTTACTAAGTACAAGCTATTCCAAACCTTTACCGAACGCAACTTTCTCTAAAACTGAGCTTAAATTCCAAAAACACTCCTATTTAATAAGCTTTTCCTTCAGTCGGCCAAATCATTGTCAATCTATCACGGCCCCGGATAGCATGATTTCTTTAATAAATTTGATTGCTTATAAAATCATCAATAAACATGCAATGTTTATGGAAATTGGTTTGACTGTGGTTGTCAAACCATCTGCAATAGCTCGATATGTGTACATATATATTTATATATAGATATATGTATATATATATATATATATATATATATATATATATATATATATATATATATATATATATATATATCGATGTTGAATCCCTGATAATAAATATATATATATAAACAGATATATATATATATATATATATATATAAATATGTATATACATAATATATGTATATATATAGTCCTCGACTGAATGCAAATATATTTTATTATCAAGTCGCCTATTGGCCAAACTCATGCATCATTTAGCGATTAATTTGCTTCTACCTTTTGTTGGAATATGTCGTATGTCCCAAATCGATAATGCTCTAAACGTGCAATGGAGATAAACACCCTAAAAAAATATTACGACTAGCTTTCAATACGACGTGTTCAGCGTATGAAATAAAGTCAAAGTGCATTACGGTCACCTCTGGTTTGTGGAAAAAAAAAATATCGACGAATTGACCTTGAGCTATAAAAGCGTCTGTAGCAGGACGGACATGGGATTCAAATATCAGCTGATAAAATCAGCTTACAATATATGTAGGTGTAATTCAAGACAGTCAATATACAGAAATACCATTACAATTGAACTTTTGCCACCCGTACTGTTAGAGTAATGATAAACATGCCTAACGTATGTTAAGTGCCCATTATATATGAAAAAGGCAGAACTATGCGGTTCACATATAATAAATCTGTTTCTGAATCGTAACAATCTATCGGTGGAAATATATCTGTATCATTAACTTAAGCGCGCACATAGTCATAAAAGCAATAAAACTGCTTCGATATCAAATGCGTGTTCACCAACTATGTAAGCTAAAGAAATATAAGGGCTACATGATGCAGCCACAAATCGAGTATATCTGCTAAAGCAACAAAGACACATTATGTTGGTAGGGGGCAAAAGTTGTCTTGGAAACATTTCTACCAGCTAGTGTATTCATTGCCAACACATCCTTTATCATCATTTCCAGCAAAGTGACGTTTACCGACTCACCACAATCATTTACTAGCTTGGCACAGGAAGATATTAGCCCATTTCAATTCTAATAGTTGAGAAAAAAAGCAGCTGAACTTGAGCTAATTGAGGACATATGATTTGGAAGTTTGGGTTTGACAATAATTCACTCCCTTTAGACATATTTACTTGCGATTGATCGCCAATGATAGCAAATGTCAACAGATCATCTTTTAAACTTTCATAAGATTCGTCGCATCTTGTCCGAACAATTTGGGCGATCACATACTCTAATTCATATAATTCCAGGTAAGCTCTAAGGGGATTAGACTATACTAGATACTTAATATCATAGTTGATACATATTGCTTAGCGATGCCGTGCGACATATGCTAAGTATGTTACTTAAGAGGAATGTAGTGACTTCAATGCATACATAGTGTGCTCCTTAGTTACCGTTATTGATATTTGCTCTGTTATGTAATATTGCATGCGTCATTCATGTGTATTAACACATTTAGCCGCTTACTGGCGATGTTCGTTAAAATAGATGCGTTCTTATGTATAACTCTGTCCTACGAATAATTGTGCAATATGCCGCTAAAAGGATGTTATTATGTGATATATAAACGTTTTTTCCTTGTACGAAGGCGCCGTTAATATATATTTGTGTGACCTGACGTTCAGGGAGTATAATTCTATACTCGAGTCGTGGCGGGTTTTATTCTTCATGACCATGGGCTAAATATGACCTTATATTCGAACGCTTTGCAGAGCCCTGACAATAATTCATATAATAGAATTGTGTAGAGTGAAGTCCATTATATAGTCCGGACCCGTGACAAAATTAGCCAAATAAACTGCTAGTAACATTGGAGGAATAAACAATAATCGTTGGATAGAGATTTGCTTCAACTATATATCCCGTTAACTGAGACTTGTATGCAAAGATGAGGGTGAAGAGAAACATAGCCGATTTTACTTTTTGTCAGTAAAAGCTTTAAGAGTTGTCGGAAATATCAATGAGAGAATAATATGATGATATGATTTCTGGTATATTGACAGGCAGTTTTAGAATCGAACTAAATGCAAAAGGTTCCAGGACACCATTTAATGGAAAAAACACAACGCATTGAGCCTCATTAGTCAACACAAAAACCAATTGAGCATCCTGATCAGTTCTCAAATTTTGTTTAAAGCTGCATAAATGATGCAGGGCAACAATGAATATGACAAGGACACAACCAAATGATTTCCAATATCATTTTTATGTCGACCTGTTGGCAATTTTCATAGATGTGCCAAATCGATAAAATGTAGTTTTAACTAGTCCGATTATTTTTTCTGAAGTATATTAATGATGGAAACGCACCCCAATTGCAATTATTATGATAGTTTATGGCCGTTGTGCGAACATTAGACCCACATAAACGTTTTATCTTTTCATGGCAGAGCAAAAATAATGTCAAGGTCATTCAAAATAAATATCCATCTTAACAACACCACATATGCCATATCAATGTTCTCTTTAACGGTAACCATAGTTGCGCAAATATATCATTAGCTAAATATTGGAGTTAAATGTTCGTTCGCAGTCATAGCCTAGTTCAAGTACGGGCGAGTGTCAATGATATTTACACATAATAAATGACCGATCAAACAGCTTAATATGTTAGTACCAAATGCTGACTCGTATTTGTCATTTAATATATACTCCTATTTTCTGACCATACAAATATAGTGTACACAATATAACTGATCGATACAAACAGATTGTTATAACTAAGGCCTGTACATTTCACTTTATGCGTTTTTTATGGCTTTGTAAGGTTATCGCGGCGGCCCAGTAAGTTACAGATAGGTATTCGCTGGAAACAATAAGTACATGATTGGAAGATATAGTTTCGTTTGGTCTTCTACGCCAGCTTGGAAACAAAGTACATACACTCACGACGAATTCTTTGCCAGCAATTATTACAATAGGTAGTTTTGCAATGACTTGTCGAACGATTGCCACAAGCTGTTGGCATAAACACGTCATAAAGCATAAGCCCGACCCTCTCGACAATGCGCCTTCTGTTATTTTGCACAGTGTGCAATAATTTAACTGCGCAATACTTCGCGTCTATTTTCGATCAGCTAGGCAAACAAACCCTTTCAAATGATGGTGTCGCGACCTACTTCATTGATAATGCATTGTAATACTTGGATCCCAATTGAAATAATGAGAACGTGGTGGTAGAGGGGTTGTATGCATTGAACGCAGCGATAAAACGCCAAAAGTGAATTGCGGTCAGTCCCTGTAAGAATAACTTTTTATGGATACAAATACAGCAGGTATAGTAAATTTCCAGTAGCAGGTTTGACTGCATTTATGTGTGAAGGAAAAACCAGTTTCGAATCCGATACATAAATTGCGCTGGTTACAACAATCATAAGCATAGTTTAACTCGTGAGTACAGACATGCTCTATCAATCAATAACAATAATATTTGCAAATACCTGCCGTCCAGTTACTCCTCTCTAGCAAGTTAATTGCAGGTACACAGTTATAGAATGGAAGCAATACATTAAAGCAGCAGCATCAAGCTAACGTATGTCATATTAAGTATCCATGCAGGTTTACTACATACACACCTACGCGAATTCGGAGAGTAGTTAATAAGTTTAACAGTATTTCTCTCTGCAACACCGGGGAATAATTACAGTTAATGGTCATTGGATATAGTCTGTATAGATGCTTTATATCCCGTAGTTTTGCGTGTCGCTTTATAATTCATTAATCAAGGATGTCTGTACAAACCGCCATACCTGTTTGGTGGGGAGCAGTCAAGGCACTGTAGATCGATCAACTATATTACATCTTATTACTAGTGGCGACGCATATTGCAAAGTTCCAAACCATTTGTGGAAACGTTTCCGATCGTATTCATACAATGTCATGTATAGTCTTCTGCAGGTAGCCGTACGGTCTATATGCATTTGTAGAAGATGGGCGCATTACTCTGATTAACATCACGTGTGTGAAATGAACCACTTTTGCTAACTAGTTCCAATGTGTCAAACATTGCTATAAGGTGAAAATTCTGTTATAAATATTACTTCGAGGTTATTATCATCTGGCAACCGATCGTTGCAAAAATACACTTCCCAAAATTGATAAGTATTTACATTCATATATGTTAAACGGATATAGATATACCGAACATATATAGCGGTTTGATCATGATGCATATTGGTGATACAAGAACATTAAAGGTCAACTACAAAGATTTTTTTTATTCCATTTTTCCAAAGTTCTATGTTTTAAAAGGGTATCGTAACCTAAATAAGGTGACTGCGCGCTTTTTTTCTTTTAGAAAAAATGATTTTTAAATGTACATTTTCCACGTCGAATCTGACAAGATACTGCTCGGTAAAATTCGTGAATTTCCGGACAGTGACGTCATTCGGGCTGTTCGCGAATATTTCTCGCCATCTTCAGCCTTCACGGTTGGTTGACAGCGTGTGATTTACTCGTCTTTCTTCACGGTCTGGTGCGTTTCTTGGTGTGGATTATGCCTTATCGGTTGTGCGTTCGGTTGTCGGAACAATGAGAAGTCAGGCGTGAGTTTTTTTCTGTTTCCAAAAGACAGCAAAATGCGCCGCATATGGGTGTCGAAAGTCAAACGTAAACACTGGAGTCCTACCCTTACGACAGTTCTATGTTCTGATCATTTCGAGAATGGTGCTTATGATACTGACCCAGAGCTGCTCAAAAGTCTAGGATTTCGTAAGAAAACTAGGCTCCGAAAAGAAGCCATACCGACCCTTTTTAGCCACATTGGAGTTGATGACAGTCAAAGTAAGCGACGGAGTGCCTCGGAGAAAAGGCAACGACAACAGGTGAGATCTGTTGGCTAGAACATTTAGGCTAGTCCTGCTATGTTGACGTATACTTATTTAGATGTTAATGAATTTATCACCAAGTTGCCAGTATATCAATCCAGCTGTTTCTTGTCATGCAGGTAGTAAATGAAATGGTATTGGCAGCTGAGCAGAAAGATAAATCAAGTGACAGTGGCGAATCACAGACTGAGGTTTCACACCCAAGCACTGCCGACCTAGGCGAAGAAGTTTCGCCTCTGACAGCGGCTCTCTGTCACTTGGCATGTCGTCAATGAGCACGCGGGGCATGGGGATCTCTACCCGGAATGTGAGCATGCACTACTAGAGGACAGGAAGTGGATACTGAAGGGTCGGTATTAGTTTTTAATCATATAAGTTTATCTAGAAATATTTACTTCAGTGGTAGTGAGTCGTAATGGTAAAATCCATGTCCCTGTGGTACTACTTTACCAAAGAAATGTAATCTGTATTGATATATGTGTTAACCATAAATAGGATTGAAGCCACACAAAGAGTTGGAGTTGATAGTCTCCAGCAAGCATCTCCTAAATGACATTGGCAGGCTTTCCCCATCAGAGCAAACATCAAGCCTAGAATCGTACCACAAAGTGGTCATATTCTTCGCACTAAAGAGTGTCCACTATCCCTATGCCACCATGGAGGCCAGGTAATACCAATGAAATAACAGTTTGAAATTCGGTTTTGTATATTTGTTGTATGGAAGTTTAGCACATTTGTGTAGTGACGGCTGTAATGCTCTTTGTATAATTATGTGCTCCTAGCAGTAATTCACTTCAATGAAAACTCGAACAGAGCTCAAGCCATCACTGAAGGAGGTCAGTCCCAATGGAGAGTGTCTTACCCCAAAGCCAGACAGGGAGACCCAGTTGTCAAGCCAGTCAAAGTACCAATTTCTTTTGGTGTGTACATGCATTAATCTAAAATGAAACATTGTTACCCAATTCAAATGGGCATATTTTATAACTAACTTACTTTACGACTACCATAAAAAATGAATATCATTGATTTGCTTCAGACAATGTACATCAGTTCATTGCTGAGGTGCTTGATCTCAGTCAAAAATACCCAAGCTACAGACTTGCTGAGGTCCTTGCAGAGGAAAGGAATGTTCCACCACCTATTGCCTCCCAGTACGAGAAACCTGAAAAGATCTTCTCGTAGATGCTCACAGGTGTCGATTTAACCTGACCAAGTAATCTTCCGCTCCATTGTAGATAACCTGCATATTTGCCGCCCATGTGATGGAAGGATTCTCTAATAACTGTTACCACACAGGCTGTCAGCACTTTCCTGTTTCTTTTGCCCAGTCTGTGCCATATCCATAATGTAAACTGGTGGTAGGCTAGATACCTGAATAATCTGAAGCAATATGTCTATAAGTTATCTATGGTTTTGAAATAAGTTGTATAGTTAAAAAAACAATTGTCATTTGTCAACCATTCCCTCACTTTGTAATTTTATTGTAAGCTCTGCCTCTGGATTTCATGTTACTGGTTTTATTTATTCTTGGCTATGTGAAATATATTGTAGTTCATCAATATGAACACTGAATATTTTACACAGCGGGATTGATGTTCCTTTAGCAATAAATATGATTGCTCAACCTCAAACCGTCCTTTTTGGTAGCAATAATGGATAACTAACTCATTGTAGAGACCTCATCTCTACCAGGTCCATCCATTTGAATAGATTCAAATTTGGAAGCTTCCAGCACATTTTTATTCAGGCAGTTTGCCAGGAATCTGGGATGCTTGGTTATGCAATTCCTTTCATCTGTTATATCCATCACTCTCTCCAAACTTCTGCTGCACACTCTGGCTTTGTCCATTGGGATGCAGTGCCGACAGCTACACCTAAGTTAGAGAAATAATTAAAGAGGTATTGTAAATTTATATTTGTGGAACAATGAATGAATATAAAAGGAAAATACTTTATATACTGCATGTAATCATCTGTCCAAAATATTTAATGTGCTGAGGGTACAATGGCAAGGCTACATTCACTAGCCAAGTTCTATCTGTTGTAATAGTTACATCTGTCAACATACCATCCTCAACTTAGAGAATGTGTACATTTATTGGGTAAATGATACTAACGATTATTTTGCACCAGTAAACATAGTTCAATAAAGCTTGGGAAGGGTATTCTTAAACTCATCATTCGTCGAAATCTTATGTGGATTCTTCATCCGAAGCGGACCCTTGAGTTAGAGCTCCCGGTGTCATTTTGAAGTGTGACTTGGATTTTTCAACTCCCGTCCGTATTGGCTCAAATAAATAGTCATGGACATAATTTGCCCCAATTTTATGCTATGGGACCTCGTAATTTTCATCAGAAGATGACATGGCTTCATTTAAAAACAGTGCAATCCTAAAATCCAAACAATCGCTTTTTGCTTCGCTCGCTCGATCGCTGTCAAATTCTCTTTGAGGCCACGCAGCAGGAATGACGTCACGCAACCTGCCCTTAGTGGCCAACTGAGGCAAAATGACATCGAGAAGATGGCTTCGTATTTTCTTCCGAGTGGAACCTTATCGGTGGATTTTTAGAAGTTATGCATGGCGGTGCAATGAATTATGAGTACCCGTTGGTTAATGAGTTATTAATCTTCATTTTGAAACAAAAAATAAAGAAATGATGAAAATCGTGGAAGTTGACCTTAAACCTATCATTGTAACTGACTGTGTTAGTTTATTCAACCCAAGTTAATAACAGGTTGCGTGGTATATATCATTGCATGATGTTTTAAGGAGAACATACACCGTAATCATTACGTGGCCAACACCATCTCATGGCGATGCCGTTTTGTTTAATCAACTCGTCGCCGGTTCGGTCAACTCTCTCGTTTTCATCAAAAACATGCAATGCTGGTTCGAATATAATAATAATGAATTGCATGTACCATTGTATTTTATACGATGTAGAATACAAATAGGGTAACGTTATCTGAATGCATTTGTTTTGGTCATAAAAATTAATACTGTACGAGTTAGCCTCTGGTTAAAAAGTATTCTCGAGTGTGAATTATCAGCAGATACAATACATGCTCATATTTGCGGAATATGTTGCTGCAATCGTCTTTCACCGGATTTCGATCTTTGAAGTTAGGCTTTTATTAACTGAACCAATAGTAGCCAAGCAGTTACTTGATGTGCTAAATCATCTACATTATCGTCTCTTAACACACTTTGAATCGGACAGCATTTTTGTGACGACAAGTAATCTATATGCTTCATGATCCTCTTTCATCAGTTGTGAGGGCCGATGTTTTGACTCATGATCAATCGGCGCGAAGTCTCTTCAGCAAGATGATATATCATGTTAAGCCTCACCAATAGCAGTGCTTCTGCGTTTGTTATGCTGTCATTATGAAATTCGCGGTTTGTAAGCAAATGCGCTGATGCTACGCCCTAATTTTCATAATAAGGAAATACATTCATCACAGTGTGATTAATTAAACATCACACGCGATATGCTAAATGTCCCATATTCCATTCTCGTCTATTTGCAAGGCAATCACGCACCTTTCTAACACAAGTGTGCGGCAGAGGAATAGCGTAATCTTGTAACCATGACATGAATTTTGCCATTCAAATGTACCCACTGGTCTTTCCAATGGACACTGTGGTAGTTTATACAGACGATATTGCATAACAGAAACTGTCGTAGGGTTCTAATGGCCTGACGTCTCCGTGAAACCAAGACGATCTTACCTATGCGAGGTCTAACATATTTTTCATGCGTCCTATTTATCTTACTGCCGCGTAGACCATATTTTGTTTTAATATGGTAAAAGTAATATATTCGGGGAAACTTAGTTAAAAACGACGTACACCGGCATCATTAATTAATGCAGTCACTGCTAGTGCATGTGCTCTGCAATGACAAAATAAGTTTAAGCATCATGGTAACACACCTGTTTAATAAAGATATCCGCTGGTTGCCTCCAACATTGATATATTGTTTATGTAGTAATGAATGTGACATAACCAAGTGTATCATTATTGGTCAACGAATAAATATAACCGCCCCAAATCGAGCGGATTGCGGCAGATGTGACACTTACACAGCCTTTTTAGCAATGTAGATTATTACCCCAGGAACCTGGTTATTTAGTAAGTCAAGATTCCAGCTAAGCTCTTGTCAGTCATGAGTCCCTATAAATATATTTTATGATCTTAACGCGTCTAGAAATTATCATATTCTCGCACCATTTGATCTCTTCTTGTTTCCTTTTCAATTATATACGTTTGGTAGCAGTGCTCGTTTGAGTATCTTATGAAACATATCATAGTAATAGATTAGCAGTCAATCGATCTAACCATGACAAATGCCCATAGACGGGAGAGCATTCAATCAAGCGACTATGCCTCGCTAGAAAACGCATCCATTGACATTCAGGATAATCTGCTTACTTCAATCTGGGCTATTGTGTGGTAGCGATTGGCAAATGTCCCTTAATTGAAGAGAGTGCAATATGCAACTCACTGGAGACAACCTTTTCATCCCGCATCTTGACCAGTTTGACAAATGAACATGCTGCAAAATGTGGATGTCTTTTGTCCATAAAATAATCCCATTTGAAACCAAATTTCCAATGTTAAGGGGATATTTGCTCTATCTTACTATAACCGTACCGTGTACTCTTTAAAACTCAACAAGAACGCAATAAACTAATATCTCTGTACTCAACGGTGTATCGTTGCTTGACTAATTCGATGGCTTAGATATGAACAATTATTCATAGGCTTTATCGTAAACCGAGAATAATGATTTAATTAAATATAGCAATTAAGTGATTATATTTGACCATGTGGGGGTAAAATGTTGCATATCTTTCTGGGAGAAGACAGCCAGCTTGTCACAATTTGGAAAAGAGCGCACGATGTGAACGTGACTTGCTTCATATCTGACGTCATATAAGTGATTAAATAAAATAATTGTGATAAACGGAAAGCCCCCCCTTTGTACAAGCACAACATGGACGCAAACCCCGTTGCTCAGACCGGACAGCACAATCGATGGCACTGAGACAAAGGTCGAGCCCGATGCCATTAGTTAGGTGCATACCCTTTCGAGATGTCACCGTCATTTAACGGGGACATCCAAATCAAACATGCATTGTACGCAAAACCGGCGGGTCGAAAGATGACTGGGCGAAACATAGTGGTACGATATCCCCGAATGCAAAGTCGCGGCCCGATGTCCTAATGTTCTTTCAAGAGTTTTAATATACACTGACTTTGCTACGGTACAAAATTTGGATGACATTTATTTGCAAACGCAATGCTATTGTGGACAAACATAGGACATGAATAATGCAAAGATCGTGACTACAAACTAGGGTAATGTGCAACTCAATGTTGTGCAGCAACGCCAAACAATGCCTTCAATAGAAAAAATACCAAACATGTGTAACATCGCTATTTGGATGCATTAGTGCAGAAAAGAATAGAAAATAGGGTACCTCTATACGTAACGTAAATATTTAAAAATATATTTATATTACTATATTTCTTATTATATACCCTTCATATTAACTGATATATCAGCAATCGACGCGTGTTACTCATACGTATTTGTAATTGAAATAGCGTGACATTATAATTTACTAATAATGGATTTTATGGCAAGAAACATCGCCATGTCAGCATTTGTTAAGTAAATTGATATACCTTTCTGTCAAGTCGGTGTGTCATCAACCACCTCCTGGCCACGATCTGATCGAAAAAGGTATTATTCATATTTAGTAGTGTTCCTTATTCTGATCACTGCAGGCTGTCGTATATTTAGGATGACGGTGCTAAATTAATTTGGGTTGGTTCAGTTCAAGTAATACGATTAGTATTATTAGTTGCACTTTAAAATGCAACTATAATTACGCGAATACAGCGCATAGTCTGTTAAGAAAGAGCTGATAGAAACGATTTTAAGATAATAGTTGTTTTTTTTCCGTTTTTGCAAGTTGTCGGCTGAATGCGAAAGCATACTTTTTCTATCATCAAATTAACTTCCTATTGTTACCGTTTGCATAATTTGGACCCAACTTCGCTATCAAAGCAGCTTTATTTGATTTGTGATTATACTAATCGCATTTACAATGTCAGTGGATTGTAGTATATGAGGCGTTATTTGAAAAAAAAAATTCGTCTATATTATAAAGATATGTTATTGCACAAGCGCTCCAATGGTCACTAGTACCAGTTTATATTATGTTGAGCATTAATGTAGTAGTAAAGTTGCACATCATGATTTGAAACAGTCTTGTAACGTACATTACATTATTGGGCTTTTCTATCAATAATAATACATTAAAATATCTGAAGAAGTATATATCAAGCCTAAGGCAGTTATGCCCCTTCCCATAAGACTATGTCGATCATGATGACTTCTTGCAATCATGCCAACCTGATCGCACAACACAAAGACATAGAGGGTGCTTCCAAAGAGTTATATATGGCGTGTCATTTGTCGCCATTCTATTTAATTTTCTTGAAAGTATATTCCGTAAATGAGATAAACCCCTAAAAAGCGGAAATGATAATTAGGCGTAAACGCATCGCAACGCGCAGTGAAAGGTCCAAGATCATGTTTTATTTTGCAATTGATTCTCCTGCAGTAATTGATATGGGCTGCATCATGGCATTGGTCAGTTTTAAGCCCACTCATGCCGAGAGCATAACATCGGATTAACTCAGTCTTCCTGCACAATGCCAACAAGCACTATCCACTAATGACTTCGGCCCACAATACAGCCCAAACGGGCCAATAACCTGAGGCAAGTATAGCTTCACTTTGGCTTTATTCTAACCTGAGTATTAACGCCAGTTCAAAGAAAATTAAAACCAACGATAAATTTGATGAAAGGCTGAGAATCTCGGGTGGATGACGACGTGTTTTGTCCGCATCAGCATCCGCCGTTATCAGATAGAAGGCATCAGATGTGCTGAAATGGAATATTGGTTATTATTGTCATGTTTTGTTGTTTTTTCCTATAGCCGCTACTGATGCAGCGATCAATTGGAGTTGTAGAAAATAATCACCAAGATGTAATGTTTATGGATGGGATCGATATCGGTAAGTCAGTGTACTGTTTGGAACTGCCGCTATATTAATATAATTGAAGGCAGCATCACAAGGGGCAATAGTCGTTGCTGAGGCTTGCACCAACTAGTTAGAAAATACCCCGTCTAATATTGGCGGAATGATGCGGTTATTCACAGGCGACTATAATGGCCAACGTTGAAAAGAGTAGGGGCGTAGAAAACTAGGTGGATACCTAAAGGTACATGGTATGCAATAGTATGCTGAATGAGCAGCCGTACGTGTATACATATGCAAAGGTTTGGCTGTAAGTGATCCGTGTTACCAATCCATTTTGGGGTACTCGAATGAGGTTTACAATAAACATATGCGCATTCCGTGAGTACTACAAAAGCTACTTGTTTGAGAATCTCACAGAGCTGTCATATAACCTCCTGGATTATAAGCATCTTCCTTCTCTCCCAACCATTCACTAGTATCCTGATATGAGGTAAGTGGGTTCCAATGTTTGCTTCTAGCGGTACACTGATATGTTAAATGAGCTTTGGCTGTCTACTTCCAATCCTCTACAGTGATGATATAACTCCTGAATCTGTTACCTCTAACATTGGGAGGGCCCTACATCGCATTGCCATCAGCACTCTCTAAAACGTGAATACAATGACCATATGCCCCTTGTCGCACTGCGGATCAGGTGATACGTTGCTGACACGAATAAAAGGCGCCATGACTTGTGGCTGTATCGGGAATTTATGACTGGAGCATAACGAGTCGATGTTGTTTATCGCTCATGCATAAGTAAGGTTCTCATGGCGTAAGTGAATTTTTACTACTGCGCTTTTTTGACAGTAGCAGCATCGGCAAAATTGGTTTATGAAAGGCACTTACGTGATCTATAGGTGATGTCATTTATGTAAAATGTTTAAATCAATAATATCACGACAACGGCCATAGCTCAGCATGCACAACGCATATTAGCCATTGCTTATGTATGGAGGGAAAATGTCTTCAAACTGACGAAATGTTTAGCCACAGAGCATAAATATCCCTGTTAGTGTGTCGTTGATGCAATGTACGGTTGATTCATATGACGGTTCACTGAATAATGAATATATCCACTCAAGCATTATATGCCATACATATTGAGTTAGCGACAATTTCACAATTGCATGGTATTTGATGTGCAAAGGTACACACCAACTTCTGTATATTGAGATTTGAAATGCCTCATATCATCAAGTGTTTATCAGTTTATTGTGGTTTTAAATAGGTAAGGTCTACACACTGCCTATTCTACTGCTATAGCAATGTAATGCGTTAAAATAACCTTTGCTAACGATAGCGCAAAAGCAATTGTATCCTAATATTCATTTGCTGTACATATTGTACGCAAGGAGGTTGCTTAGAGTAAGAGCAAGATTTATTACTGCGAGCTACACATGTTTAGGCATTTCATATAATAATCTCAGAGCATGGGTGGCTTGATTGACAAAAGTGCTGTAATTATGGACATTTCTCAATTTCACTCTCTGTCACTAGTTCCAATCGGCGTTGCACAATGAGATTTTGCAATTACGATCCATTCGCCAATATCATTTTATTGACCCTAGGCGACTGTAATCCACCTAAACTGCATTTAATTCGCTGAGAAATAACGCTTAAATACTGTGTTTGGTAATTAGTTCCTGTTACGTACGTTTCCAGCAGCGCACCATTTTAGTAACGTACAAGATATATTCCAACAACTATTTCGAAGAAGCCTTTATGCCAATTGATCGTCAAAATAAACATGATTTTTGTAAAGTAGATCTAATCCACTGGGTTGAGTACCAAATATTATTGCGCTGAAAAAAGTAAAAAATACAACGCACACATTGTTATACCGGCAACCAGTCCATATCAATTATTCGTGTGTTGTAATCCATATATATTCCCTCATCAATATTCATAACGAATAACATTGTCAGATTCCACTGATGTATGGAATATGTATGTTTTTTTAATGTAATTGTTTGCTGCTGCGAAGGGGACTTTGTCAATTGCTCTGATCGATCAGAACGGAAAACACTGAGATGTGCAGGCTTGCGCTAGAAGGAGGCCGATTTGTCAAAATGTAAACGATAAGCAAAGAAAAAGCTAGCAGGTTGACAAGACAATGGCGTGTTATTGATGACGTAAATGATCAGGTCAGACCGATAACAGAGAGAGACCGCCAACTTTGCGTTACGTCAGCATTTAGTACATAGGGAATTTACCCTCAGTCGGGTGAAGATTTACATATAAATAACAATACTGAAAGCAATTGCGAGAGTCCGTATAATATTGAATTTGTTATGTGCATCATGCAAATATGATGACACAAAATCCATTCTAGCGTTTGGATGGAAATATACATTAGCATCCTATCAAATCTCAACAGCTATGTGCACTGGAAGTTGGATATTCCCGGACATGTAAAGGAATAATGTGTTACTGCATCGCACTAGTGGTGTAGAAATATTTCCCTCGTTATCCTTCAAAAAAATGATACTGAGCAAAACATTGCAGAGACACATCTGTTCGGAATGAAAATATTTAGAAACGGTTCGCATATATAAATGTTCTTCACATCCCTGGCTGGTAATAATAATGAGTAAAATATTGGCAGAAGAATTGAACACCTCTTGGGATGGGTTAGGTAGCAGAGAAAAGATGAAATATTTAAGGTGGTAATGCATCACAATGGATTTTGACACATTTATGGCAACGCGTTTGCAATCAGGCTGACTCGTTAAGTCACTTGGTCGCGTTCGGGGCAGACAAGCAGTAAATAGTCGTACTTCCCATGGCAGCAATGTCATCAGCTCTGTCGATCTGCAGCTGCATTATTCCTAAATACAAGCCACTATATTTGCAAATAACAAAAGGAGGCTTTAAGTTGGGTAACGCTCATTCTTTTTAGTCGCTAATCGATGTATTTATATAATGCATTTGTTTGACCGGCATGAACACTCGGGCTGCAATAAAGCCATATTTATGCTGGATTGACCTCGGGTTATCGACAAGATGGACTAATGTGGCCGCTCGAGGTAACGTCAAGCCTTAGGGAAAGCTGCATTGACTTTATGGGCTATCTTTCCGTTTGACAATGGTGGATGCAAAATTTTACAAATGGGCTGTACTGCCCTATATTCACAAAACAAAGTGCAGTTCTTTAACAACATATAAACCTTCAGTGAAATTATTTTATTGCACTTATACGTTCACAACGCTATGATGCTATTTTTCTCATACCCGAAAGTGAGGCCAACAAACTTATTACTAAAACTTACCGCCATGTAGTAATACAATGTGCTTTATAGTGTAGTTACAAAATATGTATACGGTATGCCCTCTGCAATTTGCCAAGTTGTCACGTGCGCCTATGCTTCAATCATTCAAGCAGGGTACATTTGCAACAGACATTATTAACGATTCATTCAATCGTCATGCTTGGATGCTATAAATGTAATTGCTTGACAACGTCGACAACGTCAATGTCTACTAAAAGTAGCGTGTGTTGTGTATGATGAGACGTAAGACCGACGGCAAGTTTTGAATGTTAACAAGCTGCTGGAACCGATCCAAACGCATGAGCTGATAAATGCACAATCCCGTCACTCGAGCCTATCAAGGGCTGACAGGCAAAGCACTGTCTGCTGAAGTGGGCAAATTTGAACGTCTAAGCCAGGATACTTCGAGACAATTTCACTACAGCAAGTTGTATATGTTAGACATAAAACTACCATTGCCAGCGCTCTGTGGTATCGTTACTTTAAGCACACAGCAGACCTAATTTTCAAACTGGTGTCTAATTAACGAGATTACTAATCTGATGAATATATCGACTGTTCCATGCAACTTGTTTCAGACTTAAATCAACCTTACAGCGAACCCATGCTGTTTATGTGTCACATACATAGATTGTGATTTTCGCCGCTGTAAGTTCGTCTTCAAGTTATCCATCACAAGCAGTTTGACACCCCTTACGGTTACAGGTCCTATATGCTGGCGATCCATTTTGCAATGTTGGCTGGGCCGGGTATCTTTACAGACTGAATTCTATGAATAATGCGTATGAATATCCGAAGCGTCTTTTGCTGACATCGTCATATTCCGCATCTTACACGCTGCAGCTGTCCTAACATGGGCGCTTTTCGTTAACAAGTAGTGCAGGCACATAATTCAATCAAGTTTAACACATTTGGCATGTGCGCCGTGATAGTGCATTTATAGTTTACCTATAATTTTAAGAAAATGCATATTATTAAAATGTCGTGGCAGCCTGCGGAATCGTACTTCTTGCAACGGTGTCATTCGTCCAAGGGGTACACACTTTAAGCGTCGTAAATTGAATTAATTACCAAATTGGGCAGTTTTGCGGTATTCAAGTGAGTGCGGTTTGTTACCCACAGCTTAAGTGGCTAATGACTTAACATTTGTTAACTTAAGCACCTACATCCCCTTATAACGCCAAGTTACTCAACCATCGATATAAAGGATGTCGCTTTGCCCTTTTTATATATGCCCTTTTTATATATCGTTGTCGCATAGCAATTTAGGTGCTGTACAACCTCGCCGCTTCCGTGCAATTGCATAAAGCACAATATTGCTTTGGTACGAATCTTGAGAGGCTGCACATAAAAGATCTTTCGCTTGTCATACGATTAGTGAGGTTTAAATATGCGTTAATACTGATACAATTCGTACATAAATTGGCAATACATGTGCAGTAATCACCAACACCAAATATCGCGTAAACTCAGTTTGATGACTGTGCCGGTCCGTTTTAGTCGTACTACCATCGTAATAGGCTTAATGCATTTTGTGTAGCAATGCTAAGCATGAATATCTGAAACAAATATGGAATTAACGCAAAACTCATGGAAAAACGGCCTCGTAAAAACGATAGGACAGAAAAATGAAAGTGCAATCAAAGCATGAAATGACAGACACAATGAAAAAAATAAATGAATGGGTGGCCCGTTTGAATCTTAATTCAAGCATTCATGATGATGAGTAAATAATTATCGATGTTGAAAAAAATAGAGAAAGTTGAAAACAGTACTGCAAGAATTATCATAGCGAACGGGCTTCTAACGAACGTAGGCGTGTTAGATTGGGTAACCCAGTATAAGTAGTCATGCAAACTGTAGCGGTAAACAAGTCAAAGTACAATATTGCTGTTTGACGGAACTGATCGTAAGCAAACGTACTGAACGTCGTTGTAAACGAAAAAGAAATAATAACAAAACATTATTATTTGTCGCTGTACACAAATATTGTACAGAATAAACAATCGAAGACCAGGATATACAGAGACTACTAAGAAGCGATTTAGATTCACAAGCAAAAATGGTTTGCTGTTAAAATACACGGAGTACCTATTATTATCAAGCAAGGCGTCGAACAACAGTCGGTGGCTTTTCTATGGAAGTCCCTTTGTGCATTCAGATACCCATTAGATCTTGTTCAGTGAGTAGGAAATATATATGCTACAGACTGCTGTGTTCATTCCCGTACTTGATGAACACAAATTAAGTCTTGGTAATGGTATTTAAGACCTTATGCTGTTCACTGATATATGCGAGTTTTTACTAAGATGGCTGAACCGAAAGTACCGGATAGATAGATGGCGAAGTTCTAAGGGAGGACTTGCACTACCGAAATAAAGATGTGATGATAACATAACCATCGGTGCAGTAAGCCGATGAAGAACTGGAAAATATATTTTTTTAATAAAGCGTACAAGCCAACAGTTCGCGCTACAAGATGCGATCAATGCATTTAACCATGGCTCGCGCGGCTGGAACCAAATCTGCTTGAGCAAACGGAACTGAAGCGACTCGCAAAGACTGACTTGGCCCAAAGGTATTGTAACTTCATACCCAGAGTTACATCCTGAATCCTGGTATGAAAAGTTTTACTTATTACTACTCAACATTTTCACAATTCCAGAGGTATCGCGATTATACGTTTTAGCCATATCATTTATATTAGTTTTTATCCACATGCTTATATGCTATGTCTAAAAAGAGCACATTAACTTTTATTTACATATGCCTTTTATCGTCATCGGACCACAGTATAAAGTATACAGCGCCAATATGGACATTAACAATGTCGGCAGCTGCCCTGTACGCATTACAGAGCTTTCACTATAAGCGAGTGATCCCCAATTTGTTGAAGTCACTGACAATAAAATAACTTACAGTATAGCTATAACAGTCATTAGATTAGCATTGATTATCAAGGTATATGAGGCGCAATTATACTTGATCAATATTAACGTTCCCCCACCCCATTGCATGGTTTGTCCCAGCCATTTTTTAAACAAATCGTGAGCGCATGATATTACAATTGCCTACGAAAATTGCCTACTGTAGTGTACCACAATTCCTCAGTCGCATTAATTGTCTTATGGTGTAACACATAATGTAGCATTGCTTGAGAGAAAAGAGCCTTTCGCTTATCTATATCAAACCTTACATCGTAACTGATGAACATAAGAGAACATTTTGTGTTGTTGTCGACTCCCATTCTCACCTTAAAGGAATGTACAAAATGCATCGGAAGACAGATATGTACACCAAGTGTTAATATTTAAAATAAGTCGATTCTCACGTGTTGGGATACGCTGTTCCTCGTGGCTATATATTTATCAAAAGGTGCAAAGGGTCATCGGCGTTATAGCAATACTAAATGATTTACGTATAACATTGAACTAATCAAGTCTTGTCAATATGGCTGACATGAGATTCATATGGCCGACGAATCTAATAAACTGACGGGTGACATATGCTTCTTTTAGACATAAGTCGTACTGCCTCTACTGCGGCAGAGCGTGATTGCACTGGCGATTCGGACCAACATGCTTTTACTTCACGCGGCCCATATAATATTTAACCAAGTTTATCATATTCTATACTTTATCTAGCTTCGAACGCTATATGTCGACAGACAACGAATATGAAGACCAAGAATAAATAACGGGCTGGGTTTCCATCGATGTTACGATGGTTTTGAAGTAACAGGCTTTACGACTGTAAAGTACCTGCCATTCGACACCGTCATTATTTGCTACTCTCATGCCAATGGCAATCACGCCCTGGTAATTGTGACAGGGGTCCTCGATCATGACGATACGCAAGCCCGATAAGAGTTATGTCCTAATATCATTATGGTCGTATATAAAGCAATATATTGCTCTATACAAGGTCTTCAACATATACCCGTTATTATGACAGAACGTTTATTTGGTTAACTTTATTATAAGATCGATACGAAATGGGACACATGATTATATCCTGTGATTATCAATCAAGTTGTGTTGTGTTGAGAATGAGCATAAGTGCGTAACACAAATTATTTAGCACTTACTGAACGAATTCATGATCACAGCATACACAAACACAAATCCATTGCTTCAGGATTAGCAATATTTGGCCGTATGTATAGTGTAACTGAAATATATGACCTTATATCGATCACAAGCAGACACGGTAGCATTAAGTAATATCATCACTCCTCGGCACAACAATGCTGTAAGTGTTAGAATGCGAGCGACTTTTATTTTGCTGATGTTTATCGATGACAAGTATATGCTTTGGCCTACCAATATGCCAACCTATCACAGCATAACCCGTCAATAATATTCCACAGGGTAAACAGCTGTACTATTTAATGTAGATCGCAATTATCGCAATTATATATAGTATGCAGGTACACTACACCATGCGCCACTCTATAGTGGTGTGCAATGTTTCTTGGCATTGGTAATGATATTATAATATTGTCTACTTCTGGGGATTCCTCAGCAAAATATAATCTTCCCCGGAATATAAATGTATATATTGACGGAAACACTAGATAGTACACGACATGGTACGCAACGCTAGCGCGGCATTGTTGAACCTTGCGTTCCTCTTCTATAAACGTTTATTTAGCCAGCTATCTGAACTGTGCGTTAATGAGTGTTATTTTGGTAACACCTGTTACGCTACTTTCAGGTTATGGCACTTTTGGAAGCACGTTTCCCTAAGGCTGGCACATCTATTTGTGCTTTATTGTGGTTTAATTTCATCTGCATACGCATTTGGTATCATTCTGCACTTCACAAGTATTCGCTGGACAGCTTTGAATTACCTGCAAGAAGTGTGCATTTATTCCCCCAGTACCGGCCTGAGTAATTGATTGAGCTAGTACAGTATTGACATGGCCTTAAAAATGAGTAATAATTTTTGTCGCGCTACCATTTACCACTAATACTTAAGCATCGCCCCCGCGATCAATTCGAGCGAAGGCAGCATGAGCCACGAAAATATGCTAGCTGAATCCATTTCGCAGCATTAATATCGTCATTAGCTCTGCTTAGTATGAGAAGATTGTAACACCGAATATACCGATTTTGCTGATTAATGTGGCATGCTGATATGTTCTGCATCTGAAGGCTCACAGTTGTCATTATAAATAAGCTTAAGCTCAAGTACACATACGTGGCAGAGGTTATATCTAAGCATATTGTCAAGACGGCTTTCTGCATTTAGCAATGTACAGATTTTGTCTACGCCTAATGAAATATATTACATCGATGTCTATTCAATATGTCTGTCATAATCGTCGATTGTTAAAACATGGTCAAATTTATCTTACCAATGCATCCAAGTGATATGATTCATAAAGGATATAATTCCGATACATTATCATCTTTCGTCGACAATCACACTTATGGTACATAAGTTAGAACGATATCTCTCTAAAGATGCCCCGATTGTATAGGTTAGTTGGTGACAAAGTACGACGTTGATAAAAAAGGGCAATAACATACGCACAATTATCGGAATGGATTCAAGATTGTTTCATTTATTATAAATTGGAATCCAGTCAAACCCTACCAAGCATTAATGTTTGTTCCATTTAGCTTCTTTTTATTCTTCGTATAGGAATCATCGCCATAATGGCACGAATTAGGTAGAAGCGCGCTGCACGAATTGCAAACAAGCAGGACATTTTCTGCTGTTTATAACGAATGGCACAAAACCCTTTTGGTGTTTATTGGCAAATTTACCGCTCATTAACAGGTGCATGGCCTCTTTATCTCGAGACCTTAACGGGATCACATTCCAATTGCAAACTGTTGTGCATTAGCTTGATAAATGAAACTGGTTGAGATGGCGTGCTATTACAATCAAATGGCAGATAACATTATCTATCAGATGCAATTTGATGCCAGGCTACCACAAGGATCTTACACGAAAAACTGACGATATTTTGAAGATCAGGCAGACCTCTGCACCAAGTCAAATACATCAGGCAAACTTTGGTTAGGGACAAATGTAACGAGCTATACATCATGATGAAATTTTTATTTAAATCACGTTCGGGTCGATCCCGACAACTGCTGTTACTTGGTAGTGAGTTAGAACATCTTAAGTGTACTTCAGCGATCGACCTGATGAGTCTCAAAAACACACCGGGTACTCTCTCCATAACCATCTTTGTAAATTGAACATCACGTTTATAAAACCAAGGAGATGGAATTACACAAATGCATCCATTATGAATAAAATAAAATGATACTTTCTAGTTTATCAGGATTTGACATAAAGGAAGCATAATAATCATATTCGTCTAAAAATTACTCATCAACTTGTACTAAAATATGACAAATTACTCGTCCTGAAAACAGAAAATAATATTTTCTTGTAGCATGACAAGCATTCTCATTTTGAAGGCGATGTCAACCACCTGAGTAATTTGACGATCACTTTTTGAAAACCAAGATGATGTTATGATTCCAGTTGACAGCAATTACACAAATGGAACTAGTATGAATAACATAAAATGATACTTTCTATATAAACATGATATGACATAAATGAAGCATAATGTCATCGAGAGCACTATGGGCTGGATAATTCTTTACTATATTTGTCTCATAATGATTTATCAAATTGTCCCACAAAATAACCAATGATTCAGCTTGGTAACACAAAATAATATATTCGTTATCTACCATACAAAGAGAAACAACGATGCATACAATCTGCCTGTCTGTAACATTTACAGAATTCATGTATTCAAAGCCCACTGGATGAGATAATGAGCACTGCATACGTGGCATATGTTATGAATTTTTGCTAGTTACACTGTGTGTTGGAGTACGGGTGTGATAAGGTGTTAAAATATTTATTGGGCTCTGCGCAATGTAACTGCAATCATCAAGCTGATGAGAAAACAACTACTACCTAGGTAGATTATATCACGGTATTTGTATCAGTTGCGGCAATATTGTAACATAGTGAGACCGTGAGCTTCTGCAAATAAAAAAAATATTTCAAATGAGGGGTGAAAACTAAGTTCGTTGTCCGACATCAGGATAGATCTCATGAGTTTTACTAAATTGTTATAGCTTCAATAGTGCCTCTTGAGGAATTTGGAAATATATAGAACAACATTCAACATGTACCGAAAATTATCAGATCTGTGTGTCTTGCAATTGTTTCCAGAGAGTAATTTGCCGGACGGTAAGCGACGATTGCCAATTAAACCGTTCCTAATTTGTTGATATATAACATTTAATGGGCAGTTACTGTCAGTTAAGGTCGTAATTTTTTCGTTGAAAAGGAAGGATTCAATATCATTCAAATTTAGCTTGCCACCTTGAGTTGCATCTAACAATGATACTCTCTATATGTAATGCACATATAATGATATGTCCTTTCATAAATAGAATATCTGCCTTTTTCCGTATTGTGACAATCTCGAAGCCTTGTAAATTACTTTGGAATGCGTTCGGTACATTGATTGTAAAGTGATTTTGGCGAATTATAACTAAGCTAAGTGATGCACTCATTTTGTGGCATTCTCTGACAGCCAGGGCTATATAATATGTATGATAGTGTCTCCGATGTGTTATTTCAGTGAGAAATAATTGCTTTTCCTCGGATAGATATGACATTGTTTACTGATAATACGTTTCTGTAGGGGTCAGTGGCGGTTATTTACAAAGATATTTGACTGTTCTGGACAACAGTTGTGAGCAAGAAGGATGTTGTCCATGTTTGGTTTTGCCCATTAACGAATGTAATCCATTGCGCTGACCCCTATGAATCGACCATTATATCTGTATTCACCCCACGAAGAGACAAAACATGCTGCGAGATGTTTCACATTACAGGATGGAAACCCATTATGGAGTACATACACATGCATATCCAAGTAGATTTTCTCGTGTGAAGCGTAGTTATTAGCCGTTTGTATTTTTCACCGACTTGTATATTGACCTACGATTCATTCGCTAGATAGACAGTTACCAGATTAGTGCAGCATTATTGCATCCATTGTCCTACACACCTCAAGACAGTAATCAATAGAGTCAGCTGCCGCCGCCTAGATAAAAACACAGCCCATGCGCAGGGTTCCACATGGGCTAATACACAATTGGTTTCTTGGAAGGTAACTGTGTGGCACGTTGCAAAATCGTCAAGTTTAATACGGCGTTGGGTAACATAGAACCAAGCGACAATGGTATAAAAGAAACTCGGAATTAGTAATCGCGTCATATGACATTTAACAGTCTACAATACATGCAGCTCTGCAAATAACAAAAACTGCCACACCTTGTCGTACAATGGCTGATTAATGCTATTATATATGCTGCATAAATAAAATATCGACCTCAATTACAACTGCATTGACTAATAAGTTGTGCAAGGTTTTCAACTTATAGAAAAATGACAATATCATGCTATTGGTTAGTTCTTAGCACACTCCGTGAGCGTAACATTGGTTTTAGATCAAGCTTTCAAGCAATCGACCGTGCGCCTTGCTATCAGGCTCTGTCCATTATTGGTTTTAAACAAAATTCTGTCCACTATAGTCAAAGGGACGGATAACCCGAAGTCAATCCAATTCCATTAAGGTGCAATTGTGCACAGAGTATTTATGCCAGTGAAAACCCCCCAGATAATACGACCCATAAATCGATCGACGAAATGCTAGGACTTTCTGGCAGATAACAACATGCATCGCCCGCATCCGCATCTATAATGTAGAGGGTGTCAGGTGTGCTGTTACGAAAGGTTGGTTTTTTATTGTTGTAGTGTATATGTTTGCGCAGACAACATGCATGCAAGTCGGTCTGTCAAAACACAAGCGTCAAATAACCATATCTTGATTACGTCATGAATCACGTTACGCATTTCCATTACTTTTGTTGATCAACGTTTTAGAAGTTACCCATATTTCTAAGCCATTTTGCGCCGGTGGTATGAAGTTTAACATTAACTGATGTCCATTTCGTAATTAATGACACAATGTAATTGTTAAAGCATCTTACAAAAGTATAAAACTGTCATATTTGATAACACGCCGTCTCCTCCACTCACAGGCTTTCACCGGTCTTCCAATATGCGGCAATGGGTCTCCAATGTAGGCTTGTTAGGGTACATTTATAAGTTAAACCAGCTGTGGTCATCAATTTCCAGTATTCTATAATGATTGTATAACCTTTAAATCCGTAACCTCATACATGTCGCGTCCGTTCGTGCAACGCATATCGATTGATATATTTTGACATATAACCATACTCACCATATGTATATATATATGTAAATATTCATAAATATATTTATATATATATCCGTTGATATTGATTGATATTTATGTATGTATTATATTGCATCTATATGATTATATATATATAATTATATATCTATATGCAACTGGTATCTGATTCTTATCCTTAAATAGGCTTTGCTGTCGTTTCGCATATGATGGTTGCTTATTGCGTGCAACCAAGCAGCTTTACTAGGAGAGGTTATATATAAAAGTGTCGGCTTGCCCATAAAGGGAATATAGCCACAACAATATTGTGCCCCTAATATTGAAAAATAACTTTTGGGTAAACAGGGAAGTATATGTTCCTAAGTGTCTTGACAATGTACCGATGCAAAGGGACAGGTATATTAGTCGTCTTTATGTAACATTATCTATCGACGGCCAAATATGTAAAACTCTTAAATAAGTAAGTATATATATATGCATTTTCATGTATCCATGCCTGGTCACTAAATGGTCACATGCTTTCCGCGTCATTAATTTCCGTAAGGGGCTCAGCGTATTTGTAATAATGACTTTGTATACCAGACAAAAGGCAGATCTATCAAAATGTACGCACGAACGAATAAATGTGAATAAGTGATTTATCTCAATGAAATGCTACACTTAGGTAAACCTATTACCCGCAGCTCACTTATTTGACGGCCGCTAAAATGCAGTTAGTTTTAACGTTATTTTAACGAGATGAGCTGTGCCTTCCACGATTGGTCAAGCTATACGAAATTCTCAGCGGCAAATCCAATGCGGAATAGTTATAAATTTAACAATGAGTGCATGTCGAATAAGTTTTCTTTATCATATGAGAACTGTGGTTTTACATCTTAAGCAAAACACAAACCTAACCACAGCGGGATTTGGCTCATGCGCTACGGCTATGCTCATTTATGATGGCAAACGGTTTCGATTCTGCTGTAGTAACAAAAGTCATACTCTCCATTGATTTGTTTTATCTGTTTGCTATATCTCAATATTCATCCATCCGTCAAGGATAATATATATAAGTAAATGATCAGAGCACTGAGGCCAAATGTTGATATGTTGGGCGCAGATAGCATTTGTAAAGGACGGGTTTGTGATAATATTGCGGACAATATTCGAGCGATCTGACCTGCTATTATCTTGTTAACTGCAATGCCTATTAGCCGATTGGTGTCAAATGTCACGAAATTCGTAACACGCATTGGCAGTTTGACTCCACATTATGCTTTTAACCGTGAATGCAAGTATACCTAAACGCACACATTGGTTTAAGATTGCATTAATACGCATATATACATAAACTGGACAATTATGATGTTTGTATTAACGAAATGTTGTCAATAGTTATGAAAAACACGTTATCTAGGTGGCAGGGCCATAGCACGTGCATAAGAAAAATTTGTTCTGCTTTGCAGCAAATCTCGCTTGGCATTGCTTCAATCTCCGGGAAAAAAACTGAAACAGCTATTGCAAAAATATGCACTGTTCTAATTGATGGACGCGAATGTTTTCATCGTTGTTCTATGTATTTGAAAAGGGAAAAACTACTACCAAATCTGATTCACCAAGCAACAGGTGTTTTTTATTTCAGCTTGTCCCAATAATATGCCTGTAATATATATCAAACATTCGTAGTGTTATGCGTTATACTAGTAACATCCACAAATGGCAATTATCATGATAATCGACGGCATTTGTGTGAGCTCAAACCTTACATAAATGTATCTTCCTTTTCGTAGTAGAAAAATATAGATGTCAAGGCCACTCAATACAAATAACCATGTTTGCAAACCCAGATGTTCGGTATTGATGTTCTGCTTGGGGTGAAGCGCCAAGCATGAACGCGAATATGTCATAAGGTCGTTCTTGGAGAATGATGTTTGCTCGCAACCATAGGCTAGAAGGGATAAGTGTCAGGGAGCATGAATTCTTACAGAATGACTAATAAAAACAGCTACAGATGTTGGTACCAAGTACCGATCTATCATTTTATGCTTCATACGTAATGCAGAACATGTTAGTGCTTTTTGTAAATGCTAGTAATCCCGTATATTTATGTGCGTTGTTATAAACAGCAGACAACCCACAAGATAATGAGATATATGGATAATTCTGCTACACAGTTGAGCTTTACATATGAAGATATGATATTACATGATATGCCCTTGGGTAATGCATAAAGACAACATTATGAGATATAAAAGTATAGCAATTGTTTGACCTACAGGAGATAATCAAGCAACCAATAATTTACTAAGGCTTTTGTAAGGCGTATGTAGACCAAAGTTTGAGGCATACTTTATTTAAAATGACATATTGTCATGGCATATACATATATATATATATATATATATATATATATATATATATATATATAGAGATAGATATATATATATATATATATATATATATATATAAAGATATATATATATATATATATATATCATCATATATTATTATATACATATATATATATATATATATATATATATATATATATGTATATATATATATACATATATATATATAATATGTCGTAATAATGTCATATCATTTACCACAGGAAACTACATAGTTCAACTTAACTTAATGTTTGACTAATTAGCTCGCTTTGTTTGCGTTGAATGAACTAAGTGGGCCCTTAATGGTAAGTCTCATCTCCTATCCTCACACTAGCGTGGGAAACATTCCCAGAAGGTTTGCCAAAACATGGCATTATTCCATATGTGCAATGAGGCATATATTTGCAATGATTACATTGCAAATTACAAAGTGTAGATATAGGGCGCATCATTATTACGTAGTGGAGGTACCGTGTGTGCTTCTGATAACGCAATGCATAAATGTTGAATAAACATTAACAGTAAAGGCTATTTATCTTAATAAGCATCATTAACTTCATTTTCTCATATAGGGCTATCTTTCACGTTATTATGACAGTTATACCGTTGTGACAGTATGTATAGTCACATAACCGCGGGGCAAAACTACATATATGAACTTACATCGCGTCAGATATATTGTTTTGCGTGTTTATGCTTTTCGTAGATATATCCTGTGCACTTAAATGCGTCGTCGGCAAACTCAAGACAACCCACACATCAAAGCAGACACTTAATGACGTGATCAATGGTTAATGACGCTAAAGTGATATGCAAACATATGTCGATATGGAAACACAGACCTTGCCCACATCATCCTCTAAGGCACGTTGATTTTTTTCGATGAAAATATTCCTCCATTGGCTGCAAGCTAACCCAGCTCATCTGTAATTGCATATTGAAATTGTGAGGTTGATCATAATAAACCAATCGATGCCAACTGCACAGTGTACAGCTCATGCACTACATCGTAGCCGCACAACTAGACACAAAGACCATACAAATGATGGTGTCGAGGGATTACGTCGAGCCCTATAATAAACTGACAAACAATGAATCACTATCAACCTGTCGTAGACGACAATTCTGCTTTAATTGCAAAAGCAAATGTAGCGAAGTTCAGGTTACAGGTGTGGCTGCTCTCATGTGTGACGGGAAAACGCGTTGTGGAACCCATGCACACACACAACGCAAAGAAGCAACAACCTGATGGACGTGGTCAGACTCATGCGTGCAGATATGTCGATTGGTAACAATGATATATGCAAAAGCATGCTGTCCAGGTATACATATATGTAGCAAGCAATTAATGCTGACAAATAGCTTCCACTGTCGCAATGTATAAACAGCAACGTCATAAAGCTAACATATGTCATATTAAGCATTAAGGAGAGTTTTTTAACAATTATATCTCCGGCGGATAAACAATTGAATCAAGATGCAACGGGGACAGTGTAATAATAGTATTATTCTGTGCAGCACGCGTAGAAAATTATGATTGATGATCCTCGCGAGTAATCTCCATCGGTGCTTTGAATCCTATGGCTTTGACGCGTCGCTTTCTAACTCAAAAACGCTCCAATTTACGGACATAGTTGTTTCAATTGCCTTTTACCAGATTTTATCACCAACTTATGTATATATCACTTACCAAACAGTTTCATGGCATCATAAATCATTCACAATGATTTCCTTATATCAATTTTGTTTGCCCACTAAGTCTGTTCGTGATAAATTGGTGATAAGTCTTTGCATTTCGGAAATATATAACGTTCAGCATCACCCACATCATTGCATTTGCGTTTGTTATGCTGTTACTAAGAATGTCATGGAGTGTAATCCAATGCACTGATGCTACCCAGTTATGTTCATACTAAATGCGTGTAGAGGAGGTATACATACATCACAGCTAGATCTATTAGGCATCACACGCGATATGTTAAATGTCCCATATTCTGTGACTGCATATTTTCAATGCAACCACGAAATCGTATTAGCACACGTGTGAGTACATGTCACGGTGACCATGCGTCATTAGGATGGTGTAATCTTTAAACCATCGGGTGATTTTGTCCCGTTTAAATATAATTGCAATGGTCATTAGACTAGTAAATATGCACGACGTCGCATAACAAAAACTGTGTTACGAGTCTAATAGCCCGACGAATCCGTGAAACCACGACAAAGCTCTCGTCATACTAATTCTAGGTCTGGCATATGATACATGCGTCATATTTACCTTATTACGACGTAATGCTATATTTCATTTAAATAAACTTTAAATATTTGAGTTACGCCGGCGTCAAATTAATGTAATTGGGTTCGCCAGTGAATGCAGTCAACGCCGGTGTTTGGACTTTGCCATAGAGGACTAGGTTTAAGCCTAACAAACACAACCAACGCATGTTTTATACTGATATCCGCTTGTTGCCTTTTACAGGAATATGTTGTAAGTAATTGCTTGAAAACAGATGAATCACCCAAGTGTGTCATGGATGGGAAACAAGCAAATATAACTCCCAAAAACCGAGCGGATTGCAGCAGAAGTGACACATACATTGCTCAGCTTGCCATGGTCATAAACATAACAGGTAACTTACCTGATCGAGGCTCCAGCACAGGCTCTCGTCAGTCGCTAGTAACAAAAAGTATATTTTATGATCTTTACGCGTGAAACAATCATTATGTATCTAATATCGAATCATTTAATCTCGTCTCGTTTTTTGTCCTAGTGTATTCGTTTGAGTATTTTTAAAACACATCATAACCATTGACCAGTATGGATCTGCAAACGACAAGTGCCCTTAGAGGGCTTGAAGGGAAAGCATGGGAGCACTCAATCAGGCGACTATGCCTCATTAGCTAACGCACCAATTGACATTCAGTAGCAACAGTTTACTTTAATCTTGGCTATTGTGCGGTAGAGATTAGCAAAAATCCCTTTCATTGAAGAGCGCGCTATATGCAACACACGAAAGGCAAACTGAAATCTCGCTTCTTGGCTAATGTAACAAAATAACATGCTGCAAAATTGGGATGTCTCTTGTCCTTTTAAGCAAACCAATTGACAACCATATTTTCCTTATCAAGGAAAAAACATTTATAGTTGCCCGAATTATCATCAGCGTACTTTCTATGGTTGATATCGCCATCAGAAAAATATTTCCATGTGAGGCTAATCTTAAAATGCATGCTTCAATCCAAAGTAATGTACGACTATCACATCCTTGTATTTGCATGATGCGCATAACAAAATCAATGTTATTCCATCGGCTATTTTTATCTGTAGCAGGCATTCGACGACCTGCTTGTGACCGGTCAAGGTCATCTTCAGTGGAGTATATTTTACTGACGTGACGTGTGCCACTGCTCCATGGTGTTCATCAGAATGGCTTGTATACCTCTTGGCAAGTGAAAGACACCAAAGTGTTGTTGCAAGCAGTCTACAACTGCGATGCATTAATCAAATACACAATAAGAAGCAAGGCATAATCGTGAAGATTGTTTTAAGCGTGACTATAGTTTAGGTAACACTGGTATGTCAAGGGCCATCTAGATGCTTCAGTGCAGGCTCACGCATTCACCATTTGTCATTGGAACATGTTATCGCATTGGAAGATTGGACATTACTTATCTTCTTTCCTCGTTTAAAGAGACTGCAAAAGCACGCTCTACGGTGTCGCTTCTCAAACCGCACCACAAACCTAATTTTCATTTCCACGGCATTTGTTGTATATATTATGGCAACTTCAAGCAAATGTTGTTTGACATTGATAACAATAGCAAAATCAACAGGCGTGGTTTGAACATACTTGTTTCCCTATTGTATGTGATTATAATATTTGATCTATCGCTCCATCGACAGAAATTCTGATACCCAATCTGTTTCAAGCCGGTATCCAGCACACACACACCTTTGTCCCTTGTTTGGCACTGCAATATCATCATTCGTGCTAGAAATTACCCTACACACAGTCGATACGGCATCAATGAGTGTGCGATATCCTCATAATCATGAAACGATGTTGTGTTTCGTTGCATTTGTGAAGGTCGTTACAGTAGATATCCGTTACGGGGTTGATAACAATCTAAGACACATAGTCATTTATTTGCACCAGCGCTCTTTTTTACGCACACAAACACACACGCACACATACACACACACACGCACGCACGCACGCACGCACGCACGCACACAACAGTTACTGAATGATACACTCAATAATTGAATGGCCCTATTTTGAGTACGTTATCCGCACAGCAAACCTTAGGATGAGGATTGCCAATCGAATCATGATTGGACAACTCTGGTCAGTATAATGTAAATGTTACCTGACTGACGACTGAGTCGGTTCGTTTTAAATGCACTAACATAAGAATGGAATTAATGCATTCGGTGTGTCAATGCTAACACTGAATATGGAACAAGATCTGCAATCAAAAAGGGCAATCATGGACACAACGTTATATAAAGTGTAAAGTAAACGATAAGGCAGGAGGATGAAATCAAACAGGAAAAACAGACACTAATTCAAGTGGAGCAATAAACAAAGATACAACAGTGTGAATATCAATTCAGGCATCAATGATATTGATGGCGCAATCGATTCTGATAAAATACAAGAAAGTTGGAAATGATGCTGCTAATAATATTTCGGCAAAACGGCTATCTTAAGGAAAAAAAGCGCACTGGATGACATATGTGATGCAAACAAATCATTTAGCCCGGAAAAAAGGGTAAATAACAATAATATGATTGACTGAACTTATTGCAAGCAAAAGAGCTAAAAGCTCTAATAAATGTAATAGAAGGACTGACAATAAGGCAATATATGAAAACTACAATGAATGTAATAAACTCAAATAATTGTTTCTTTACAAGAATAATTTGCGAGGAAGACAACAACAAAGGAGCGATTCAGATTCACAAGCAAAAACGGTCCTACCGTTAGCACAGTAGAAATACCTATTTCCATCAAGGAAAGCGCCAAAAGAACGACCGGCGGCTGCTCTGACAAAGACCCGATGTGAATTCCGAGAGGGATCATATATGGTCTTGTGAACACGGAATATAAATGATACATCCCGTACTTGCTAAGCACTAAACACGACTAGGTACTTGGGTAAAAATACTGCGCTATCTGTAATCATAGCTTTTTCTCTTATTATACTAGTTAATACTAGAACCGTTTGAACCGAAGGTACGGGATAGATCAAGACCAATGTATATGAGGTGGAATAGCAGTATAGTACAAAATATACTCGGATTAGAAAAGATTCATATGTGTAAACTGTCGACTATGTTAAATAAATTCCGATGTACCAGCAGGCATATTTTTCATGTACCAGCAGGCACCTTTTCCAGTGTGCGCTCGGATGGAATCTCATCTGCAAGTATAAATGAGGCCAAAGGACCAGTGAAGACAAATATTAACGAAACATCAAGAGCTGATTTGGCCCGCAAGGTTTAAAACTAAATACCCTATGCAAGACACTTCATGAAACCGGCAAAATGAAATGTTACCTATTACTACTCGATGGCAGAAGCTACCGATGGGTTACAAATTAGCAATGTTGCCATACTAAATATTCACTGTATATCAGGCCAACAATTAGTATTGCCGTTGCAGAGGTTACACGATCTGACAATATATTTTCGAAAACAATTTCCCTTCAGCTATTACTTACGTTTTTACATGGTACGTCTAAAATAGATCACATTACTCTAACTTACATAAGCCTATTGCTCTCATCTAACATGAACAGAGAGTTGAATGCAACAATATAAACATTGCCAATGCAGCCTCTACAAAGCAGTCACAATAAACTATACTTGTTGTTACATATGTCCCCTAGTTATTAGAGGTTCTTAAAAGTATGCAATTTATTTTATACCGAAAACTTTGACTTGATTCACACAAATCCTCCAACTATGTAAGGCGCTATCATACTTCGTCAGTGGTAACGTTTTGTTCCTCATTAAACAGCAAGCAGTTGTTCCAAGCTTTTTTCTGAAAATTTGTACTCAATATTAGATATAGTCTACGATATAGATCCAGAATTAAAATATGTAACACATTTCCTCAATAGTCGCACATACTGTATTACACCATTATACCTTATGAAGAGTTGCTTGACCGAAGGAGTCAGAGGCTAACGTGCCTGCTTCGCAGCATCTATATTCATTGTAATTGCTGGAAATAATGGAGTGCATTGTACGGGGATAGGTATCTAATAATATTAATCTGTAAATAAACCACACGATGAGCACGGAATGTAATCGAAGGCTATTAGAATGTTAAAACCTGTAAAAGTAAATAAATCCATGGTTGTTTCTAAACTGCTGCGGATTGTCTTAGTGCATTTGTTGCTTGTTGCACTGCGTCATGTTGTAAATGCATGATCAGGGAATACAATATTGATTAGTCTCTGCACACTGTCGTTCAAGTCATTACGCAAGTAGGAGAACAAGCACTTACAGGCATATGATGTTTCGGTTGGCGTCGCATTTGTTACACTTGCGGCAATAAGATCATATAATGAGACAGCGAGCTGCAGCAACTAAAATAGACTACAAATGAGGAGTAAACATTACATTCTTGGTCCGACATCGTGAGAGTTTTCCTGGCTTCTATGACATTTCATGCTTGTATATTGCCTCGTGAGGCTTTATAAATTGTAGCGAAAAACATTCACCATGCACTGAAATATATCAGATCAGTGTCTCTTTTGCGTTTGTCTCTCGACAAGATACGATTGCCAATATAATCGTTCCCAAATACCTGTTAGGTGGTCAATATTTAACCCTATATGCGCAACAACTGCCAGTTTGGAATGTTGTTGTTTCATTGAAAAGGAAATATTCAATATCATTTGAATTTTATTTGGAGCCGTATTACTTCAGAACCAGGATGTTTGTGATATTGCTTAGTACCAAGGTCTATGTTATAAATTTTATAACGTTAAACAAGAGCCTAGAAAGTAAGAAAAAAAAAAATGGCTCATATATCGAACGATTAATGCGGCCAATTACACATACTTTGTATAAGCTGTCTACAAAGCGAAGAATAGCTGACGTACCTGACATGTTCAAACCTACTTTCGGAAATGCAGCTGCGGAATTTGATGCACTGCAGGCCATACAATATGCTTATTATACCAATAATTAGCCATGAGCCATAAGTTAGCAACCTTGACCAGCTGGTTATATATCTTCACATTGCCTGTAATAGAATATGCAAAGCTCTCATGTGTTGACCAACGGTATATATCAATTAATGAGTCGCGTATTATAAACATTAAGGTTAGCCCAATTTGCCAAGACGGACAAATGGCCTGTAGAACCTGGCTTCGTGTGTAGTGTTTAAATAACTGCTGTGGGTTGTAAGGCCTGGTACATGCCGATTCCCATGATCAAGATGACCGTGGGCATTTCTCTGTATTGATGCATCCTACCTGAATAATGTATGTTGAACCTTGACCAAGTACCAATTCGGGCGTAAGAATTACCAATTTGTCTAAAATCTACGATGGTGTTACGGTTTATAAACGCATGTAGATTGGTCAGCGCAATAGATGCCATAAAATTGTGGGCTATGCTAGAAATGTTGAGGTTAATATATATGGACGGTAATTTTAAGACAGCTGCGGATTGGCTGTAGTACTGCATATTGGGAGTTGCATGTGTTGTGAATGTGTTGCTAACTGCAACGTGTCATTCTGTAAAAGCATGAACAGGGAACACAATATTAATTAGTCTCTTCACAACGCGATTCAATTCATTACGCCAGTGAGAAAACAAGCAGATGATTAAAAAAGGTATGTGTCGCATTTGGTACATTTGCTGCCATATAGTGAGACATTACAATAGCTGCTGCAAATAAACGAAATTACAAAAGAGTGGTGAACATTACGTTCGTAGTTCAATATTTAACGCTGGTATATTGCCTCGTGAGGCATTCTGAAATGTATAGAAAAACATTCAACATGTACCAAAAGTTATGAGATCAGTGTCTCGTCTGCTATTGTCTCCAAAGAGTCATTTGCCTGACGGCAAAAGCTGACAGCCAATAACATTTTCCACAAATAGCTGTTAAGTTGTCAATACATAACCCTTAATGCGCAGCAGCCAACAGTTTGGGTCGATATTTAAATATATAAATATATATATATATATATATATATATATATATATAGAGATATATATATATATATATATATATATATATATATATATATATATATATATATATATATATATATATATATATATCTATATATATATATATATATTATATATTATATATATATCGAAATATATATATATATATATATATATAAATATATATATATCCCCATATATCTATCTATATATAAATATCTCTATATATATATATATATACACTATACATATATATATATATATATATATATATATATATATATATGCTCGTTTACACAGCAAGGTTGGCATTAATGATCAAATAGATGATTATGGATGACAAGTAGATGCTTTGTTACCCAATGTCCTTATGTAACAACTTCATCTTAAATCCTCGCATCGGCTCTCGACAATACCATAGTCAGATCTGGTTACCGGTAGTTGGGCAATTATACTAAACGGCAGTGTGGTAGAATAATGTTTGTTGTGCAGGAGTTCAGGTAAGCAAGCAGCATGCATCCCCAAGCATCATGCAACGACATATGTTGTCATTCAAGCAAGCATTTGAGCTGACTTAGCTAACACAGCCATATGTGATAATCAGTGGATTCAAATTCTTAGTCGAATTATGCCGCTATTATTTTGCTGGCTTGAGAACCATCTCAAAAGTGTCGTTTATGCTGTTCAATCGCAATTAACAACAGAGGATTTTCATGCTGTACATACGGAAAGCATTTCGACTTTATAGTTAGTAATGACGCCATTCCCATCTCTATGGTGGAACGGTTGCCTCGGTTTAAGCATGGCGCTCATTGGAGCCGTCTTACCCCAGTTCCAAGCTGTTGGCGCTATTGTTTTGTAACAATGTCAATGTTATAGCTTTTATGAGGTTTTATAAGAACCTAGAAAACAAGACATTTCATACATTACATTTTAATCAGCTACCCCTAAGCGGTCTAAGAGAAACGTCCTCGTACAATGATAACTCTAAAAGCATCATAGTTGCGTAATTATCTTATCGGAAATATGTTGTTTTACTCCTTCAAAAGTGACTGTCGAATATGTGTAATTATGTGTCAGTAGATGCCATAAGGATCCTGCCTGTAGGGTATATCAACGTAGAAATTCATATGACCGTTATTTGTTGGCGTTGACTTCATTTCCATTTGTATCATAAATAGCAGTATGTAACGATAAATGTAATTGGAATCATTTACAAGCTATGCTACAAATAGCACTGTTATTAACCAATATGATAGTTTACTGCAATATCGAAGCATTGGTGGTTGAAAGCGCAGTCCCAACTGAGGTCATAGCACAGTTGCGATAACACAGCTCATATTACGGGCCAAAGCTAGCGTTTGTGCACGATGCCTTAAAACTGCATGGGATTCGAGCAGCATTGCTGCGGCAGAAAGAATGATTTAACAACCACCATAGGTCGCATGTAGTGTCCCGAGACATATAGCAGTGAATAATCGTCACCATCACTCAGTCATTTGTTGATGTTCATTTGGTTCATATTTCCTTCCTCTGGTTGATTACCAATGCGACAAATAACGCACGGCATTCGAAGTCGCGTTATAATTGCACAAGAAACCGTACCTCTTATTAGCGTGATGCCTTTGACTTTTATATTGTAATCGTGATTGTTGGCGTCAATGAATGAAGCGTGACGTTAATTTTGCCTAGCAAAAACATCATTTAGCAATGACTCAACGCAGAAACACAAATCTATTGCATCGACAGTTGACCATTATCATGGTTACAGCACAAAGGGTAAATTAATTGGGAAATATTCCCGTTTGCTTCTCGATCACAGTTGCCACGTCTACTGGCTGTAATGGATGGATGAAGTTCTGGAGCGGGAACGGGGTAGCGACTGTCGAAGTTAAGTAATTGTCACTAGAAACACCGGCTGTGTAACGTGTATGCCAATGATATAAAGATGTGTCATTTGTTAATCTTTATAGATCATGTAGGCCATGTTTAAATTGGTAAATTATCAATTTTGCAATATCTCTCCATTTTATGCCACCATATTTTACCCTTAAGTCGCAAACAAATCGAAAAACATAGCACTTTTGAAGATTAAGTGGCAGGGGAGCATCTCTCTGACTGTTGGGAGAATGAAGCGAATACGATAATTATATAGGCGCTGCTCCAACTTATGGAATTTCCGTTGGAAAGTAAACGAAACTATAATATTATCATTCTGTCTATTTGAAAGGTTGATGCAAAATGTTGACAGACGCAGTTTAGCTCGCAGACTGATGAAGTGGGCAAAAGCGAAGTACATTGACGTTTCCATGCCAGGTGATTTGGGTAATAGACATTATTCCTTATGTTAATGCAATGCAAAAGTTATCCAGTAGACCGAATGCAATTATTCGTTGATTAGGAATTAACAAGTGGTTATGTCGCACGTGAAATGGTAGAGGTCACGTGGAGGTTGGAAAACGTTGAATCAAACTTTTCATGGAACCAAATCCTTTGCTAAGCGTTTAGCATTTGTGAGTAGTAGAATTACGCATGTGTCACATCTTAGCGGTTATTGGAAGGTTGCTCAACCCACAGCTGACACTCACACATTTATGTACCTCCGGACGCTGAACCAATTATCACAGACGCCGAGGGCCACGTTGATGCGTGAAAAAAAGATAATTTCTTGCATAAATTAGCGAATGCTTGGCTCGAGGGGTAATTTGAAAAAGCAGTATTGTGCATTTCGACGTGGTTATGTTGAATATTGGCATGTACGCAGTCTAGAAAGTTCCTCTAGGTTTTGACATTATAAATGTATCTATATAATATATGTAGTTTTTGCACGAAATTATGTTACGTAGGTAAAACACGAACAGAAACTGCTCACGAAAACTGCACATAAGTGAATGCTAACATCTGGATACATATCAGACAGCTTACAGTAGGTAGGTCGCTTCCTTGCCATAAACGCCTTTATCTTATTTCCCTAGGGGGGCAGACTCGAGGGCAGATTAAAACCGCGGATCGTGCAGTTTGCATGAGGTACGGGACGCCATGACCAACAGGCAAGTAGATCCTCTATTGCTATTGACACAAAATTAAACTACGGGCGGGGGTAGGCACAATGGATTCGTATTCCTAACGTAAAATCATACATCTGGCGAAATAGGTCTTTGGAGGGTATTTTGCGTATCACCTCGGCTGTATTAGATGTTCAATAATGATTGCAGTGTCCTGAAACTTAACGTCAGTGATAGTGGCAATCCCGTACAAAAATTCGAGGGTCTGATAAATGCTTGGTTCCGGAATTATTGACAAATATATATCCGCTTGTTTATGCAACATCTTGGTGATTACATGGTAGTTAGCTAAGATAGGTTTGCTATTTTGAACGACAGGACGAGAAGCATTGTCCAATATGGGTTAGATTTCAATTGATTTTGATCTATGACAGGTATTGGTGCTACAATGGTTGTCCGTCCGCACCCGGTGATCAACAATGAAATTATTTTAAGTTGATAAGAATAGTGAATTGTAGGACAAGTAGTGACACCAATTGAAATAGCGTATACTGCCAACATACTCTCGTTGTAATAATTAAGTGAATGAAGTAAACCAAATTAAGCTATTAATGCACCTAAACTAGATTTATTTGATCTGGCCATCAACATTGTTCATTCAGGTTAATATACGAATGCATTGTGGATCAATTAAATGACCTCGAACAGAAGTGCTCATCGATAATTAAATTGCTAATACGGCATTGGGTCTAAATGACGGATAGATCTTTACGTGGCAGATGCCGATATAATCCATTCGATGTTGGTAGGAGAGTTGGAAGATGGAGGCTTGCATATTGTATTCGAAAATCTAAGCTGTCCTCATAATTGCAATCGATAACAGTTTTAACGTTTACTTTACTATCACTTTCATATCAACAACAAACTAGAATGCTAGCTAAAAGTGAAATATCAACATAATCTAATTCAACAATAGGTCCCAAAGGAATCAAGCTATGTCGTTAGAATGTGCGGCCATGTGTTGGTGCACACAAACAACGATACCAATCCGTTCATCTAAAAAGACGCACAATTGGAAGAGTCATGAACGACAACACTAGTTCTAATGAAGGAGACGTCGTAAAGGATAATTGGTTCGACCGCTGAACTTATTAACCATATCACTATAACTGATAAATGAAATGCATTTAATTGTTCATGCGATAATGCAAAATAGACTTTGCAATGCGGATGACCAGTCACTTGCGCATCGACGGCCGACATTGCATTTGACGGCTTTACACATACTGCAGGCATTGATCCGTGAGTCAACATGGACATATGCATATATATAGATAGAGATATATATATAGAGAGATAGATATAGATATAGAGAGAGAGAGAGAGAGATAGATATATAGAGAGAGAGATAGATAGAGAGAGAGAGAGAGAGAGAGAGAGAGAGAGAGAGATATAGAGAGAGAGAGAGAGAGAAAGAGAGAGAGAGAGAGAGAAGAGAGAGAGAGAGAGAGAGAGATAGAGAGAGAGAGAGAGAGAGAGAGAGAGAGAGAGATAGAGAGAGAGAGAGAGAGAGAGAGAGAGAGAGAGAGAGAGAGAGAGAGGAGAGAGAGAGAGGGATTCTAGAGAGAGAGAGGGAGAGAGAGAGGGAGAGAGAGAGATCCCTCTCTCTCTCTCTCTCTATCTCTCTATTTCCCTGAGTCTCTCTAGATCTCCCTCCCTCCACCTCTCTCTTTCTGATCCCTATCTCTCCCCTATATTCTATAGAGAGGCATCCCCCTCTCTATCCTATATTTAGATACATAAATTCTCCATATATATATATACATACAGATGTATATATATCTATAATATCTCTCTAAATATCATATATATATATATATATATAATATATATATATATATATATATATATATATATATATGTATATATTTTATATAATTCCAGGACAAATACAATAATATATATAGGTGGCATTTCATTCATCTATATAGTAGCATACAATAATTTTATTATGCTGCACCCCGTCCGTCATATATATGTCTTCATATATATATATATATATATATATAATATATATATATATATAGATATATATATATATATATATATATATATATATATATATATATATATATATATATATATATATATATATATATATATATATATATATATATATATATACATATATATATATATATATATATCATGCTTGCCTTACACACCTTACATTTTATATAATTCCAGGACAAATTGTGGTTGCAATGATAAAAACGAAATGAGGTTTTTTTGGGTTAGGTGGCATTTCATTCATCTATGAGGTTTAGCATGTAATCAATTTTATTATTGCTGCACCCCGTCAGAAAGGATAGGGGATTCTGTCTTCATAATCTATAAATATCTGCCTCATATATTTTAGAGAGAGAGATAGACAAAAATATATATATATATATTATATATAGATATCCTATTATCATGTATAGATATATATATATAATATATATATATCTCCTATAAATATATATATATATGAATATGTATATATATATATCTATATATATCTATATATATATAGATATATATAGATATATATATATATATATATATATCTATATATATATATATATATATATATATATATATATATCTATATATATATATATATATATATATATATATATATACATTTGCAAATATGTGACACTGTTTGCCTTACACCCTTAAATTTGATATAATTCCAGGCCTTGTGGTTACAATGATAAAGCGAAATAAGGTTTATTTGGTTTAGGTGGCATTTCTGTCATCTTTGCGGTTTAGTATGTAACCAGTGTTATTATTGCTGCGACCCGTCCGGCAGGAAGAACAGGGGATTTGTCGCCATAATCTATAGTATAGTTTGTAAGATCTGCCAGCCCGAAATGATCCACGGAATTGATGTGGTTAATATTAATGTGGATTACAGTGCAGTGAAAAAGTACGTTTCGACTATTTTTGCGTGCGTTTCCTGTAATCGCTCATCGCGTCGGCGTTTTCAATGCAATATGACAATTGCAAAATCAAATACCAAGGTGCCAGTTAAAGTATCTTCATTAACTCATATCTCGAAAGCGTGCAAGCTGACATCAAGCCTCAAATCACGTTTACAATCTCGCTGAATGAGACGCTTGCTCACGATACACCTGATGCCTGCGCATATTGCTATTGGATATGATTTAGCAAAAGCTTTCCTTTTATCTACAATTGATGGCTGATGAATGGCAGGTGCGACCCTATATTCCTTACAACTACAAGATGATATATGAATGTGTCAGACTTGTTCCAGTGTTTCAAAGTGCTTCATATGTAACTAGCCGTCCCAACGTATCATGTTTATATTTACTCGTATTGCAATGGATCATGCAGATTAGTTTTCGATTAAATTCATCTGCTATTACTGTTAATCACCTTGATTCATCCCGTTCGTTAGCGTTGGCATTAGCCGTATGTATCTCTGCTTATTATACATTGAGTAAATATACGGCATGAAAAGTCGAAGCCCCAGGCTTATAACATTTACATTCCGGAGATCCAAGATCTAATTATTACAGACATATCATAAGTTAGATACCAGAACGCTGTAAAACTACAAGAGGTCAGTGTAGTCCACATAAGCTTTTAGTACAAATCACCTTGATATTACATAAACCACAGCGAACAATTATGTATCAACCACCAGACGTTTTCAGCATACGTTACTTCTTTATACTCAGTCGTGTGTAATATACTTCTATTATCTGGCCGTCGAAATTGCCCATTTGGACAGCTAATCGAATGTAATTAGGATGAAGAATATGACCTCTGACAACGATGCCCATCGATAATTGTATCGCTAATAGGGTGAGGGATTTACATGACGCCTTGATTTGTGCGTGGTAGATGCATGCATTATCTTTGCGATTGCAGTGCTGAATGAGACGGAGGCAAGATAGACCCTTCTTCTAATGTGACTGTGTCCAACATATTACAGGGAAAAGCGTATTGTTTCATTTAGTGTGTGACAAAGCAGCAATAGCTATTTTCATTGCTCACTGGTAGCTAAGTTACCATTCATTCTAGGTTGAAAAGGTATAATAAGACATGACAATGCTATTACTTTTCCGTTTGATACTCTTCAATTTTGCATTTCTTCGTCAATTAATCGGCTATAGTGTTAACACAAACGGTATAACTTCTAAAACATATGCGACGAGGCTTGTTATTGTGTAATTCTAAAACTATTTGGGTCATTAAATTCCACCTAAAGCAATTACTTGTCAGATCGGTCATTTTACCGTGACTTGACGCGTTTTACTCAATGCGGTTGGTGCCAAGTACCGCATGACTAAGTGCCTTTATTAACTCAAAGTGGCAAATCCCACTTAATTGTCTACCTGAAAAGCATTTGTAAATTAGCATACGTGATCTGTTACAATAGGCCTTTCTCCAAAACCTTTGCTCTTCGCAGCAAGGTATATCCCCTATGGTCGATATACCAAGAAGATGATTAAGAAGCTGCATATTAAAATTACTTTGACGATGACGCTTGTAGCTCGTGCGTCAAGAATATATATAGAGATAGATATATATATATATATATATTTATATATATATATATACATATATAGATACATATATATATATACACATATATTTAATTATATATATATACATATATTTAAATAAGATATATATATATATATATATATATAGAGATATATATATTACATGTACATAGGTTTATTTAGAAATATATATATATACATATGTATAAATGTGAATACAGATATGTATATATATATATGTATATACAATAATATATATATAAATATATACATATATAGGGATACATATATAGATATATATATATATTCATGTATATATAGTATATATATACTTATATATATATAAATAGATATAGAGATATATATATAAAAATATCAATATAAATATGTAAATATGTATAGGTATGTAAGATATATATATATAAAAGAGAGATAGAGAGAGATATATAGAGAGGAAGATATAGAAAATATATAAATAAAATATATATAGAGATATATATATGTATAGATATACATATACATATAGGCAGATATACATATATATAGATATGTAAGGATATAAAAATATATATATAGACAGACATTTATATGTAAACCACAGGGATAGATCTACAGATCTAGAGATAGCTAGATATATACATAGAGGGATTTCCCTCTATATAGATATATCTATATATATATGTATATATATATATATTGATATGTAAAAATCTGAATACATATATATATATATTTACATATATATTTCCATATATATATACATATATATATACCTATTTATATATATATATATATATATAGATATATATATATATATATATATATATATATATATATATATATATATATATATATATATATATATATATATATATATATATATAAGCTGGTTTAAAATGTTTTATTGGGCCAGCTTTCTTCTTCCTATGTGACCCAGTCTTAAAATGACCACAAATGTAACTAGTGCGATATGTACCGTGAAATAGCTGGCCTCGTAAGTTCCTATTCTCTCAGAGTATAGATCATAGCCGATTCGTTTGGCAGCGGATAGGTTTTACTACTGCGGAATCTAAAAATAACCAATATTGTGACATAGGACCATGTATCTGCTGCATTATAGGTTGCAACTATAATAGAATTTACACCAATTGCTACTCAATTTTCGCAGTACTTAGACTTTGCCGAATGAGTTAATTCACCGGTTGTTTAATTCTGCAGCTAATAATATGTGATGTCAAATTCATCCTCTGCGTTGTAAATCGAATTTATCCTGAGATTTCTATGTGTTGGCCGAAAATCTAAAGAGTTTTCAATTTTATCACACAAATTATTGCTTGTCTCCTTGTACACTTAACATTTAATATTTGGCTACTGCTCGGCCAATATCTACTCATCAGCAACGTTCGTTTAAAATAGAGATGCATTAAAATGGGAGAGTGAACCGAATGGCGAAACTGTTAACTCTCATTGCAATTCAGATAAAACATTCGATTTAAATCGATTACCTCGGTGAGTACAACATTTGGCACACGGTAAATCCTGCAACATATCTGAAGCAGAGCAGGAGCAATAAAACCACAATAATGTAGCTTGTCGCATTTGCAGATTGTGGTCCAGGTCGCTAGCAAATATTTCACATATTTCCACGGCTGTTTTCAAAGCCCCCATATCGATGATGTTAGTGGTGTAAAAAGTCTTAAACTAGTCATTATAACACTGGAACCGAAATGGACGCCAAATGTGCATTTCAACAAATAAATTTACACTTGATATGTGCTAACGATTGATACGAGTTATATTCTATTATGAGAAAAAAAAACCCATGAGAAGGATGCAATGATTTTATATGCCTATGATGTTGCATTCTAAATTACCATGCAATAAGGATAAGGTCCAGAGTTTCGAGACTGAGATAGAATCCAATATCAAACTGCAGCAGACAACGGGATTTAAAAATGCGAGTGCGTATGTTTTAAACGCACCTGCTGGTAGACGTATTCATACGTATTCGACGTAGACTAAAACTCAACAAGACTCTGTGGTATAGCTTGCATTAATATACTTCATTTTGGATGATTACCGCTACGAGAAATACAGTATGACTTGAATAAAACCCTTATTTACCTGATATCCAATTATTGCATAATGCATATATGTTAAAAAATACACTGAATCATAAACCTACCCTTCATGTTTTAAGCTCCCTCTATTCTCAACACCTGCGGTCGATAAATGATTAGAGGCCAATCCTCGGCACAATGTGTCGTTTAGTGCGGTGATCCATAAAGTACCGATTGGGGTAACGTATAACACACATTCCATCAACAGTTGAGCAGGATTATGAAAATATATCGTCCAATAAAGTGCGTGTTTTTTACCAATAGCTTAATGGTAAGTTATGGTCGCATTCGTAGAGGACGTTTGGTATTTAGATTATTTGCCAGTTGACATTAAGAAACAGCAGTCTAGAAGGGGAAGTAATATCCTTCATGCAAAATGTTAAAATGTCAACCACTGTATGATTATTAGTGAGTCATTAAGCTTGTTCAGCTTCTACTTCTTAAGCCAGTAGCACGACTTTCTCACGGATGCGCATCCACGATACAGCAAATCTGGTTGTAAAGATGCGTAAATGTTGCCTTGCTCATTTGGCCTGCTGCCATAATTGAATCATTATTATTATTATTATCAATATCATATTTTCTCCATACAAGTATAATATTGGCCATTGGCGTTTTATTGCTCCCGGTTATCGTTTCATGATATATTTATTTCCATTACAGTAGATAGTATACAGACGCATTGTTACGTATTGCTCTCTTCGATTATTAATCACAGTGCAGTGTAATTAATTAGTAACAGTACATCACTGATTGCTTGAACGTTACATTCACTGTGTTATTGTGGAAAAAAACCACCTGCAATTAAGCCTACCAACAGTCGAAGTCGGGAAAGACAATCTGGCTGACGAGATGTGTATGTATGTATGTATGTATGTATGTATGTATGTATGTATGTATGTATGTATGTATGTATGTATGTATGTATGTATGTATGTATGTATGTATGTATGTATGTATGTATGTATGTATGTATGTATGTATGTATGTATGTATGTATGTATGTATGTATGTATGTATGTATGTATGTATGTATGTATGTATGTATGTATGTATGTTGTATGTATGTATGTATGTATCTGTATGTATGTATGTATGTATGCATGTATGTATGTATGTATGTATGTATGTATGTATGTATGTATGTACGTATGTATGTATGTATGTATGTATGTATGTATGTATGTATGTATGTATGTATGTATGTATGTATGTATGTATATATATATCATTATATATATCATTTATTCGCAAATCAAAGTTTACAAAAAGATATATTAATTAAGCAATAAAAAATACATGAGTACCAATCAGTTTGTACATAGGAACACACGAAGCTCATCTGCTTCTTGCAGTGTTAAAGAAGTTAACAGACTGCCTTCGCGCTGCTGACCCAATTCTTGCAAAGCGCATATTGTCGCCCTGTCTTCTGCTGTTACTTCATTAATATTTAAAAGCAATTCGCGTACATTGTTAAGGTTACCTTCATTAATTAATCTTAGTTGTTGGTAGTCTAAATTTAGTAATGACAGACATGATCTTACATTATTCGATTCGATGTATGTATGTATGTATGTATGTATGTATGTATGTATGTATGTATGTATGTATGTATGTATGTATGTATGTATGTATGTATGTATGTATGTATGTATGTATGTATGTATGTATGTATGTATATGTATGTATGTATGTATGTATGTATGTATGTATGTATGTATGTATGTATGTATGTATGTGTGTATGTATGTATGTATGTATGTATGTATGTATGTATGTATGTATGTATGTATGTATGTATGTATGTATGTATGTATGTATGTATGTATGTATGTATGTATGTATGTATGTATGTATGTATGTATGTATGTATGTATGTCTGTATGTATGTATGTATGTATGTATGTATGTATGTATGTATGTATGTATGTATGTATGTATGTATGTATGTATGTATGTATGTATGTATGTATGCATGTATGTATGTATGTATGTATGTATGTATGTATGTATGTATGTATGTATGTATGTATGTATGTATGTCTGTATGTATGTATGTATGCATGTATGTATGTATGCATGTATGTATGTATGTATGTATGTATGTATGTATGTATGTATGTATGTATGTATGTATGTATGTATGTATGTATGTATGTATGTCTGTATGTATGTATGTATGTATGTATGTATGTATGTATGTATGTATGTATGTATGTATGTATGTATGTATGTATGTATGTATGTATGTATGTATGTATGTATGTATGTATGTATGTATGTATGTATGTATGTATGTATGTATGTATGTATGTATGTATGTATGTATGTATGTATGTATGTATGTATGTATGTATGCATGTGTGTGTGTGTGTGTATGTATGCATGTATGTATGTATGTATGTATGTATGTATGTATGTATGTATGTATGTATGTATGTATGTGTATGTATGTATGTATGTATGTATGTATGTATGTATGTATGTATGTATGTATGTATGTATGTATGTATGTATGTATGTATGTATGTATGTATGTATGTATGTATGTATGTATGTATGTATGTATGTATGTATGTATGTATGTATGTATGTATGTATGTATGTATGTATGTATGTATGTATGTATGTATGCATGCATGTATGTATATTTAAGGCCATGTCATTCTATCACACAGGTCGGCACCGGAAAGATAAATGAAGTGATAACGTGATTTGGCAGTTGCATGGAACAAGTGTTTCCAAAATGTTATCTGAGAAAATAGTTCACATCACGCTGTCTAGAAGATTGCAGTATATGAGATAAATTCATGGCTGCGTTTGTCAATTTCCCAATGGCTCTTTAAATTAGCCAGACAATGAGAATTGAGCTCACAAATTATATCGAGGTAAATATTATGCATGTACCATCAACTTTCAGGTCTGAACGAACAGATTGCGCGAATTACGGTTTTGATATCAATGCAATTGGCCGGTTATTCTGGCAATTAAGTACGTAAGCTTTGAACTGAAGAAATTTGCCTCATCAGATAATTCATCAGTTGATATTCAGAAGCAGCAATTCACGGAAATCTTGTCTGTTATGAGATGGAGAACCTACATTTAATATTACTTCTAATTGACAAACCAGCATATGAAAAATCATGTTCGTCCCTTTTTCACAGCGCAAACGTATAGTATGGTCAGTTTTAACATGGATTTCCCAATTTGTCGAGTGATTACTACCTGCATTGCATGCCATCGTCATCTAAGCTGCGTTGCTAACAATCGGTTCTGGAATGCTATTCTTGGTCTATGCAAAAGGATATAAAATAGGTAACAGGAGCGCGCTGGTGTTCTTCGAAATGAGTTAACATAGTTCATGCGTCTCGTCAAATATCCGTAACAGTCGTCATAACCAATATATTTTATGCACAATGGACACTACCGACTTATTGCATTACATAAACCATATATGCTTCACGGCATTGATGAACAATACATGTCAAGATATAGATGTAATATACCATATAATCTTATCTATTCAGTCGGCGTTGTCAGACGGGACAGATATGTTGTCACAATTTTTCAAATAAAGAGATTATTTAGTATACACAATTGAATAATATATATATATCTTTGCAAGGAACGTATCTAGTCTTTTATTTCAGTATGATATCACGCCATATTATACCTGTTTTAAACCAGTTAGCTACTGTGTTGTTCACTGCAGTTCTGCCAGAGATCAGAATGTGTTAATTGACTGTAATTTACGATACTCCGCTAGAGCAAGTTGCTTGCCTAATGCAGACGCTATTATTTCCTATTGAGTGCCTTTTCACTACAGTAATTTACGCCTCTAACATTCGTTTCAGTGCAAAATAGTTTTGAACAACAAATATATTTTCCATGTCAGTATTAGTGGACCATTACCCCATTTTATTCTCTCTAGCACTAGTTGTTTGCCATAAGTCCGTGAGCAACATAGATCAACACATTTTCTATGACGTGCAGTGGAGGATGGCACGTGTAGCATATCCACACGGGTAGCTTGTCTGAGGCTATTAGGGATGATTATTTATTGCATTACCTGCCTGTCATACCAGCTAGGCATACTGACTTCTATTGAGCTGCACAGTAAATGACATGCCTCCCTGTTTTTGTCAAATAGCTGCTTAGTTTACGGTGCTATTGTAATTAGAGAACAAATTGCAATTTTATTGTGGACCTAGATTACCTTATATGAGCTCCACACCCCGTACAACATGTTTTAAACCGTCATGAACCTGGAATTTAAACATTGTGTCCTGCGTTCGTTTACTATTAAACAACGGTTGCAGCAGGGCCTTTTGAGGTGAGGTTTATGACACCTTCCAACAAGAGCCCTCATGTCAATCAGGAATCTAACGGTGTGTGATGTTTTGCCCATTACGGCATAATGGCGATCCATGGTTGCATTCAATCGAGAGTTTTATGATTGTTTATGAAGGTAAAATTCAATGACAAAATCACGATTTTCATATAAAGGTGATCTATCAACCGAGTTGGCGTTTGTTCGACAGTCTTGCTATCATAAGTTTGAAGCATTTAAACCTCTTGATTACAAAATACTGATTAGGGAATTATCCAGCAGTGAGAACAATCATCGTAGGAGACATATGTTATGCTCGTTAATTCTTAAGGTATTATATGTTATGTCTTTGTGGTCATAGATAAACATGCTGCCACGGTTCACTGATGCAGGTAAATTAGACGTAATTGAAAGCATAAAAAGACACAGAGTGTCAATTTACTATTAGCTTGTTGTCTTAGTTCGATCATTATCCATCATTTACCAAGCAAATGGTATTTCTGCCGACATGCCTCCATATAAAGATTTATTAATGGTTGTTTTTCAGTGGCGTTGGAATTCTTATGAGCTTATATATATAACGACTCGCATGGAATATGTGGCTAGGAAGTGACTATGTTTGATTATGCGGTGCAAGGTTTCAAAATTGATAGTCAAATTGCGTGCTAAATGATCGCAAGATAGCGGACGGTAAGTGTCTATTTGGATTTGGTGTGCGAAAACAGCGTGTCAATTTAACAACATTGTTCATTAACTGTGTAGGTTGTGGGAATAAGGGAACGATGCCATTCACGTGCATCAATGAAGAAGTCGAATAGAAATGTTGGGATCAGGATTAATATAAAACAATGCAAGCTGTTACTTTTAATGCGCTGCGACGTTGGCCTCGAAGTAGATAGAAATGTGCACCACACGACACAGTTTATATAGATCGGGTAACATTCAACGCATACTTCGAGTGCTGCTGTAATTAAATACGTATTAAAATGCTTGATGATCTTTCATATCCATTCCACCGCCCTATCACTTCAACATGTGTGGATTTCATTCGTCATCCCCAATTTCCCCCAGAACGTTTCGAGCGTTAGGCTCATGGACTAGTTGTATGACATGTTTCACGCGGCATATGAGTCAAGCCTTTGCCTGCTGAGGGTATTCCTATCTGGTAAGATGATTTTAGAGGTTTTCAATAAGCAACATATAGCAGCCATGGGACACGACTATGTTTACAACGAACCATATTGACATTAATTGTTTGCATGATCTGTACATAATGCTTGCCTCCACTCTGCGTACGCACGACTTCTTACGTTATTTGAAGTCACGCTAATGATGCTTCTGATACAGGACTCTTGACAGCAACAAATTATTTTACCATATAAAAACAGCAAGACCAGATTGCAAACGTATTAACCACTGATGATGTATCACCCCAGGCTGGCAGATTATTTTGCACGCCATGCGGGTGTCATAAAAGATTTGAAACATTGCAACGACTACGGGGCATTCCTTCATATGGCGAAATGACGCTTTCTGGTCTCATTATACAGGATTTCGCTGGAAGGAGCGTATTAAATGTTGGACTGCTATTGACAATATCTCTTCGCATTCAAAAACAGCACGATGCTAAATGTTATTGCTGCAACGGTACTTAAATATTGCGGAAAGACTATGTCGTTCAACTTTTCATATCTGCCCTTTTATTTTCGTCTGTAGAAAGGCTAAATGGTGAGATCATTGAATTATACGCCTTGGTGCTTTAGAGGTTCGACGTTGCATGCAAAATCAAGAACATGTGCAAATGTCTGCCAACGAATCACATATTGTTGTCACACAGAGTGCATAGTTATCTCCGGGAAAAACGGAAACATCTACTTCACAAATTTGCGCTGTTCTAGTTAATGGAAACTAATGTTTTCATCGTTATTGTAACAACTGCAAAGGTTTACCTTCCAAGGAACAACACTACCAAATCTGTTTCACCCAGCAACTAGTGTTCTTTATTCAACTTGTCCGAATAATATGCTTGTAATATATCATAGATTCGTTGTGTGATGCTAGTAACGTTCACCAATAGCAATTGTTACATATATTAACGGCATTTGCGTGAGCGCAAGCTTTACATTAATGCTGCATCCTTTCGTGGTAGAAAAATACAAATGTCAAGGTCACTCTATACAAATAACTATGTTTGAAAACCCAGAGGTTCGGCATTTTTGTTCTTCCTGGGGTGACGAGGTAACCGTGAACACTGCGAATACGTCAAAAGATCGATCTTGGAGAATGATGTTTGCTCGTAACCTTAGTCTAGTAGGGATAAGTGTCAGTGAACAGGAATTGTTACAGAATTACTAATAAAAACAGCTTAAGATGTTGGTACCAAATACCAATCTCTCATATAATGCGTCACATGTAGTGGAGAACATGTTTGTGCTTTTCGTAAATGCTAGTAATCCCGTATATTTATCTGCGTAGTTATAAAACAGCAGATAGGCCACGTATCGATGGATGATGGTACAAGCTAGACAAAAGATACGGAGGTAAAAGGTTACTGCTGCTACACAGTTAAGCTTTACATATACCGATATGGTATTTCATGATGTGCTTTGGGCAATACACACAGCCAATACTGTGAGATAGATAAGTATAGTCATTGTTAGACCTACAGGACATAATAAAGCAACAATTAATTAACTAAGGCTTGTTTAAGGCGTGTGTAGAATAAATCGTGAAGCATACTAGATGTAAAATGAAATAGTGTCGTGGATATATATGATTGATAATCCTCGCTAGTAGTCTCCATCGATGCTTTAAATCCCATTGCTTGGACGTGTCGCTTTCTTACTTAATAATCATGGTTGTATATACGTAGCACAATCCGCTTGTGATTAAGTGGGGTAGGGGCAGTCAAGGCATTGATTCCCGATCAAGTAAAACAAAAGTTTTTATAGCAGCAGTGCCTCCCTGGTTGCGACGCGAATTGGACTGTTATGGTTGGAAGTTGTATACCTTTGCCAAGGTATTGTCACTTCAATATCTTCAACCGACGCATGCTATTCTGTTCCATTTCATGAAATTGATTATTACCCGGCAACTGATCGTATAGTTTGTGACTATCTTTGATACTTCTCCAAAAATATATATGTATATACATTTATAAAGGGCATGGATACAAGCTCAAATGTACTGAACAAGTTGTTGCAATCACCTTATATCAGATTTTCTTACTAAACTTAGCTATATATCACTCTCCAAACCGTTACAAGTCATCTATTATCATTCACAAGATCGCATTTGCGCGCTCTGCTAACGTTGCTATGATGATCCATATTGAATTTACTTAATGATAACCTTTCATCGATTTTGTTTGCCGGCTAAATCTGTTCGTGATAAATTGGTGCTTAGTCTTTGCAGTTGGAAGATATATAACGTTCAGCATCACCCACATCACTGAATCTGCGTTTGTTATGCTGTTTCTTCGAATGTTGTGGAGTGTAAGCGAACGCAATGATACTACCTACTAATGTTCATACTGAATGCCTGTAGAGTAGATATACATTCATCAAAGCTGGATTAAATTAGCATCACACGCGATATGTTAAATGCCCCATATTGTGTGACGTAATCTATTAACCATCGGGTGATTTGTCCCGTTCAAATGTAATTGCAATAGTCATTTGACTGGTAAATATGCACGATGTCGCATAACAAAAACTGTGTCAAGAGTCCTACAGCCTGACGAATCCGTGAAACCACGACGAAGCTTCCGTCCTACTATGTCGAAGTCTAGCATATGATACATGCGTCATATTTACCTTATTACGACGTAATGCCATATTTCATTTAAATAAACAAAAATTGACATATTTCTGGAAGCATTAGAGTTACGCCGTCGTAAAATTAATTTAATCGGCTTCGCAAGTAAATTCAGCCACTGCCAGTGTTTGTGCTTTGCCATAAAGGAATAAGTTTAAGCCTAACAAAAACATACACGTTTTATATTGATATCCGCTTGTTTCCTCTTACAGGGATATGTTGTAAGTAATTGCTTGAAAAACAGCTAAATAACCAAAGTGTGTCATGGTTGGGAAACAAACAAATATAACTTCCCAAAATCGAGCGGATTGCAACAGAAGAGACACATTCATTGCTTTGATTGTCATACCAGGTACATTACTTGATCGAGGCTCCAGAACAAGTGTATTTCATTAACCTTACGCGTGAAACAATTATTATGTAACTATTATCGAATCATTTAATCTCGTCTCGTTCTCTTTCTTAGTGTATTCGTTTGAGAATTTTTTAAAACACGTCATAGCAATGGACTAATAGAAGCTCCACCACCTATCGTTCTGCAAGCGGCAAATGCCCTTAGACGGCTTGATGGGAAAGCATTGGTGCACTCAATCGAGCGACTATGACTCATTAGCTAACGCACCAATTGACATTCAGGAGCAGCAGTTTACTTTAATCTGAGCTATTGTGTGGTAGAGATTAGCGAAAATCCCTTTCATTGAAGAGAGCGAAATATGCAAACCACGAAAGGCAAACTGAATATCTTGCTTCTTGGCTAATGTAACAAAATAACATGCTGCAAAATGGGGATGTATTTTGCCTTTAAAAAAACCAATTGGAAACCTTGTTTTTGATCTATTTGGCCTTAACCATCATCAGTGTACTTTCGAGGGCTGATATCGGCATCAGAAAAATATTCCCATGTGAGGCTATCTTATAATGTATGTTTCAATCCAAAATAATAGAAGACTATCGCATCATTGTATTTGCATGATGCGCATAACATCATCAATGTTATTCCGTCGGCCATCTTTATCGGTAGCAGGCATTTAACGACCTGTTCGTGACCTGTCATGGTCGCCTTCAGTGAAGTATATTTACCGACGTGACATGTGCCACTGACCCATAGTGTTTATCATAATAGCCAGTATATCTCTTGAAAAGTCAATAACACCATAGTGTTGTTATAAGCAGTCTACAATAGCGATGCATTAGTCAAATACATTATAAGATGCAAGGCGCAATGGTGAAGATTGTTTAAAGCTTGAATATTGTTAAGGAAACGCTCGTATGAAAAGGGTCTTCGTGATGCCTCAATGCAGGATCACGTATTCACCAGTTGTCAATGGAACATGCTATCGCATTGGCAGATTAAACATTACTTATTTTCTTTTGGTTTAATCAAATCAAAGACGATTATATGTTCTCATTTTTTGTTTGTCGAGAATGCAAAAGCACGCTCTACGGTGTCGCTTCTTTGAGCGCACTACAAACCTTATTATTTTCATTTCTGTGGCATTTGTTGTCTGTAATATGACAACTTCAAGCAAATGTTGTTTAACATTGCGCAGTGAGAACAATAGGGAACTCAATAGGTGTGGCTTGCGCATACTTTTTTGCTACTGTATGTTATTACAATATTATTACAATATATCTATCGCTCACCATTGTTTTCTCAAGACACACGTTCTGATATACAATCTGTATCAAGCCGGTATCCAGCATTCACACGCATCTTTGTCCCCTGCTTGGCTCTGCAGTATCCGCATTCGTGCTAGCAATTACCCTACACACATTTGGTGCAGCATCTTCATAATCACGATACGATGTTGTGTTTCGTTACATTTGTGAAGGTCGTTACAGTAGATATCCATTACGGGGTTGATAACAATCTAAGACACATTGTAATATTTTTGCACCAGTGCTCTTTTTTACACACACACAAACGCACACACACACACACACACACACACACACACACACACACACACACACACACACACACACACACACACACACACACACACAGACACACACACACATACACACACACACACACACACACATACACACACACAAACACACGCACACGCACATACGCACACGCACATACGCAACTACTGAATGATGCACTCAATAAGTAAATGACTCCATTTTAGGGACATTATTCGCACAGCTTACCTCAGGATGCCATATCATGATTGGACAACTCTGGTCAGAATAATGTCAATGTTACCTGGTTGACGACTGCGTCGGTTCTTTCTTAATGCACTATCATAAGTATGGACTTAATCCATTCCGTGCAACATTGCTAACACTGAATTAACAGCAAAACATGCAATCAAAAAGGGAAATCATGGAAACAACGTTATAAAAAGTGTAAAGTAAACGATAAGGCAGGAGGATGATATTAAAAAGGAAAGACAGACACACATACAAGTGGAGCAATAAATCAAGATACAATAGTTACAATATCAATTCAGGCATCAATGAAATAGATGGCACAATAATTTTCGATGTTGATAGAATACGAGTAAGTTGGAAACGGTGCTGCGGAAAATATTCCGGCAAAACGGCCATCATAAGAGGGGAAAAAGGCGCGCTGGATGACGTAAGAAATGCAAACTTAAATCATTTGGCCCGGAAAAAAGGTAAATAACAATAATGTGATTGGCTGAACTTATTGCAAGCAAACGCGCAAAAAGCCGTGGTAAATGTAATTGAAGGAATGACAAAAATGCAATCTATGAAAACTAGAATGAATGCAATAAACTCAAATAATTGCTGCTTTACAAGAACATTTTACAAGAAAGACAACAAGAAAGGAGAGATATAGATTCACAAGCGAAAAGGGTCCTACCGTTAGCAAATTCGAAATACACATTTGCATCGTGGAAAGCGCCGAAAAAACGCTCGGCGGCTATGAAGTAGACCCCATATGAATTCAGCGAGGGATCATATATGGTCCTGTGAACACGGAATATGCATGATGCATCATGTTGTGTTTTTCCCGTACTTGCTAAAACTCTAAACACGACTAGGTACTGGGGTAAAATTACTGCGCCATCTGTACTCAATGCTCATTGCTGATATATACGAGTTAATACCAGGACCGGTTGAACCGAAGGTATGGGAGAGATTGAAGCTGAAGTATATGAGGTGGAATAGCAGTATAGTACAAATATAGGCGGATGAGAAAAGATTCATATATGCAAACCAACGACTATGTTGAATAAAGTCATATGTACCAGAAGGCATTTGAAGCACCTTTTCCAATGTTCGGTCGGATAGACTCACATCTGCATGAATAAATGAGACCAAAGGGACCAATAAGGACAAACATTAACGAAACATCAAGAGCCGACTTGGCCCACATGGTTTGAAACTTAATACCCTATGGAAGATACTTCATGAAATCGGCAAAATGAAATGTTACCTATTACTACTTGATGGCAGAAGCTGCGAGAGGTTAAAAAAACCTTCACCATGCATATTAGAAATGTTGCCATACTAAATATTCACAGCAAATCAGGCAAACAATTAGTACGCCGTTTCAGAGGTAGAACGATCTGACTATATATTTTAGCTTATAATTTCCCTTCAGCTATTATTTACGTTTTTGCATGGTACGTCTAAAATACAGCGCCTAATCCTTACTTGCATAGGCCTACTGCTCACATCTGACTTGAAAATAGAGTTGTAAGTAACAATATAAACATTACCAACGCACCCATTACATAGCAGCCACAATAAACTATAATTGTTGTGACATATGTCCCCTAGCTATTTGAAGTTCTTTAAAATATGCAATTTTTATGCCAAAGACTTTCCCTAGATTCACACAAATCATCAAAGGCGCTATCATACATTGTCAGTGGTAACGTTTCGTTCCCCGTTGAACAGCAAGCAGTTGTTCCAAGCCTTTTCCTGAAAATGTGTTCTCGCACAGTATTACAATGGTCTATGACATAGCTCTAGAGTTAAAATATGTACCACATTGCCTCAGTAGTCGCACTTTCTTTATTGCGCCATTATACTTAATAAAGACTTGCTTGGCGGAAGGAGTCAGAGCCTAACGTGCATGCTTCGCAGCATCTATATACATCGTTATTGGTGCAAATGATGGAGAGCACTGTGCGGGGTTAGGCATCTAATGATATTAAGATATTAATAAACCACACGATGCGCAAGGAATGTAATCGAAGGGTATTAGAATGTAAATGCGATAATTTTGTGGCATTTTCGACAGCATGTGCTACATATAGTAGCTTGTAGACTCTCACCTGAATGCTGAGAGGTTTGTTGTATATTATTTACGAACAGAGTATCGTCATCAAGATAGGTAAATTGAAAGATCGACAGATTTTTCAGCCTCTTAGCATTAATCGGCCCACACACCTTAAAGTAGTGCACGCAATTTGTACCTCTGCCCCTGCCATTATCGAAGCGAAACCTATGCTCAGGGGCACATATGCCAACACTGAAATGCAATATAGGTAGCTAACTGTGCGGCACGCTGTCAACCCGTCACATTTGAGTCCATTAAGGCACTTGGTTACATAAAACCAGGCGACAACGGTATTTATTAAAACTCGTCACGGCATAGCTAGGTGTTTGACCAGCAATTGCGTCATATCACATTTAATAATGTACAATACATACCACTGTTTAATATTTTGCCCATCAATTGCCGATTCTTGCCACTTAATATGGTATATAAAATTAATATTTAACCCAGTAACAAAAGCGCTATGATAAGACCCACAAGTTCACTCTCGAATCGCTAAAACCGATATGGAATATGTGGATTGAACTGGAGCTCCGTCTAGCATGCATTAGGCAGTTGTACATTTCAGGCATAATCAGGTCGTCAATTCGCTTTGCTGGTATAAGCTGTCTACAAACCGAAGAATACCTGACACACCTGAAATAATAAAACCTACTTCCGGACATGCAGCTACGGAATTTGATGCACTGCAGGCCATGCAATATGCTTATTATCTCAATAATTGGCAATGAGCCATAAATTAGCAGCCTTGATCAGCTGGTTATGTATCTTCACATTGCCTGTAGTAGAATATGTAACAACGCAGTCATACACAAAATAAATATTATAGATCACGGACATCCCGGAGATAATTACTCACACTGATACAGCCAATCGCACTATCTTGCGCAGTGGTCATTTGACGGTATTGAAACACCGTTTTGAACCCAAAGGTTGTTGCCAGAGTAAACCCTCTCAAATGTGACTTAAAATACCCAAAAATTCATATGGATTCAACTGGAGCTCCGTCTGCTGCAAGCGTTTGGCAGTGTTGCCGTTTAGTGCTATTTGTAGTTATTCAACTTGGAATGTGTCGTAGTTTTTCTCCAAATGAACATTTCAAAGTCATGTTATGGCGTTTGCACACACATCATGAGTTAATGGACCAATTTCCTGTGCAAATGTGGACAAACGTACTATCTTTTCATTCAACAAAGTAAATACTATTGAACCCCCAGGAAACAAATACCATTTGTGTACATTGCTGTACATATTTCGTGGTCTAAAAAATTAATGCGAAGTTCGCATACAATTAGTAAGTCAATGACGTTGATTTTCGCTATTCTACACCATATATGCCGTTATCTGAATCTCATACCTCGGCAAATGAATACATAATTTGATGTATGAGTTATGGTGGTCAACGACATTCATTATCGGCTGGCGCGGCTATGTTATTTGTTACAGTATACAGAAGGCGATAATTGTGACACAGTTTTACTCTGCTTAAGGCGTTATTCATTGGAGCCGTTCTACTCCAGAACCGCGTATTATGTACAACTGCATCCTAAAAATGTCCATGTGATTGAATTTATGAGACTGAGCAAGAACCCCAAAGAAACCTGAACGATGACTGTGGCTTATTAGTGTATGTTTATTACTGCCCAAATCGGTACAAATGCAGGTGTGCACATCTATGCTCGTGTTTTGTCTAATGCTGGATACAGCATGCGGTAAACATGACGCACCAGAATTGTAAAGCTTACTTGTCAACATGCAGCTACAGATGTTCACACAGGGATTTGCATTGGCCTGCCAGCCGCTATCTTCTATGTATACATAAACCCAAGGGGGACAACGATTTCGCCACCCGCTCACCAAAAATCTCGCTTAAACCATCTTAACTTCCGTTTACTGGCCTGTCGCGCCTCACATCCATTGAGAACATGTTTTTCTACCTAACAAAACCATCCGCCACGACATTTGCCACCCGAAAGGTTACTTTTTTCGAGTTCAAACGCTATTTTAGCCGTTCAGACCAATTCCCGTGTAGCGACGGAAGTTTAGAGAGCCCAAAAACGCCGCATAATTCCTTCTCGGAGAAAAGAAAGTATGCCAATTTACAATGTATTAAATAGTTGTAAGCAATGCCGTTTGCCATTTTTCGGCTTCAATTTGTGCCGCTATTATTTGCTGATTTATGAATGATTACTCTAGCAGCATCATAGTTGCGTAATTATCTTATCGTAAATGTGTTTTTTTACTTCTTCAAAAGTGACTGTCGAATGCGTGCGATTATTTGTCAATAGATGTCATAAGTATCATGTCGGTAACTTTGTTTCAAATTGTATCATAAATAGCAGTACTCAACGATGAATGTTATTTACAAGCTATGCTACAAATAGCACTTTTATTTACCAGCTTAAAATTTTACTGCAGTATCGAAGCATATATTGGTTTGAAGCGCAGTCACGAGTCAGGTCATAAAACATTTGTGATAACACAGCCCTCCGGTGAATTAACCCCGTAAAATGATGGTAAATTGTTTTTATTACGGGCTAAAGCTAGCGTTGGTGCATGACGGCTTAAAACTACAAGGGATAAGAACAGCAATGCCTCAGATAAAATAACATTAACAACCACCATAGTTCGCATGTATTGTCCCGAGAGAAAATAGTAGTAAATGATCGTCACCGCCACTCAGTCATTTGTTGATATTTAGCTGGTTGATTACCAGTACGACTCGTGGCAATTGAAGTTGCGTTATGATTGCAAAAGAAAACGCACCGCTAATGTGCGTGACGTCTATGACCTATATATTGTTATCACGATTGGTGACGTCAATAAATGTAGCGTGACGTTGATTTTGCCTAGCAACAACATCATTTAGTAATGACCTAATGACCTAACGCAGCAGTACCAGCCTATTGCATCGGCGGTTGACCATTATCATGGCTACAGCACAAGGGTAAATTAAGAAATATTCCTGTTCGCTTCTCGATCATTGTTGCCACGTCCACTGTTTGTAATAGATGGATGAAGTTCTAGAGCAGGAAATGTGTAGCGGCCGTATATAGGTTGAATTGAAATTGAGTAATTGTCACTAGAACACCAGCTGTGTAACGTCTATCCAATCCGATATGGCTACTTTCAAGAAGCCTAACTCACTTAACGTTGAGTTCATTTGTTAAATTATTCATGAAGGGGGATTTAAAGAGGTGACATTTGCTTATCTGTATAGAACATGAATGCCATACTTAAGTTTGTAAATTATCAGTGATACAATATTATTCCATTCCATACCACCATATTTTACCCTTAAGTCGCAAACGAGTCGAAAAGCATCGCACTTTTGAAGATTGATTGGCAGGAGAGCATCGGTCTGACTATTGTGTTAATGAAGCGTATCAAATAACTATATAGGCGTTGCTCCAGCGTATGGAATTGCCGTTGGAAAGGAAAAGAAACTATGATATTAACATTCTACCAACCTAGTTAGAAATATAATCATGAGATATGACGCCCGAAAAATATTCTAGTATGCCGCTGCATACGGATGTACGTGATACCCTTGATTTATGAACCATTGTCAAAAAGCCTAGCATTAGAGTTATAGTTTATGCTGAATCATTTACCCTGTGGTCAATGGTTGGCAACTTAATACGTTTTATGTCGGGTAGTTAAATGGCAGAATAACCATCTAATTACATTTAAATCAACACTGTAACCGTTATAAGCGGTTCAGACATGCAATTGGCAGTGTGCAATTAATTTATTTTGATATTATTTTTGATCCAATTTAGTTTGTGCCTCATATATATATAACAAATGTAGATATCGAATATGTATTTTGCAACACCATTAAGTTGTTTGATTGACGTAAAACACAAACGGGGTGTGTCTTATATACTTCAATCGGCTGGATAACTTATTCATCAATATTTACTTGTGTATCTTTTTGAAAACACTCGGTCCATGAGAATTTCGCATTCACATAGCCGCGTGTATTATTAACCAGGTATACCGTGTTTCTCACCACATGGCCACTCATAATTATATTTGCACGTTTGCTAGATGCTCGTGAGGTAAAATCGAATGTAAGGCATTCGAAAATTCCCTTGTGACATATTTAACCGCTAAATCTCTTGATTGTGATTAGCTAGATCAAATGCGTGTAACACCCTACGTAGTTCATGCTCACAGGATGTAAAAAGATATGATTATTGTGATTAATGTAATAATTAACGGCACAAACTAAAGATTAAATCTAATGATGCAATATGTTATATGGAAGCGGTCTTAAATTTATCACGCATGTATGTCGCGCGATCCCAGCCAAGGTCTGCAAATGCATTTATACGCAATGATAGTTCCACTACTGCGGTGTGGAAATGATGTGGAAATAAAACCTAAGCGGTGAGTTAGGCAAGGAATTCTTTACTTTACATTTATTGTGTTCATTTGGCAAAACTTAGAGGAAAAAGGCATTTGATGCAGTCAAAACTCAAGTGCTAAGCTTCATTGAAAGATATATACAGGCTGTCCAAATGATACAAACAGCATGCACGGGGTTAGACAGATAGATTGAATCAAGCATGTGATACTGGCGCGAAGACGGTACCTTAATTCATAATCACACGACCTCATTGACTAAGCTGCTTGTCGGTCAACTGCAGCCTTCCTTGTGCTATGACTGGGCAGCGCGCCAGTTATGGGCAAAAACACGAAACACAGGCAATGATGAGGTGATGAAACCTGCACGCACGGTTAGTCTTTGTTGTGTCATGTTAGACATAGGCCAGACATATATCTTTTGAAGGCTCGAGTGCACCGCATGCTTGATGTATATGTTACAAGCAATGACACTCAAGGTGGTCACTGCCAGGGAGCACGTCGTCCTCAGAGGATCTTTAACATACCCTTGCTGAGATGGAACCGCCATTTCACGTGATCATCCGGCATCCTACTTAAAAGCCAAGACTGTCTAGCATAACTAACGGGTGGTTGGGAAGTTGGGACATTGCTAAATAATCAACGGCCACAAGCACGTAAAAATAAACTCGCGATTAACATTGCAAACAGCAAGAGGGTATTGCCTATTTAAAACTGCACTATACGTTTATGTCAAATTGCTTATTGTGCTACTGGATGTTATGCACGATAACATAAAGAGCCTGATTCGTTCTAGGTTCCAAACTGCTTTTAGTATTTGTACGCAGCAATCACCTGTAGTAACGGCAGATCAATATATCATAATAGAAGATGATATTTGATACCTTCTGAGTCGCTGAAGCATAACTCTCTGAAATTTTGGGGAAATCAAGCTGTATTTTTTGTGCAAATCTATTCTTTCTATTTGAAAGGTTGATGCAAAATGTTGACAGACGCAGTTTAGCTCACAGACTGATGAAGTTGGCATAAGCGAAGTTCATTGAAGTCTCCGTGCCAGTTGATTTGGGCTATAGACATTATTCGTTATGCCAATGCAAAGCAAACGTTGTCCGGTAGACCGATTGCAATTCTTCGTTGATTAGGAATTACCAAGTGGTTATATCACACGTGAAATGGTTGGTTGGAAAAAGTTGAATCAAACATTTCATCGTACTAAATGCTTTGCTAAGCGTTTAGCATTTGTGAGTAGTAGACAGGCGCATGTGTCGCATTTTAGCGGTTATCAGAAAAGGTGCTTAACCCACAGCTGGCTCTGACTCATTCATGCCCCTCCGGTTACTGAACCAATAATCGCCGACGCCAATTTGTTCACGCTTTAATCGGCCATGGTACTTACAAATAGTATAACTTCTAAACAATACGCGGCGAGGCTTGTTATTGTAGAAAATCTAAAACTACTTGGGTCATTAAATCTTTCTTAACGCAATTACTTGTCAGATCGATCACTTTACCTTGACGTGACGCGTTTTATTCAATGCGGTTGGTGCCTTGTACCGTGTGACCAAGTGCCTCAATTGACTCGAAGGGAAAAATCCCACTTAATTGTTTTCCGGAAAAGCGTTTGCGAATTAGCATACGTGATCTGTTACAATAGGCTTGGAAGCAAGGTATATTGGCAAATAGTCGATATACCAATAAGGTAATTATCTGTACATTAAACATTGCTCTGACGATGACGCTTTTACACCGTGCATCAAACACGAAACGCGTTGCAGCACTCAGAGATTAAGCCCTTAAGATTAACATGGCTTAAAATTCAAGGATGTTTGGGTTACATGGTCTTGTGACGTGAAGCTCAGGTTCGAGCGAAATTGATTGGTGGTTAACAGTCAACCCTTTTCCTGAATAATATAATCTGGGATAATCCATCTTGCGACATTATATCCGCATTGAATGTGCATTAAATCTGTTTTTACAGTAAAAGCAATTTATACACACAAGTCTTCATTCCGTTATTGCAGTACACATGTATATAAACATATAAATATATATATATATATATATATATATATATATATATATATATATATATATATATATATATATATATATATATATATATGTATATATATGTTTATATATATATATATATATATATATATATCTATATATATATTATATATATATAAAATATATATAAATATATCTATATATATATATATATATCTCTATCTCTATATATATCTCTATATATATATATATATGTATATATATATATATATATATATATATATATATATATATATGCGCTTGTGTGTGTATATATTTATTGCAAAATGAAAATCAGCAAGTCATGTTGTAGAATCATCGAAATCGTCCTCATTGTAAAATAACACCAATTGACCCGCCAATGCTGGTTTAAAATGTTTTATTGCATCAGCTTTCTTCTTCCTATGTGATCGAGTCCTTAAATGACCACAAATGTAACTACTGCACTATGTATCGTGAAATGACCTGCCTCGTAAAGACCTGTTCTCTCGCAAGTATAAGTCATGGCCGAATCATTGGGCAGCGGATAGGTTCTACTACAGCGGACCCTAAAAATTATCAATATTGCGACATAAGACCATGTCTCTGCTGCATTATAAAATGCAACTTTTATCGAATTTACGGCAATTTCCATTCAATTGCTCTTATTTTCACAGTATTTTGCGGAATGAGTTACGGTGCATGTTCAATAATTCTATAACTAATTGGTGTCAAATCTATCCTCAGTGTTGTTAATCGAATTTATCCTGAGATTTCTAGGAAAAGTCTCTAATACAGCACGTCATCTCTGAAAAAAGGGCCAAGACAACCAACCATGTCCAAGACTGCTTATCATTTTCTTTAACATAGCAAATGAACATCATGCTTGAACAAAACAACCTATCATCTATCTCAGTTTACTGATTCTTGTGCATTAATAAATTGCATGTGCGCTGGAACGATACGTTTCTTGTAAATTTTGGGCACAATATCTCTTTGAATGGAATTTACGTGCTATTGGTAAATATTTCATGAAGGCGGATTGTTGCAAATTATGCAGTAGGGGTTGGAAATTTTGAATATCGACACATTACTTATTCACGTAGAATTTCTTGCTTGCTTGCAATTAGTCGATTCCCGAACGAACAGAGCCGCCAGATATGACAAATGGGTTTTTCTTCTAAAGGCAAAGTTGCTTTAATCACTTCTCATCTTATAAGGTATGGCACGATGCATGAATTACGATAATGACATGCAAATAATCTTCCAGTGGAAAACGTGGGTGAATCCATGACATTGTTACTGATTATATGTAATCCTGAGCTGATGAATGATCATCACGGCGACATGCCTTGATTACACCATCGTTCAGTATTCGTTCTATGCTGACTAGCGACGGCTTATATTTTATTTCACAATGAACTAGAAATGATTTTTCTTAACTTCCACAGAGAACAATAGCACTCTTCTTTTACGTCCAGGAGTTTTATTCATTTCGCGTTCGATATTGTAAATATTCACATCATTGATGTACCAAGTGAACACTAATATTTACTTAAATGACCTTCCAGGTATATTAATATTTCACGTTTATATCTCAGATGGATTTCAAAATGTTGACTTTTAAGTTTTCCGACTCCACTAATATCCATAGCAGTAGCCAAAACCAACGCTAATTGTTTATAATAGATACTCAATGTCTGAAACGTGAATTCCATGGCCGATGTCTGAAGGGGTCATTAACTATGAACGGTAAGAGGACTATATGTAATATGCCATGTAATTTAATCCAGGTTGACAAGGCATCATGAATTTGTGTGCTATGGGTGAAATGGATGTTACCAGTTGGCTTGGTTTTCTTCATTTCACTGCACGATACATCTTTATGTGACTAGAGCAAATGCTATAGCTTACGATCATCTAATCGCTTTTCCATTTATTTTGTTTACTGCCCAATTATTCGTTCAAGAGTTTCACTCTACCATTTTGCATTTACAATGTTTTCGTTTGGGAATTTATATTGAATAACGCCGTTGTTGACAACAAATATATTTTGTTCCTTACGCAACAAGTGCACCATTACTATAATTGATTTTGTCCCCCACTAGTCGATAGGTGGCTACAGTCCAAAGTAATAATATCAGGGAAGCAGCTGCTTGTGTTTTATAATTGACGGCATTGGTGTGCTTATGAGCAATTGTATTGTTTATTGCTAGCCTTGACAATCCTCCTAGGTCGGTTTGTGATAAATATGATCTCAGACGCAGCACTTAGGTGATAGCTTATGTACAAGCTTGGTCTAATGCTCGGAACGGACTTACGTTTTATATGATGAGATCAAGCAGTGTAAATATCTGCGTTCTTTTTTTTTTTCTCGCACCAATAACTGTGTTTGCCACGACTATGAACAAAGTGCATTTGACAAAACTTGATTAATTGAGCATGAAACAGTACCTTTTTGAATATTGGCCATTGGCGTTTCATTGATCCCGGGTATCGTGTCATAATATACCGTTGTTCCGTTACAGTACATAGTAGACACACGCATGGAAACGGATTGCTCTCTTCGAATATCAATCGTAGGCAAATTATTTACAGTGCAGCTATGACTGCCTAAACGTTTCACTGTCTCTGTTATTGTGAAAAGCACTCACCTGCTGTTAAGCCTACCAACAGGTGCAGTCCGGAAGGACAAGATAATGTTGCATATGTAAAATGCATATCATGCTTACGCTAACGATATGAGTAATGTTAATGCACTGTGAGCCTCACATTATGCACCTAGACCTATGCCAATAGTAGGCAATGGTATGTTCGGCTCATTGTGTGTATTGGTTAAATGTTTTTTGTGCCTCATTGATATTGTAGCTACGTTTATCTGGTAAATAGTAATGGTTCAAATGATACAGACAAAATCATTTCATTGTCCTAGCAAGCTATGACTTAATGATACTGACTATCATCTACTGGCTTACATTTTCCGGCAATGCTTCAGAGCTATGATGGTTGTGATTGTCATTTCGCCGTCTGTCAACCGCAGCAGTGCGGCGATAATACCTTGCTGTTTTTAGCTGGCGTACAGAAGCACTGTTTGCATCTAAATAAATAGAGCTTGCTGGCATGACAAATAATAGCAATAGGCATAAATGAAGGTCATGACTAGGCAAAGCGCAAGATTGAGGGATGCAGCGGATTGTAATCAACGGTCTTGTCGTAACAGAGTGGGTTATCTTATACGGGACGTCTGTAATCTGCAATGCTACACTTTGTTACGACTGCGTTGTGGCATGTTCAACTGCATTCAATATCAAAATACATACATGATCAGTTGCAGATAGTAATAATGTATTTCTTGTTCAACTTCGATTATTTATAACATATTGCGCTTCATTTGGAAAATTAATTCAATCAGTTTCGTTCGAAGCGCGTACATATATGTAGCTATATATCAACAGGTAGCTTGTCCTGGATTCCATGCGTGATATATGGACGCAACATCAACTCATATATCAGCGCGTTAAAGGAAGTGTTCAACAAAGTGACTCAAGAGGAGTGTATTGTTTCGCAATGTTATCAATAAGGGTATATTTATCTTTGAATAGAATAGTTCCGACTCACGTTTAGTGCATATGTTGCAATCGTTGAGTATTGTCAACGAATCATGTCGCAATCCCAAGCCCTGGCCATAAAAGGCACTTCCATAGATTATGCAGTTTAAGCCGGCAATTGAACAATTGTACATACTTATAACATTCCACATGATTTACAATTCGGTAGCGGTGCTGAAGGATCGACGCTACCGGTCAACACACTCTTTATAATATAGATGCCACGTTAATTCACTTCTGTCTTTTGTCGTAGATTAATCATTCTTCATCCACCAACCTAGCAAAACGTTATTTACCCAACGCGCCTCCCTGTAGAATATCCCTAACATTTGCTATTCAATAAAACTGAGAGATTGTCATATTAACCATTGTTTCGTATATTTCCCTTGCGTTTAGAACATAAAAACGTACAATATTGCAGTGCCAATGATATAGAATTTTTGAAGTGTGCATATAGGACAGGGTAATAAAATATTGATGAGTGCGGAAGTTCAAGCCTTCTTTTCTTATTGCTTGTCAACTAATCACAGAGAACAGAACAGATGATATATCCTTATGCATGGTTTTCCCTTGCCAAAACATTGGTCAAAAATATGGTAATTGTGTTGGCTACGGGATAACCGTAATGATGCCACTTACATACTAAGATGAGGACACTAAATTACCATAACAAATAGAAGTCAATGCAAGCAATTAATTTGAGCATGTAAGTAAATAAAAGAGAACACCATAGAGCACAGTTAGTAGTATTTACAAAACGTGTGCTGGGTAATTTTCGAGGCACCTGAATATGTGACTCATGGACAACATCGCATGGGTATGTAGTCCCTGTATGTTTGAGAGCATTCTGTTCGTTTATAATGACCTTAGGTATTTACAAGAAATGTTGCGAATAGACTTGCTTGCCTCGGAATAAGTTGTTTTGCATTCGACACACATTCAACCGCTTGTGCATAATGTTTTTCATATAAAGATGCAGGCTACCGTGGAATGTAGATCTATCACATCTGGTACTACAATATTATCAGCCCCATATGTTCGATTTCCGTCGCAGTGTATGACAATCATTTAATGACAGCACGACAGTGAATGCATGTAATGTTATTCTTTTGTGAAGATGTGTCTCCAAACATCTCTGATACAGTTCACGCGGTACGAATAACCATTTCTATAACATTATATCTGGAAGAACAAAAGTGCGCAGTCACCAGATTTTGGTTAAAATAACCTTTCAAAACTTAGATATTTTGACAAATGGAATAAACGAAAAATCGTTCGATTTGATCTTTAAGCGTTCCAAATAAAATACTAAGTTGCCACTTACCAGTTCAATTACGACACAATTACCTCTATGTGTGAACACAAATTGCATTATGTGCAAGCTAAAATCAACATGGATACTGATGTGTGTCTGAAAAGGTATAATAAGCTATTGTATGTCATTTTTTTGTTGAAATGTACAATCCTAAATTCCCAATTATATTTGCACCGAATGATGCGATTTATTAACGTTACACCTGCTGTCTGCGTATTTTGCTATCGGATATGCTTTAGCAAAGCTTTCGTTCTATCTACGATTAATGACAGATGGAGGTCAGGTACGGCCCTACATTCCTTATAACTACAGGATGATATCTGATTTTGTCTGACCTGTTCCATTATTTAATGTTTAAATTCTGCTGGCGGTACACACCATCAAAGCGCCAAATATGTAACCAGCTTGCATCTTCATATTATATTGGCTCTTATTCTAGTGAATCATGGTGCTTACTTTACATTTAGTTCATCTGCCATTACTGTTAGCCAACTTAATACATCACTATGATTAACGTTTGCATTAGCTGTACTTGTATATGTCTCTTCTTATTATATAAGGTTAATAAAAGTAAGTTAACGGTAGGCAAAGTAAAAGCCCCAGGCTTATAACCGTTAGTTATCGCGACTCTATTTGTAATTATCACAGAAACATCATAATTGAGATACCTTTGCGCCGTAAAAGTACAAGAGGTCGGTGTTTTTCTGGAATACATTTTAGCAGGGAATAACTTGATAATACATTAATCCGACCAGCCTATGTGATTGATTGAGTCTTGAACAGTTACGCCATTGCTTGGAATCAGTTGCATCGGTTTTGTTATATTGTCGCAACGTCTTGGCGGAAATTAGGGATGACGAATGAAATCCGAACATGTATAAGTGGTACTGCGATGTGATGAATACGATAGACCACCAAGCATTTTAATAGGTATTTAAGTACAGCAGCACTCGAAGCTTGTTTTGAATGTTACCCGATCTATATATGGCGGATTAGTCAAAACTGTGTCGACTGACGAACAAACGCCAACATGGTCGGCAGATCACCCTCATATGGAAATCGTGATTAGCTTTGAATTTTACCTTAACAAATATTCATAAAAGTCCTAGATTGAATGCAACCATGGATCGCAATTTTGCCGTAATGGGCAAAACATCACACACTACTAGATTCCCGACTGGCATGAAGGCTCTTGTCAAATGTGTCATGTATATCACCTCACTGCCATAACCTTTGATTGAAAGTAAACAAACACAGAACACAATGTTTAAATCCCGGGTTCATAACGGTTTAAAACATGTTGTAGAGAGCGTGGAGCTCACAGAAAGCTGTCTAGGTCGACAAAACAAATTACATTGTGTCCTCTAATTACAATACCACCGGCAACTAGGCAGTTATTTGGCTAAAAACAAGGAGGTAGGGCATTTAATGTGCAGCACTCTAGCGGCGATATAAGTCAGTCTTCCTGGCTGTTATGACAGGCAGGTCATGCAGTAAATGATCATTCCTAATAGTACTTTTCTCCGACAAGCAACCGTGGGGATATGCTATACGTGCTAGCATCCGTTGTACGTCATAGGAAATGTGCTGCCCTTGATTGCTCACTGACTTATAGCTATCAACTAGTGCTAGAGAGAGTAAAATGTGGTAATGGTCCACTTTTTATGACAAGGAAAACATATTTATTTTTCAAAACTGGGCTATACCCATTGGAACGAAAGTTAGTAGAGGAAATTACTGTTGTGAAAAGGCATCCACTATGAGATATTAGCGTTTTCATCAGGCCGGCAACTTGCTCTAACGTAAATTACAGTCAATTTACGCATTCTGATCTTTAGCAGAATTTCAGTGTACAAAACAGTAGTTTACTGGTATAAAACAAGTATGGCGTCACATAAGACTGCATCACTTGCACATCTTGCTTTATTATTCTTCTGTGGCCGCATTGAGCTCCATTAAGTAGACATTTGCTAATCTCCATCTCATAACAGACAAGATATCACTTCTGCAAACTATGCGATCTTATGCATCGTATTGAGAGAAATAAAACCCTTCAAAATATAGTGTCAGTAATTTTGCACTGCTACTGAACGAACTTGGTATATTTGCTTTCAATTTGTAGATACAATAACGCAACATTTATTTAACAGTCAAATTTATGAATACCTCTCGGGTGCACTACTATATGATGTCACACGTAGCAGCGTCATAGCAATTAGCCAAATTAGATGATGGATTCATTCAATCAAAGTGAATTATAAGAAATGCTACTTTTGCCTTTTCCTTTACGCTCCATTTTTGGATCTCAATGCAATGCCAAAAACGTGCATAATCCTACCACGTTGAACTTTGATGTCGTTAAACAAACCTCAATGCACTCTACTGTATTGATTCTAGAGCATTGATAAATTAGACTCTCTCATTGTATAAGAGAACAGCATGTTTCTACGGTTATTTAGTATTGATCGCTGACCGGCAGAACATCAGCAATTACTTGTTTACGTTGCCAACGGGTCATTAAATTGAGCAGAAAAAAGCCAAAAATAATCAATATAATTATCCCAACCGCGAGGGTCGGTGCAGTTTTTCGTAATATTATGTGGAATAAATAAGTGTTCTCCTGATCAGCGCGCAAAAAGTGCATTCTGCGCGAAATGTGTCAGAGATGTTTGGTGACACATCTTCACAAGAGAATAACAGCACGTGCTTTCATTAATTGATTGTTATACACTGCGACGGAAATCGAACATATGGGGACGATAGGACCAGATGTGAAATCTCTGCATTCGACAGCAGCCTGCATATTGATATGAAAAACAGTATACACAAGCGGTTGAATGTCTGTCCAATGCAAGGCAACTCATTCCGAGGCAAAGTAAACCAATCGCAGCATGGATATGAACTTATGGTTGGCGACTACTCCCTCAAATATTCTTACTTTGGACCTGTACCCATTGATGCTGAAAGTTTGCGTGATAACTGAGTCTTGCTGCCTATAATGGGAACTGCTTTACAGCCTTATATATTGATTGGTGCATGTATCTCATGGGAAACAAAATTGACGATATGAATGTATCTACATGAGAAACAATCAGAAACTTGGCCATTTCGTTGACTCGCAGTTTACGGGAAAACCACACGTCAGGAAATCAACCTAATCTCTCTTTCATCAGATAAAATGATAAATCAGCATAAGATTGTACCTGATCAAATCCACAACTAAAATTCTTGTCCTGGCTTTATTGTAACACTGATTGATTATTGCTATTTACCGCAGCATGGAGCCTATTTGTACCTTATCGCAAAATCGTTGAATATTTTCTCCCGCTTGTATCAAAAGTAAAGCATGGAGATAGCATTCAACAAATCGTACGTACATTTTATTTGCTTAGTGTGAAAAAAGAATTATAAACAAACTTTTTCTACTCACCTTTATGACTTACATATGCAAATAAACATAAAACGCTACAAAACTGTCCCCATTATAGGCAATAAGGTTCAGTTATAACACATACTTTCAACACCAATGGGTATTCGTCCATAGTAAGAATATTTGAGGGAATAATCGCCCACCATGAGTTCATATCTATGTTGCGTTTAGACTTGCTTGCCTCGGAATAAGTTGTTTTGCATTCGACACACATTCAACCGCTTGCGCATAATGTTTTTCATATAAAGATGCAGGCTACCGTGGAATGTAGATCTATCACATCTGGTACTACAATATTATCAGCCCAATATGTTCGATTTCCGTCGCAGTGTATGACAATCATTTAATGAAAGCACGACAGTGAATGCATGTAATGTTATTCTCTTGTGAAGATGTGTCTCCAAACATCTCTGATACAGTTCGCGCGGTACGCACATTTTGTGCGCTGGTTCGTAAAACACTTATTTCCTCCAAATTATATTATGAAAGCTGCACCGACCCTCGTTTCTCGTCGTGGTTGGGATAATTATATCGATTGTTTTGTGGCTTGTTCCGCTCAGTGTATTGACCCGGCGGCAACGTTGATAAATAATTGCTGATGTTCGTCAGGCTAGCAATCAATACTAAGTTACCTTAGAGACATGCGGTTTTTTTATACACTGGGAGAGTCCAATTTATCACTGCTCTAGAATCAATACAGTAGAGTGCATTGCGGTTTGTCGCGCAGTGCCAAAGTTTAGCGTGGTAGGATTATGCACGTTCTTGGCATTTCATTGAGATCCAAAAATGGAGCGTAAAGGCAAAGGCAAGACATTGCAGCATTATGAGTTCTTATAATTCACTTTGATTGAATGAATCTACAATGTAATTTGGCTTATTTTATGACGCTGCATTTTATTAAGACATATGTAGTAAATCAAATATGCCACGTGTGACAGCCCATACTAGTGCATTTGTTCTGACATTACATTTTGAATGGTTTTATTTGCGAGGTGGCGAGGGGTATTCGCGAACAGCGCCTGTGACGTCATGGTCCGGAAAACGATATTTACCAAGCGATATTTTGACGATGTGGAAAATTACCATTTCTATAACATTATATCTGGAAGAACAAAAGTGCGCAGTCACCAGATTTTGGTTAAAATAACCTTTCAAAACTTAGATATTTTGACAAATGGAATAAACGAAAAATCGTTCGATTTTATCTTTAAGCGTTCATCGCTAATGCGTTTCCAATGTAATATGACCTGCTCCAAATAAAATACTAAGTTGCTACTTACCAGTTCAATTACGACACAATTACCTCTATGTGTGAACACAAATTGCATTATGTGCAAGCTAAAATCAACATGGATACTGATGTGTGTCTGAAAAAGTATAATTAGCTATTGTATGTCATTTTTTGGTTGAAATGTACAATCCTAAATTCCCAATTAAATTTGCACCGAGTGATGCGATTTATTAACGTTACACCTGCTGTCTGCGTATTTTGCTATTGGATATGCTTTAGCAAAAGCTTTCGTTCTATCTACGATTAATGACAGATGGAGGACAGGTACGGCCCTACATTCCTTATAACTACAGGATGATATCTGATTTTGTCAGACCTTTTCCATTATTTCATGTTTAAATTCAGCTGGCGGTACACACCATCAAAGCGCCAAATATGTAACCAGCTTGCATCTTCATATTATATTGGCTCTTATTCTAATGAATCATGGTGCTTACTCTACATTTAGTTCGTCTGCCATTACTGTTAGCCAACTTGATTCATCACTTTGATTAACGTTTGCATTTGCTGTACTTGTATATGTCTCTGCTTATTATATAAGGTTAATTAAAGTAAGTTAACGGTAGGCAAAGTAAAAGCCTCAGGTTTATAACCAGTAGTTATCGCGACTCTATTTGCAATTATTACAGAAACATCATAATTGAGATACCTATGTGCCGTAAAAGTACAAGAGGTCTGTGTTTTTCTGGAATACATTTTAGCAGGGAATAACACACATACATACATCTTCGATCTCTATACAAGTATCTACAGCAAACTATGTCATCATACTATGTCAGAGAGTGTCGTGATGCCGCACGGAGATCGTGACACGCACATCCTGTCGCCGTTGGTTAGTGGAATATAATTTGTAATCCAATATCAAGACAATGCTTTTAAGTCAGTTCAATAGCAAAAATCTGTCTGCTTAAGCGCCGTCTGGATTATTTTCTGAATACAGGCGCTATTAAAATGCTTTCTATGTTTATGTATGTATGTATGTATGTATGTATGTATGTATGTATGTATGTATGTATGTATGTATGTATGTATGTATGTATGTATGTATGTATGTATGTATGTATGTATGTATGTATGTATGTATGTATGTATGTATGTATGTATGTATGTATGTATGTATGTATGTATGTATGTATGTATGTATGTATGTATGTATGTATGTATGTATGTATGTATGTATGTATGTATGTATGTATGTATGTATGTATGTATGTATGTATGTATGTATGTATGTATGTATGTATGTATGTATGTATGTATGTATGTATGTAGTATGTATGTATGTATGTATGTATGTATGTATGTATGTATGTATGTATGTATGTATGTATGTATGTATGTATGTATGTATGTATGTATGTATGTATGTATGTATGTATGTATGTATGTATGTATGTATGTATGTATGTATGTATGTACGTATGTATGTATGCATGCATGCATGCATGCATGCATGCATGCATGTATGTATGTATGTATGTATGTATGTATGTATGTATGTATGTATGTATGTATGTATGTATGTATGTATGTATGTATGTATGTATGTATGTATGTGTGTGTGTGTGTGTGTGTATGTATGTATGTATGTATGTATGTATGTATGTATGTATGTATGTATGTATGTATGTATGTATGTATGCATGTATGCATGTATGCATGTATGTATGAAATAAACTCATTTTCTCAGATTAAAAGATTAGTCAGCATAAGATATAACCTGATCCAATCCACAACTAAAATTCTTGTTCGCGCATTATTTCAACACTGAGTGATTATTGCTATTTACCGCAGCATGAAGCCAATTTTTACCTTATCGCATAATCGTTGAATATTTCCTCCCGCTTTTTCCAAAGGTAAAGCATGGATATAACAGTCAACACATCGTGCGTATATTTTATTTGCTTAGTGTGGTAAACATATAAACTAACTTTAAGGCTGCTAATAGAACCGCGTCTAGCTACCTACAGCAACTTACTGCTAAATACCAGGTGGAAAGGGGTCTTCAATCTCTGTACAAGTATCTTCAGCCAACTATGTCATCATACGGCGTCAGAGGGAGTCGCGATGCACAGAGATCGTAACACGCACTTCCTTTCGTCGTTGGTTAGTTGAATATAATTTTGAATCCAATATCAAGGCAATGCTTTAAAGTCAGTGCAATAGCAAATATTTGTCTACTTAAGCGCCGTCGAGCAGAATTATATCCTGTATACAGGCGCGATGAAAATCCTTTCTATGTATGTATGTATGTATGTATGTATGTATATATATATGTATGTAGGTATGTATGTATGCATGTATGTGTGCATGAATGCATGTGGGTCTGTTTTCTTAAGGTTAGGTCATTGTATCAAACAGTTTGGCTCTGGAACGATAAATGAAGTGATAACGTAAATTGGCAATTGCATGGAATAAGTGTTTCCAAAATGATACATGAGAAAATAGTTCACGTCACACTGTCTAGAAGATTGCAGTAGATGTAATAAATTCATTGCTGCGTTTGTCGCGACAATTTCTCAATGGCTCTTTAAAATAGCCAGACAATGTGCATTGAGATGAACTATCAACTGTCCGATCAGAAAGAACAGATTGCGCGAATAACGGTGTTGATATCATTGCAATGGGCTGGTTATTCTGGCAATTGAGTATGTAAGCATTCAACGGAAGAATTTTGACTCGCTAGATAATTCATCAATTGGTATTCAGAATCAGCAAATCACTGATATCTTATGAGATGGAGATTAGCAAAGGTATACTTTCTTAATAGAGCTGAATGCGACCACAATGATCTAATATAACGTATACAGGTTCGTTTATCCATCTACTACGAGTTTCTCTTCGAAACATCAAGGGTCATCCTAAATTCTGGCGTCGTATAATCCATGCAAGTTGGTTTGATTTGGAACACAAAAAGGGTGTCTTAACTTTGTTCGTAACTGGTTGATGCTGTATGGTTTTAAATTTGGTTTAAAAAGTACTCTCGATTATCAATAATCAGCAGCTAGCAAACAAGATCAAATTTACTGAACAAGTTGTAACAATCGCTTTTTTTACCAGATTTTATTACTCATCTTAGGTATATATCTCTATCCAAACCATTACATGTCATCCTATATCATTCATAAGATCGCATTTGCACACTCTGCTACCGTTGCTATGATGATGCAAGTCAACGACGTTGTAGGGGGCCGAAATATAAACTTCTTTTTATTCAGTTTAAGGTTCTTTTGATGACTGCCGAAAAGTGTGCATGAAAACTATTGTATGAGGAAATACCAGGAGATGCTACTTGTTTGAGAGCTTGCTCGGGACTGTCCCAGGTTGGCGGACAGCAACTGTGAAGTTAGGGTTGATGCTTAAAGCCTTTAATTGGTTGACCAATGAGGGCACGCGTAGCGCGTTCTTCCTGGTAGGAAGGTTGTACGGTGTTAAGGAGATAAGGCTTTAAGGTTTTCTCTGCAGCCGCATATTTTAGATAAATGATCCACAACAATTTACTTAAGGATATCCTTTCATCAATTTGGCTTGCAGACTAAGTCAGTTCGTTAAAAATTGGTGCTTGGTCTTTGCAGTTGGAAGATATACAACGTTCAGCATCACCCACATCACTAAATCTGCGTTTGTTATGCTGTTACTTTGAATGTTGAGGAGTGTAAGCCCTCTGTTCTGCCCTCTCATCTACAAATGTTGTATATAGATTAAGTGGCTGTCTAGCCCTAGCTGGCAGCGGTTCGGCCGTATCTAATACGATTAATCACATTGCTTACCACTTTTCATGGTCCCGCCATACAATAGGATATGGGTCCCTGAAGATTCCAGATTCTAATGATGCTATTGACATGGTCACAGCTACTGCCATTCGGGAATTCGTAGGAATGCATCACGTTGCGGTCGGGGTGGATCGTTCCAATCTGGCGAACATAATTAGTCTTCTTTGTACTGAGTAACCTGATTATGAAAACACGATTCTATCTTATGTTTTCTTATCAATTAAGATTATATATTATGGCTATAACGATGTAAAATGATTGTATAAGCATTGTATTGTATGACTGATTGACGTTACTATATTGTCATATTTTTATGACTATACGTCATATTTTTATGATGAAATAAATAATATATATTAGAGATAAGCCGGCGTAAAATCCATTTAATCGGCTTCGCCAGTAAATGCAGTAACATCCAGTGTTTGTTCTTTGCCAAAAAGGAAAAAGTTATAAGCCTATCAAAAACATACATGTTTTATATTGATATCCGCTTGTTTCCTCTTACAGGGATTGTAAGTAATTGCTTAAAAAGAGCTGAATAACCAAAGTGTGTCATGGTTGGGAAACAAGCAAGTATAACTTCCCAAAATCGAGCGGATTGCAGCAGAAGACACACATTCATTGCTTTGATTGTCATGTACATAATCATACCAAGTACATTACTTGATCGAGGTTCCAGAACAATAAGTATATTTTATGATCTAAACGCGTGAAACAATTATTGTGTAACTAATATCGATTAATTTTATCTCGTCTCGTTATTTTTTAGTGTATTCCTTTGAGTATTTTAAGACACGTTATAGCAGTGGACAAGTAGTAGCTCAACCGCCGATCGATCTGAAAACGACAGATGCCCTTAGAGGGCTTGAAGGGAAAACATGGGAGCACTCAATCGAGCGACTAGGCCTCATTAGCTAACGCACCAATTGACATTCAGGAGCAGCAGTTTACTTAAATCTGGGCTATTGTGCGGTAGAGATTAGCGAAAATCGCTTTCATTTAAGAGAGCGAAATATGCAAACCACGAAAGGCAAACTGAATATCTTGCTTCTTGGCTAATGTAACAAAATAACATGCTGCAAAATGGGGATGTCTTTTACCTTTAAAGAAACCAATTAGAAACCATGTTTTCCAAGTCAAGAAAAAAAAATTCTATTTGGCCTTCATCGATAGCGTACTTTCTTGGACTGATATCGGCATCAGAAAATATATTTCCATGTGAGGCTATCCTAAATTGTATGTTTCAATTCAAAGTAATGCATGACTATCGCGTCATTGTATTTGCATGATGCGCATAACATAAAGAATGTTATTCCGTCTGCCATCTATATCTGTAGCAGGCATTTGACGACCTGTTCGGGATCTGTCATGGTCGCCTTCAGTGGAGTATATTTACCGACGTGACATGTGCCACTGACCCATAGAGTTTATCATAATAGCCAGTATGCCTCTTGAAAAGTCAATAACACCATAGTGTTGTTATAAGCAGTCTACAATTGCGATGCATTAGTCAAATACTTAATAAGATGCGAGGCGCAATCGTGAAGATTGTTTAAAGCTTGAATATTGTTTAGGAAACGCTCGTATGTAAAGGGTTTTCGTGATGCGTCAAGGCAGGTCCACGTATTCACCATATGTCTATGGAACAGATTTGACATTACTTACTTTCTTTCGGTTTAACCAAATTACTTTCTAGTTAAGGACGATTATGTGTTATCATTCTTTGTTTGTCGAGACTACAAAAGCACGCTCTAGAGTGTCGCTTCATTAAGCACAATAAATTTTATTTTCATTTCTGCGGCATTTGTTGTTTGTGATATGACAACTTCAAGCAAATGGTTTTTAACATTGCGCAGTGAGAACAATAGGGAACTCAATAAGTGTGGCTTGCGCATCCTTTTTGCTACTGTATGTGATTACAATATTTGATCTATCGCTCACCATTGTTTTCTCAAGATACAAGTTGTGACACACAATCTGTGTCAATCCTGTATCCAGCACACGCACATCTTTGTCCCCTGCTTGGCTCTGCAGTATCCGCATTCGTGCTAGCAATTACCCCATACACAGTTGGTGCAGCATCGATGAGTGCGCGATATCCTCATAACCACGATACGATGTTGTGTTTCGTTACATTTGTGAAGGTCGTTACAGTAGATATCCATTACGGGGTTGATAACAATCTAATACGCATAGTCATTTTTTTGCACCAGTGATTTCATTTACACACACACAAACACACATACACAAACATACACACATACATACACGCGCTCGCGCACGAACACAACCGTTACTGAATGATGCACTCAATAAGTGAATGGCTCAATTTTGAGGACATTATCCGCACAGCTAACCTCAGGATGAAGACTGCCAATCAAATCATGATTTGACAACTCAATGTTACCTGATTGACGACTGAGTCGGTTCTTTTTAAATGCACTATCATTAGAATGGACCTAATGCATTCGGAGTAACAATGCTAACTCTGAATTCGGAACAAGATATGCAATAAAAATGGGAAATCATGGAAACAACATTGTAAAAAGTGTAAAGTAAACGATAAGGCAGGAGGATGAAATTTAACAGGTAAGTGGAGTAAACAAGTAGAGTAATAAATCAAGATACAACAGTTTAAATATCAGTTGAATGCAGGCATTAATGATATAGATGGCACAATAATTATCGATGTTGATAAAATACGAGAAAGTTGGAAACGGTGCTGCGAAAAATATTCCGGCAAAACGGCCATCTTAAGATAGAAAAAAAGGGGGGCTGGATGACATAAGTGACGCAAACTTAAAGTATTTGGCCAGGAAAAAAGGGTAAATTACAATAATGTGTGTTACTGAACTTATTGCAAGCAAACGCACTAAAAGCCGTAATAAATGTAATAGAAGGAATAACACAAGATTCACACAAATCATCAAAGTATTTAAGGCGCTATCATACATTGTCAGTGGTAACGTTTTGTTCCCCGTTGAACAGCAAGCAGTTGTTCCAAGCCTTTTCCTGAAACAGTGTGCTCGCACAATATTACAATGCTCTATGACATAGCTCAAGAGTTAAAATATGTACCACATTTTCTCAATAGTTGCACTGTATAGCACCATTATAAATAATAAAGAATTGCTTGACTGAAGGAGTCAGAGGCTAACGTGCTTGCTTCGCAACATTTATATACATCGTTATTGTTGGAAATAATGGCGAGCACTATGCGGGGATAGGTATCTAATTATATTAAGCTGTAAATAAACCCCACGATGAGCAAGGAATGTAATCGAAGGGTATTAGAATGTAAAAACCTGTAAAAGTAAATTTATGTATGGCTGTTTTTAAACTGCTGCAGAATGACTGCAACGTTTCATATTCGGAGAGGCTTATGTTATGCATTTGTTGCTTGTTGCACTGCCACATAATGTAAATGCATGATCAGGTATTGAAATGATTAGTCTCTGCACAATGTCATTCAAGTCATTACGCCGGTAGGAAAACAAGCACTAATAAGCACATGATTTTACAGTTTGCGTCGCATTTGTTACACTTGCGGTCATATGATCATATAATAAGACAGCGAGCTGCTGCAACTAAACGAAACTACAAATGGGGATTACAAATTACGTTCTTGGTCTGACATCGTGAGAGATTTCCTGGCTTCTATGTCATTTCATGCTTGTATATTGCCCGGTGAGAATTGTAGCGAAATACATTCGCCATGTACCGGCATGTATAAAATCAGTGTCTCTTTTGCCTTTGCCTCACGGCAAGAGACGATTGCCAATAAAATATTTCCAAATAGCTGTTAATTGGTCAATGTATATAATCCCAAAATGTGCAGCAACTGTCAGTTTGGATTGTTGTTGTTTCATTGAAAAGGAAAAATTAAAATATCATTCGATTCAGTTTGATACCTTGAGCTGCAATGATCATGTTTAATCATCATCATATGTAATGCATATTCATGCACACGAATATATAACATATCTGCCATTATCCTTAATATAACGATTTCGGTGCCATGTAAACTGCTTTGGAATTCGTTCCGTGAACAAATATTTGAATGCAAAGTGATAATGGTTAATTATAAGATCAGCAATGCGATAATTTTGTGGCATTTTCCGACAACATGCGCTACATATATCAGATTGTATACTCTCACCTGAATTCTGAGAGGTTTGTTGCATATGATTAACGGACAGAGCGTCGACTTCAAGATAGGTGAATTGCAAGATCGACAGATTTTTCTGCGTCATAGCAGTAATCGGCCCACACACCTTAACGCAGTGCCCGCAATTGGTACCTCTGCCCCTGCCTTTATCAAAACGAAACCTATGCTCTGGGTCCACATATGCTGAAATGCGATATAAGAAGCTAAATGAGTCCATAAAGGCACTTGGTTACATAGAACAAGGCGAAAACGTTATTTATTAAAACTCGTCACGGCATTGCTAGGTGATTGACAAGCAATCGCGTCATATAACATTTAACAATGTACAACACATGCTACTGTTCACCACTTTGCCGATCCATTGCCGATTCTAGCCACTAAATATGGTATATAAATATCACATTTAACCCAATAACAGAAACGCTATTATAAGACTCACAAGTTAACTCTCGAATCACTGAAACCGTAATGGAATATGTGGAACTGGGGCTCCATCTACAGCATACATTAGGCAGTTTGACATTTCCTACATAATCAGGTCATCAATATCGCTCTGCTTGTTTAAGCTTTCTACAAATCAAAAAATATCTGACACACCTGAAATAATAAAACCTACTTATGGACATGCAACTACGGAATGTGATGCATTGCTGGCCATGCAATATGCTTATTATCTCAATAATTGGCAATTAGCCATAAATTAGCAGCCTTGATCAGCTGGTTATGCATTTTTACATTGCCTGTAATAGAATATATAATACCGCAGACATACACAAAATGAATATTACAGATCATGCTGTGGGTTGTTATGCCAGAATTGGTAAAGCTTACTTGTCAACATGCAGCTACAGATGTTCATGCTCTATATACATAACATCAGGCTTATTATTCCGATAAATAGCAATAAGCAATAAATAAGCAATCTTGAACAGAACAATCTATCTGCAGCTGATCATTCCTAGATATGCATGTTCACATTGCATGCAGTTGAATATGCCATAATTCAGTCATACCGAAAAGTAGCAATATCAATCGCATACGTCCCGGAGACAGTTATCAAAAATGATAGAGCCAATCACAATCGTGCCTTGATCATCTCGACCACATCATGTTAATAGTAGTGTCTGTGTCTCGACATTGGGTTCATTTGTTAATGAAGGGGACATGTTGCGGCTTTAACCTCTCTTGGATACCATTTCAACTATCTCAAGGGAGACGACTTCCGCTAATCTCTGTCACACATTGGACTACATTTAAGTATATTATTATTCCTGAATGTAAATGGGTAAATGAAGCAGTGTTACAAAACCACTCTATTGAATGCCATCACATTTTCCAATGATGCCGCAACAAGTATAGGATATTCGCAAATGGATTAATCAGAAAGCTTCTGCCTAACTATTGTGAGGGTCAGTCGATTAAGACACTTCAATAGAAACTTCCAAAACGGAAAACAAAACGAGACGGTCGAGAAAAGATGCGCTTTTTACCACGTTGTTTGCGTGAAATGTAGTTGTGGGATATGACAAGGGTTCGTGTAATCGCCGCAGCAAACAGATGCACGGGTAATTTTGTAGCCTGATCAACTGTCTTTGAGGCTGACAATAGTATCAAACATCATTCCTAATGCTTTACCTTGCAGTTATATCAAGATACAAACATAAAAACTGGCTAATTTCAATGACGAGTAGATAATTGACTATTAACAGCCCAATTGTACCTATATGAACACGGCAACCCATTTAGGCATTCATTTCCGACCGGACCAGCATGAAACTAATACTATGTGAAATATTAATTTTGACGTGATTTGTGATATAAAATAGCGGTTTGCTGATAAATATGTATTAACACACACACACACATATATATATATATATATATATATATATATATATATATATATATATATATATAAAAATATATATATATATATATATATATATATATATATATATATGATATACAGATATTTATTTATATATATATATATATATATATATAGATTCTATATATATATCTATATATATATATATATTATATATATATACATCTATATGTATATACATATAATTATATATATATATATATATATCTATATATATATCTTTATACATGTATATATGTATATATATGTATATATATATTATATATATATATATATATATATGTATATATATATATATATATATATATATATATATTTATATATATATATCTATATAAGTATATATGCATAAATATATATATATATTATATATATATATATATTATGCATATATATATATATGTATATATGTATATATATACTAAGCATATATAATATATATATATATAAATATATATAATATATATATATACATTATATGTATACATATATATATATTACATATATATATATATATATATATATGTATATATATATATATGTATATACGCTATCTTGATGTCTTTAATGTAAGACAGTCACTAAATATGGGGCATTTGACATATCCAGTGACAAAGGCGCGTAATATCCGACGCTTTTATACTCACAGCCTCAACGAAATTCTAGTGCTTAAGGTGATGCCTAGTCTTGAGGTGATTTATCCTGTTACGTGAAACCTTAAGCTACGTTTTATCACGAACAGACATTGGAGGCTTACAAAATCACTGCATAATTTTTGCTTGTTGACACAGCAATGATGGCATAAATGTTCTAACAGATGATTAATGATGCGAAGAAGATGCTTTGTTATCCAATGTCCTTATGAGCGACATTTTGGCTATTGATGCGTCATGGTGTACATGTTGAAGCGTGTTTCAAAAACATTTTGAATCATTTGGAACCACTAGACCACATCAAGTACCTTTGAAATAAGCAAATAGAACGGATTACATTTTTTGAAATCCCTCTTGTTGTTTAAACAATTTCCAGCCAACAAGAAAATCAATACAGATAAGTTATGTGTTGATAGTACCACTTTCACAACCCATAATGGATGGTGTGCTACACAATGGATTGTTTGTACTTTAAGCTAGCATAATACACGCGATGTATAACCCCAGGAATCCAGTGAAAATATCCATGGTTGTAGCTACTTAATCTTCATTTGCTCGTATCGGCTCTCGACAATACTATAGCCCAATCTGGTTACCGGTAGTTGGGCAATTATACTAAGCGGCATTTTTGTAGAATAATGTTTGTTGTACAAGGACTCAGGTAATTCCCAACCCTCATACAACGACATATGACGTTTATTCAAACGAGCTTTTAAGCTGACTAAACTAACAAGGTCATATGTAATGATCCGTGAAACCGTATGGTGGCCGGTATAGGCTAAGTGAATTCAAAGGGGCAATCGATTGAACATGTAAACCCCCGTACTTTCGTCCCCACAAAAGATACATCGGGAGTTGGGTCTGCAGCATGATTTAAGAATTGTGGAATATAAGCAATGTTCGAACTAAGCCATTGCTGTACATCGAACGTCCGTGCAGGCCGCTATGGCCTAGATGACAACAATATATATTAATGTATACAAGAGTTTATCACATATGTAGGATTAAACTAGATTGCTAGGTACAAGTTTTCAGTAAACCTCTCAGCGCAAGCCTGCATAATTGATTGACCCGTGAACAGTTTTTGACATGGCCTTCATCATGATTGAGGATTTTCTGTCACGCCATGGTTTTGTTTCAGAACCAGTAACCGCTATTAATATTTTATTGCATCAACGTGCAGTGATGTCTGCATAAATCCATCCGCAAGAACACAGCTTGGGGTGCAAAAATGAGCTCAATGAGTCGCATCAATGAATCCATCCTTATACAGAAATGACTTACAATGAGAATATTGCGAAACTGAAACTACTAATGATAGCGATGACAGTGACATGGTGATTTGTTCTATATCAAAAGGCTCACAATTGGCGTTTTTATTAAACTTAATGTCAAGTACATATACTGGGCATATGTGATTTTTGAACGCACAAACAAACCGGCTACATGCGTTTAGAAATCTTCAGATATTGTCGACGCCTAATCAAATATATTTCGTCTCAGCATCATACATTTTTTATCCAAGTGATTGGATTAATGAATGCTGTGCATGTTCTGACAAAGGTGAATTGCAAGACAGACAGTTACCAGATTTTTGCAGCGTCATATCATCCAGTGGCCTACATAGCTCGATTTGGCGCACACAAAATCTTCCTCTGCCATAACTTATACTCAGGGACCACATATGCTAATAAACAAATGCTTTCTATGAGGGTTATTGTGCAACACTTTGCGAATTCTCTACAGTTTAGTTCATTGCGGAATTTGGTCACATAGAACCAGGGGACAACGGAATTGAATATAGCTTGTCACGGCACAGCCAAGTGAATGACTTGACGACTAATGGCGTCATATAACATATAAAAATACTCGATACAAGCCGCTCTCCAAATAACTTAAAATGCTACAATGTTGTACAACCACAGATTCATGGTACTAAATATGGTAAATAGAATATGAAACCCTATTACAATAGCGATATAAAAGGGTACCAAGCTGACTGACATATTCGAAAATACGTATTATGATATACAACATTGTATATCAACGATTAGATGACGCTAATAATCAAATTATATATACTGCACAGAAATTTGAGAGATACCATCGGTCTTTATCCTTTGCCATACCTTGAGTACAACGACGGGTACCGGCACCTCCGGCGAGATGACTAATACTTATGTTAATAAGTGAAACTCGGAATGGTCGCATTAATCTAATGTCACTTTGGATGTCGACTAAATCCGGCTACACGAGTTATTATCAAACAATGGCTTCAACAAGCCTATAGTGTCTGCTTGAGCGTTGCATTCATGACTTCTTGTATTTTATTGATATGGTGTTTATTCAGCCTTTATTATGATTAATGTAACGTTATAATTTGTTCGGTTACATATCCTCTTGGTTATACGAAGCTGCAATGATTTATTGTTTCTGGATCCATTCAGGCGAGTGGCTGTATTTTCCGACAGAAGTTTAGAGAGCGCAAAAACGCCGCATAATTCTTTCTCGGAGAAAAGAAAGTATGCCAATTTACAATGTATTAAATAGTTGTAAGCAATGCCGTTTGCCATTTTTCGGCTTCGAATTGTGCCGCTATTATTCGCTGGTTTATGAATCATCTCAAAAGTTTCATATATGCTGTTCAATCGTAATGCACAACAGAGGACTTTCATGTTGTAACTCCTGAGAGCATTTCGACTTTTTAGTTCGTAATGCCGCCATTCCCAGCTCAATGGTGGAACGGTTTGGCTCGGTATCTGCATGGCACTCATTAGAGCCTTCTTATCCCAGTACCAAGATTTTGGGTGCTATTGTTTCTTAATAATGTCAATAATTTTGTTCTTATGCGTTTTAAAAAGAGCCTAGAAAATAAGACAAATAGATAGTTGATACATCTAACAATGAATGCGGCCCATTATTATATAAACATTATTGCTAAAAGAGGGAATTAGTAGGCGTGGTCGTCTATGCGCTTGTTACATTCTGTCTGCAAAAGAGTGTAAAACATGACGCACATGATTCAAGAAAGCCAACTAGTGGACATGGAACTGCAGTTACGGGGCACTACATATCATAAAACATACTTCATGATATTATTTTCCCACTAAATAGCACAAAGCAATGAATCATCAAATTTGAACAGAATAACCTGAGTATCATCTGCAGCTGATCATTCATAATCATGTATCATCACGTTGTATGTAGTTGAATGTGCCATAACGCTGTCATAACAAAAGGGCATATTGTAGAGCACGGACATCCTAGAGAAACCTTCCCATATTGATGCTCTTTACCTGGTCATAAGATTAAATTATGCCACGAAATATGATGGCTTTAATATCCATGATCAGAAAAGAACCACATTTCGACGGTTAATATACAACATTGTAATAAGCTTCCCCTAAGCAGTCAGAGAGAAACGTCCTCTTACAATGATTACTCTAGCAGCATCATAGTTGCGTAATTATCTTATCGTAAATGTGTTGTTTTACTTCTTCAAAAGTGACTGTCGAATGCGTGAAATTATGTGTCAATAGATGTCATAAGTATCATGTCGGTAACTTTGTTTCAAATTGTATCATAAATAGCAGTACTCATCGATGAATGTGATGGGAGTTATTTACAAGCTATGCTACAAATAGCACTTTTATTTACCAACTTAATATTTTACTGCAGTATCGAAGCATATATTGGTTCGAAGCGCAGCCACGAGTCAGGTCATAACATAGTTTTGATAACACAGCCCTCCGGTGAATTGTTTATATTACGGGCTAAAGCTAGCGTTTGTGCATGGCGGCTTAAAACTGCAAGGGATAAGAAAAGCAATGCCGCAGATAAAATAACATTAACAACCACCATAGTTCGCATGTATTGTCCCGAGAGATATAGTAGTAAATGATCGTCACCGTCACTCAGTCATTTGTTGATATTTAGCTGGTTGATTACCAGTACGACTCGTGGCAATTGAAGTCGCGTTATGATTGCAAAAGAAAACGCACCGCTAATTAGCGTGATGTCTATGACCTATATATTGTTATCACGATTGGTGACGTCAATAAATGTAGCGTGACGTTGATTTTGCCTAGCAACAACATCATTTAGCAATGACCTAACGCAGCAGGACCAGCCTATTGCATCGACGGTTGACCATTATCATGGCTACATCACAAGGGTAAATTAATTAAGAAATATTCCTGTCCGCTTCTCGATCATTGTTGCCACGTCCACTGTTTGTAATGGATGGATGAAGTTCTAGAGTAGGAAATGTGTAGCGGCCGTATATAGGTTGAACTGAAATTGAGTAATTGTCACTAGAACACCAGCTGTGTAACGTCTATCCAATCCAATATGGCTACTTTCAAGAAGCCTAACTCACTCAACGTTGAGTTCATTTGTTAAATTAGTCATGAAGGGGGATTTAAAGAGGTGACATTTGCTTATCTGTATAGAACATGAATGCCATACTTAAGTTTGTAAATTATCAGTGATACAATATTATTCCATTCCAACCACCATATTTTACCCTTAAGTCGCAAACGAGTCGAAAAGCATCGCACTTTTGAAGATTGATTGGCAGGAGAGCATCGGTCTGACTATTGTGTTAATGAAGCGTATCAAATAACTATATAGGCGTTGCTTCAGCGTATGGAATTGCCGTTGGAAAGGAAAATAACCTATAATATTAACATTCTACCAACCTAGTTAGATATAATCATGAGATATGACGCCCGAAAAATGCTCTTGTATGCCGCTGCATACGGATGTACGTGATACCCTTGATTTATGAACCATTGTCAAAAAGCCTGGCATTAGATTTATAGATTATGCTAAATCATTTACCCTGTGGTCAATGGTTGGCAACTTAGTAGGTTTTATGTCGGGTAGTTAAATGGCAGAATAACCATCTAATTACATTTAAATCAACACTGTAACCGTTGTAAGCGGTTCAGACATACAATTGGCAGTGTGCAATTAATTTATTGTGATATTATTTTTGATCTAAATTAGTTTGTGCCTGATATATATATATATATATATATATATATATATATAACAAATGTAGATATCGTATATGTATTTTGCCACACCATTAAGTTGTTTGATTGACGTAAAACACAAACGGGGTGTGTCTTATATACTTCAATCGGCTGGATAACTTATTCATCAATATATACTTGTGTATCTTTTTGAAAACACTCGGTCCATGAGAATTTCGCATTCACATAGCCGCGTGTATTATTAACCAGGGATACCGTGTTTCTCACCACATGGCCATCCGTAATTATATCTGCATGTTTGCTAGATGCTCGTGACGTAAAATCGACACACAATGTAAGGCATTTGACAATTCCCTTGTGACATATTTAACCGCTAAATCTCTTGATTGTGATTAGCTAGATCAAATGCGTGTAACACCCTACGTAGTTCATGCTCACAGGATGTCAAAAGATATGATTATTGTGATAAATGTAATAATTAACGGCACAAACTAAAGATTAAATCTAATGATGCAATATGTTATATGGAAGCGGTCTGAAATTTATCACGCATGTATGTCGCGCGATCCAAGCCAAGGTCTGCAAATGCATTTATACGCAATGATAGATCCACTACTGCGGTGTGGAAATGATGTGGAAATAAAACCAAAGCAGTGAGTTAGGCAAGGAATTCTTTACTTTACATTTATTGTGTTCATTTGGCAAAACTTAGAGGAAAAAGGCATTTGATGCAGTCAAAACTCAAGTGCTAAGCTTCATTGAAAGATATATACAGGCTGTCCAAATGATACAAACAGCATGCACGGGGTTAGACAGGTAGATTGAATCAAGCCTGTGATACTGGCGCGAAGACGGTACCTTAATTCATAATCCCACGACCTCATTGACTAAGCTGCTTGTCGGTCAACCGCAGCCTTCCTGGTGCTATGACTGGGCAGCGCGCCAGTTATGGGCAAAAACACGAAACACCGACAATGATGAGGTGATGAAACATGCACGCACGGTTAGTCTTTGTTGTGTCATGTTAGACATAGGCAAGACATATATCTTTTGAAGGCTCGAGTGCACCGCATTCTTGATGTATATGTTACAAGCAATGACACTTGTAATCGCACAAACTCAGTGGACAATCCTTCAAGTTTAGTCGGCATTGGCACGAGGAATCATTGGCTGGTTACAATGAAATATGACGTAATGCACTTTCTCTCAACGTCCACAACAATGCACAATACTAAACTCTACAACTATGTTAAAAAACACGACATTTATTGCAGATGTCATTAATGGTCTTGCGAAATGTACATTTCACGTAGGTTAAAACATGCGTCTTTCTTCTGGTTATCGCGCCTTTACATGTGTGCAAGCAAATATTCTCTGTTTCACTCTGAATATCCTTACGAGGCTTTCAGCCTATTGGTCAAATTTGTTATAATTCACATTAGGGGGTATCCTAATAAAGCAACTAAGCAACCATCAAATTACCAGCTGATGCCTACTTTATGTTGTTTGTTTGTTTGTTTGAATTATAGTCGTTTTTAGCAACGTAGGCTATGTACAACTAGCAGTGAGTGTATCTCTGAGGGTGGTCACTGCCAGGGAGCACGTCGTCCTCAGAGGATCTTTAACATCCCCTTGCAGAGATGGAACCGCCATTTTACGTGATCATCCGAGTCAAGAGTAGCCAGTTAGGTTGTCACACCTTGGAGTCGACCTCACAGCCTGTGAGTCGAAAGGAGAGGCAGTAAACTACCACGCCACTAGGACCGGCATCCTACTTACAAGCTAAGACTGTCTAGCAAAACTACCGGGTGGTTGGGAAGTTGGGACATTGCTAAATAATCAACGGCCACAAGCACGTAAAAATAAACTCGCGATTAACATCGCAAACAGCAAGAGGGTATTACCTATTTAAAACTGCCCTATACGTTTATGTCAAATTGCTTATTGTGCTACGGGATGTTATGCACGATAACATAAAGAGCCTGATTCGTTCTAGGTTCCAAACTGCTTTTAGTATTTGTACGCAGCAATCACCTGTAGTAACGGCAGATCAATATATCATAATAGAAGATGATATTTGATATCTTCTGAGTCGCTGAAGCATAACTCTCTGAAATTTTGGGGAAATCAATCTGTATTTTTTGTGCAAATCTATTCTTTCTATTTGAAAGGTTGATGCAAAATGTTGACAGACGCAGTTAAGCTCACAGACTGATGAAGTTGGCATAAGCGAAGTTCATTGAAGTCTCCGTGCCAGGTGATTTGGGCTATAGACATTATTCGTTATGCTAATGCGAAGCAAACGTTGTCCGGTAGACCGATTGCAATTCTTCGTTGATTAGGAATTACCAAGTGGTTATATCACACGTGAAATGGTAGAGGTCAACAGGTGGTTGGAAAAAGTTGAATCAAACATTTCATTGTACTAAATGCTTTGCTATACGTTTAGCATTGGTGAGTAGTAGACAGGCGCATGTGTCACATTTTAGCGGTTATCAGAAAAGGTGCTTAACCCACAGCTGGCTCTGACTCATTCATGCCCCTCCGGTCACTGAACCAATAATCGCCAACGCCAATTTCTTCACGCTTTAGTCGGCCAGAGTACTTACAAATAGTATAACTTCTAAACAATACGCGGCGAGGCTTGTTATTGTAGAACTCTAAAACTACTTGGGCCATTAAATGTTTCTTAACGCAATTACAGAGCGATCACTTTACCTTGACGTGACGCGTTTTATTCAATGCGGTTGGTGCCTTGTACCGTGTGACCAAGTGCCTCAAATGACTCGAAGGGAAAAATCCCACTTAATTGTCTTCCGGAAAAGCGTTTGCGAATTAGCATACGTGATCTGTTACAATAGGCTTGGAAGCAAGGTATATCGGCAAATGGTCGATATACCAATAAGGTAATTAAGTAGCTGTACATTAAACATTGCTCTGACGATGACGCTTTTAGACCGTGCATCAAACACGAAACGCGTTGCAGCATTCAGAGATTGAGCCCTTAAGATTAACATGGCTCAAAATTCAAAGATGTTTGGGTTACATAGTCGTGTGACGTGAAGCTCAGGTTCAAGCAAAATTGATTGGTGGTCAACAGTCAACCCTTTTCCTGAATAATATAATCTGGGATAATCCATCTTGAGACATTATATCTGCATTGAATGTGCATTAAATCTGTTTTTATAGTAAAAGCAATTTATACACACAAGTTTTCATTCGGTATTGCAGTACACATGAATATAAACATATATATATATATATATATATATATATATATATATATATATATATATATATATATATATATAAGATATATATATATATATATATATATATATATATATATATATGTATATTTAAATATATATATGTGTATATATGTTTATATCTATATATATTTATATATATATATATATCTATATACAAATATAGATATAAATATATATATATAATATATATATATATATATATATATATATATATTATGTGTGTGTGTGTGTGTGTGTGTGTGTGTATGCGCGTGTGTGTGTATATATGTATATATGTATTGCAAAATGAAAATCAGCAAGTCATGTTGTAGAGTCATCGAAATCGTCCTCATTGTAAAATAGCGTCAGTTGACCCGCCAATGCTGGTTTAAAATGTTTTATTGCATCAGCTTTCTTCTTCCTATGTGATCGAGTCCTTAAATGACCACAAATGTAACTACTGCGCTATGTACCGTGAAATGACCTGCCTCGTAAGGACCTGTTCTCTCGCAAGTATAAGTCATGGCCGAATCATTGGGCAGCGGATAGGTTTTACTACAGCGGACCCTACAAATAATCAATATTGCGACATAGGACCATGTCTCTGCTGCATTATAAAATGCAACTTTTATCGAATTTACGGCAATTTCCATTCAATTGCTCTTATTTTCACAGTATTTTGCGGAATGAGTTACGGTGCTTGTTCATTAATTCTATAACTAATTGATATCAAATCTATCCTCTGTGTTGTTAATCGAGTTTATCCTGAGATTTCTAGGAAAAGTCTCTAATGCAGCACGTCATGTCAAAAGGGCCATGACAACCAACCATGTCCAAGACTACGTATCATTTTCTTTAACATAGCAAATGAACATCATGCTTGAACAAAACAACCTATCATCTATCTCAGTTTACTGATTCTTGTGCATTAATATGTTGCATGTGCGCTGGAACGATACGTTTCTTGTAAATTTTGGGCACAATATCTCTTTGAATGGAATTTACGTGCTATTGGTAAATATTTCATGAAGGCGGATTGTTGCAAATTATCCAGTAGAGGTTGGAAATTTTAAATATCCACACATTACTTATTCACGTTGTATTTCTTGCTTGCTTGCAATTAGTCGATTTCCGAACGAACAGAGCCGCCAGATATGACAAATGGGTTTTTCTTTTTAAGGCAAAGTTGCTTTAATCACTTCTCATCGTATAAGGAATGGCACGATGCATGAATTACGATAATGATATGCAAATAATCTTCCAGTGGAAAACGTGGGTGAATCCATGACATTGTTACTGATTATATGTAATCCTGAGCTGATGAATGATCATCACGGCGACATGCCTTGATTACACCATCGTTCAGTATTCGTTCTATGCTGACTAGCGACGGCTTTTATTTTATTTCACAATGAACTAGAAATGATTTTTCTTAACTTCCACAGAGAACAATAGCACTCTTCTTTTACGTCCAGGAGTTTTATTCATTTCGCGTTCGATATTGTAAATATTCACATCATTGATGTACCAAGTGAACACTAATATTTACTTAAATGACCTTCCAGGTATATTAATATTTCACGTGGATATCTCAGATGGATTTCACAATGTTGACTTTTAAGTTTTCCGACTCAACTAATATCCATAGCAAAAGCCAAAACCAACGCTAATTGTTTATAATAGATACACACATATATGATCTCAGGCGTAGCACTTAGGTGATAGCTTATGTACAAGCTTGGTCTAATGCTGCTAGGAACGGACTTACGCTTTATATGATGATATCAAGCAGTGTAAATATCTGCATTCCTTTGGTATCGCACCAATAACTGTGTTTGTCACGACTCTGAAGAAAGTGCATTTTAAAAAAACTTGATTAATTAAGCATTGGAACAGTACCTTGTGGAATAGTGGCCATGTGCGTTTATTGCTCCCGGGTATCGTTTAATAATATACTATTGGTTCCGTTACAGTACATAGGAGACATACGCATGGTAACGGATTGCTCTCTTCGAATATCAATCGTAGGCAAATTATTTACAGTGCAGCAATGATTGCCTAAACGTTACACTGTTTCTGTTATTGTGAAAAGCACTCACCTGCAGTTAAGCCTACCAACAGGTGCAGTCGGGAAGGACAAGATAATGATGCATATGTAAAATGCATATCATGCTTACGCTAACGATATGAGTAATGTTAATGCACTGTGAGCCTCACATTATGCACCTAGACCTATGCCAATGGTAGGCAATGGTTTGTTCGGCTCATTGTGTGTATTGGTTAAATGTTGTTCGTTCTTCATTGCTATTGTAGCTGCGTTCGTCTAGTAAATAGTAATGGTTCAAATGATACAGACAAAAACATTTCATTGACCTAGCATGCTATGACTTAATGATACTGACGATCATCTACTGGCTTACATTTTCCGGCAATGCTTCAGCACTATGATGGTTGTGATTGTCATTTCGCCGTCTGTCAACCGCAGTAGTGCGGCGATAATACCTTGCTGTTTTTAGCTGGCGTACAGAAGCACTGTTTGCACCTAAATTAATAGAGCTTGCTGGCATGACAAATTATAGCAATAGGCATAACTGAAGGTCATGACTAGGCACAGCGCAAGATTGAGGGATGCAGCGGATTGCAATCAACGGTCTTGTCGTAACAGAGTGGGTTATCTTATACGGGACGTCTGTAATCTGCAATGCTACCCTTTGTTACGACTGCGTTCTGGCATACTCAACTGCATTCAATATTAAAATACATACATGATCAGTTGCAGATAGTAATAATATATTTCTTGTTCAACTTCGATTATTTATAACATATTGCGCTTCATTTGGAAAATTAATTCAATCAGTTTCGTGCGATAGCTGGAAGCGCGTACATATATGTAGCTATATATCAACAGGTAGCTTGTCCTGGATTCCATGCGTGATATATGGACGCAACATTAACTCGTATATCAGCGCGTTAAAGGAAGTGTTCAATAAAGTGACTCAAGAGGAGGGTATTGTTTCGCAAAGTTATCAATAAGGGTATATTTATCTTTGAATAGAATAGTTCCGACTCACGTTTAGTGCATATGTTGCAATCGTTGAGTATTGTCAACGAATCATGTCGCAATCCCAAGCCCTGGCCATAAAAGGCACTTCCATAGATTATGCAGTTAAAGCCGGCAATTGAACATTTGTACATACTTATAACATTCCACATGATTTACAATTCGGTAGCGGTGCTGAAGGATCGATGCTACCGGTCAACACACTCTTCATAATATAGAAGCCACGTAAATTCACTTCTCTCTTTTGTCGTAGATTAATCGTTCTTCATCCACCAACCTAGCAAAACGTTATTTACCCAACGCGCCTCCCTGTAGTATATCCCTAACATTTGCTATTCAATAAAACTGAGAGATTGTCATATTAACCATTGTTTCGTATACTTCCCTTGCGTTTAGAACATAAAACCGTACAATATTGCAGTGCCAATGATATAGAAGTTTGAAGTGTGCATATAGGACAGGGTAATAAAATATTGATGAGTGCGGAAGTTCAAGCCTTCTTTTCTTATTGCGTGTCAACTAATCACAGGGAACAGGACAGATGATATATCCTTATACATGGTTTTCCCTTGCCAAAACATTGGTCATAAATGTGGTTATTGTGTTGGCTACGGGATAACCGTAATGATGCCACTTCCATACTAAGATGAGGACACTAAATTACCATAACAAATAGAAGTCAATGCTGGCATTTAATTTGAGCATGTAAGTAAATAAAAGAGAACACCATAGAGCAAAGTTGGTAGTATTTACATAACGTTTGTTGGGTAATTTTCGAGGCACCTGAATGTGTGACTCATGGACAATATCGCATGGGTATGTAGTCCCTGTATGTTTGAGAGCATTCTGTTCGTTTATAATGACCTTAGGTATTTACAAGAAATGTCATGAATAAGTAGTAGAGAATGTTGTCAATTCGGATGTATTGAGTTGAGCATGATTGTTGCATGAGCTGTACTCATTGCCTACTTAGAATCCTCGTTTATTACAGCATAAAATATTTGAAATGAAGTTACATGATGCGTTCTTTCCATGAAGCCAATGAAAGGTACGCATAATGTTTTCGCCGTACTAATCTTTTGCAGGCGACCGTATTTTGAGCGGGGAGAATTTATGCAATAAGGTACGCGTGGGCTCCACAGAAAAGCAAATTGCAATAACCAAGCCGAGATGATATAAATGCTTGGACAAGGATGTTAGTTGTGGTGGTTTAGGGACTTTTTTTGGCTGTCTAATTTTTGAGTCTGGTGAAAGAGAGATTGGGTTGAATTCATTACGTTCGAGTTTTCCCGTAAACTGTGAGTTTGTTAGAATGCCGATGTTTCCGGTTGTTTCTAATGTCGATACAGCCATATCGGCGTTTTCAATTGGACCACACGACTGCTGGCAATTGTACCGAGGTGCAAAAAAAAGAATCTCAGTTTTATCTTCATTAAGTTTTAGAAAATTAATGATCGCATCTGTCGGACGTATATTTCTTATTTGGCCTGTGCATGATTCGCATATCCCTGTGTAGGAGTTATTGATAGATCTGAGTATTATCTGCATATTAGTAGTATGGCAGTCCAGTTAGATTCATTAGATTGCAATGTGGTGATGCATATGCTTTTAACAGTTATGGGCCGAAGACAAATCAAGAACAAGTTCTTCCAAAATTATACCTAAAAACATATTCAACATTGAGCTATCTAGCAGATGCATTATGATATAAAATAATGGCGGAATCAATCGCGACAATTAATGTTCCATTGGTTCTTTAAGATAGGTTTTATAGTCAGAAAAAGAGAATGGATATCAAAATTATATCGAAATAAATATGTTGCCCAAAACTCGCGTGGATTATCAACCGTCAGGTCGGAATAAACGGATTGCGCGAATTGCCGTGTGGATAAAAATGCAATTGGCTGGTTATTCTGGTAATTTTTTTCACTACTACGAGGTGGTGATTAGGAAAGGTGACCACCCAGAATAAAGCTCAATTCGGCCACAATAAAAAGACATCGCTAAAAATACTGGCAGGGGTGAATATTATTTTTTGAAAATATTAACTATAATATATTCATGGTATTCCTTGGTTATTACTTAAGAACTATTTTGTCGCTTTAGTTTGCATTTGTAATCGATGTCCCATGATTCTTAGATCAACGTAATCTTGGTTCAATCGGAAAGAAAATGGCTTTTTTACGAACATGGAAACGCCAAAATTAACATTTGTTGCATTCATTGTGGGGTACACAGTTAATATAATATATTCTCTATTGACTTTTAAGGCCAGTGTCGGTATGCAACTGGCCAAAATCAACATTATTGATAAACAAGTGATAATAATTATGATAACATTAATAATGAGCGTATGAATTATCACCACGCCGATATACATTGATTTATTTATTGTTCAGCGGTAACACAATATTTACTATTAGAGTATTAGCTGTGTAGACCCTCACAAATAATACTTTACAACACTTTTATTCATTTTCACACCTGAAACGTATTAACACCAATTTCAAAATTGGTGTATATTCTGAAATGCCATTCCTGGTCTATGCCAAGGACACGACTTATGTCACCAAGGAGCGCCCGTTTTCTTCGAAATGAGTTCACATAAGTTATGGGTCTCTACAAATATCCATAATCGTCATAACCAATATATTTAATGTATATAAATAATAATAGACACCCCATGCTTATGGCGTGACATAACGTATACACACTTCACGGCTTGATTGAATCATAAGTGTCACATAATTCGATGATATATGCTACATAATCTAAAGGCCTGTGTTGGACGAGCATCATGGATGCTGAAAATTATACATGATCGTCTCATTTTAAAAGATAAATAGCATTCATAATTTCAATAGTTTTTAAGATAAGCATAGGTTGCCATTCGATCGGCTGTGTATGACGGGATTGAAACGTTGCAAGGATTGCCTTAAATTAGGAGATTGTTAGCCGTACACATGTTAGTCAAAAGGTTTTGCAACTGTTGAAGCATATCATTTGGGAGTGTACGGAACTTTAATTGCTACCACTAGCTATGTTGATATATAACTATCGTCTTATGCCATGCCATTCTCTACTTGTTCCGAACCGGTTTACTAAGGACTATGTTCACTGCAATGCTACCGATGATCAAAAGGTGTAAGTTGAATGTATTTTACGATACCCGGTGAAAGCTAGGTGCCTGCCTCATGCAAACGCTATTATTTTCCATGAAATGCCTTTCCATTACATTATGGAAAACCCTTATTATTCGATTAAGTGAGAAAAACACAGTCTCGTACTACAAACGTTTCCATTTGACAATTAGTGCCCCATTACTACATTATATGTTGTCCCACACTAGTAAATAGACATATGCACATCCTTATTGTTGCAAACACCTAGACATTTACAACGATGTTGTGCCTATGAGCGATGGTTTTGCTTGATGCTAGCCGTAATAATCCTCCACTGTCGAATTTCTGACTATACCGTTAGAAGATAGATGATGTCCATGTATAGCGTAATCCTAACATTGGCATTTGCGCTCTATATGCTGTGATGAAGGGGTATTAGCGACTGCTTGCTTGTCGCGCACCAATAGTACGTTTAGCTCAGCATGATATTTTACCAATAGTTTCAGGATGGACAATATCTCGACAATCTGCGCAGTTGATTTGAGCCACCAAGTTAACAAAAAGATAAACAATAGAGCATAGTTTTATGTGTTTACAATACGTTCGAGGAATAATCTTCAAGATGCCTGAGCGGATGATTCATAGACCGATTCGCCTGGGTCTATGGACGATGCATGATGAGAGCATTTCTTTTGGTAATGATGAGGGTTTTACAAGAAGAGAAGTGGACAAGTCGTCGAACAGGGTGATGTAAATTCATGTCTTGCTGAGCTGATGATGATTGTTACACTAATGCTTGCCTAGAATCGTCGTTTATGACCACATAAAATATTTGAAATGAAGTTACTAATGCTGCTGCCTCAGAGCTCTTGAAGGCGACGAATTCCCCTCAACTTTGCACATTTCCGATGTTACATTAGTTATTCGTGGAAAATCGTTGTCAAATGTATTAAATGCCAACCGAAATAGTAAACATATTGCGGAAGATTTATTACCCTTGGGTGGCATCTAATTGTAAACACTATGGAGAACTGACGCTTGCTGGTCTCGTTATGCAGTAATTCTCTGAAAGTACGTTTTGATTGGAGTATTAAATACCTGTTATGTGTCGAAGGTGAACGATATTGCCGCGCATTCCGAATTACAGAAATAAAATTTGTGACCAATCTGATGGACGCCGAAAGCTCATACATTTTACAGGTCAATGTAATCACCATCTGAAATGCGCAGTAGCTGCGCCTACAATGTTCAAATGCTACTGAAATCAATACGAATGGTGCGTCTGCGTCCCGGTTACTTGGATGCTGCCCGTGAATACTGAGATCGTAAACGTGCTCACGAATGTTTGTCAGGTTTTCGACACCATGACACAGTCCAGGACATAAGTATCGGTCCCTGCATATGTTACTGTTATGACAAAAATGTCATTGAGGCCGCGTTCATCGTTTTCACGTTTCGGGAATGCTTTAACATGAACTTGAGTGCATCAAAAGAGACGGAAGCCTTGTTTTAGAAAGTGCTCCAAAATATGCCATGTTTTACTAAGCAATAAATTATAATAATGGACACAACAACAGATCTGTGGGTTAAGTGAGTTTCGTTTTTCTGTGGTATATTCGAATCTGTTGAGTAGAAGGACAATTACTTAGCACATATTACTATCTACTTACCAATAGTATTATTTTATCATTCAAGAGCTATTTGAGAATATTTTATTCTAAATCGTAATGTATGGATCATTCAATGGCTTATGGGATATGCGTTATTGGCAATGGACGCATGGACGCAAATTGCTTCTTACAGACAGTAACTAGAGCCGATCACCTATTTAAATGCCGACCGAATTAGTGCTGAGCATTTCAAATGACCTCATTAGGCAATACACATACAACATATGTTATGATATCCCTGCAGTTTTTTCAAGTTTCGGGGCGAATAATATTATTCAATTTGTAGGTACAATAATGCAACATTTATTTAACAGACAAATTTATGAATACCTCTCGGGTGCACTAGTATAGGATGTCACACGTATTTGATTTATTTACATATGTCTTAATAAAAGGCAGCGTCATAGCAATTAGCCAAATTAGATGATGGATTCATCCAATCTAAGTGAATTATAAGAAATGCTACTGCTGAGATGTTTTGCCTTTTCCTTTACGCTCCATTTTGGGATCTCAATGCAATGCCAAGAATGTGCATAATCCTACCACGCTGAACTTTGATGTCGTTAAACAAACCGCTATGCACTCTACTGTATTGATTCTAGAGCATTGATAAATTAGACTCTCTCATTGTGTAAGAGAACAGCATGTTTCTACGGTTATTTAGTATTGATCGCTAACTGGCAGAACATCAGCAATTACTTGTTTACGTTGCCAACGGGTCATTAACTTTAGCGGAAAAAAGCCAAAAATAATCAATATAATTATCCCAACCGCGAGGGTCGGTGCAGTTTTTCATAATATTATGTGGAGTAAATAAGTGTTCTACTGATCAGCGCACAAAAAGTGCATTCTGCGCGAAATGTGTCAGAGATGTTTGGTGACACATCTTCACAAGAGAATAACAGCACGTGCTTCCATTAATTGATTGTTATACACTGCGACGGAAATCGAACATATGGGGTCGATAGGACCAGATGTGAAATCTCTGCATTCGACTGCAGCCTGCATATTGATATGAAAAACAGTATGCACAAGCGGTTGAATGTCTGTCCAATGCAAGGCAACTCATTCCGAGGCAAAGTAAACCAATCGCAGCATGGATATGAATTTATGGTTGGCGACTTCTCCCTCAAATATTCTTACTTTGGACCTATACCCATTGCTGCTGAAAGTTTGTGTGATAACTGAGTCTTGCTGCCTATAATGGGAACTGCTTTACAGCCTTATATATTGATTGGTGCATGTATCTCATGGGAAACAAAATTGACGATATGAATGTATCTACATCAGAAACAATCAGAAACTTGGCCATTTTGTTGACTCGCAGTTTACGGGAAAACTACATGTCAGGAAATCAACCTAATCTCTCTTTCATCAGATAAAATGATAAATCAGCATAAGATTGTACCTGATCAAATCCACAACTAAAATTCTTGTCCTGACTTTATTGTAACACTGATTGATTATTGCTATTTACCGCAGCATGGAGCCTATTTGTACCTTAACGCAAAATCGTTGAATATTTCCTCCCGCTTGTATCAAAAGTAAAGCATGGAGATAGCATTCAACAAATCGTACGTACATTTTATTTGCTTAGTGTGGAAAAAGAATTATAAACAAACTTTTTCTACTCACCTTTATGACTTACATATGCAAATCAACGTAAAACGCTGCTAAACTGTCCCCATTATAGGCATTAAGGTTCAGTTATAACACATACTTTCAACACCAATGGGTATACGTCCATAGTAAGAATATTTGAGGGAATAATCGCCCACCATGAGTTCATATCTATGTTGCGATTAGACTTGCTTGCCTCGGAATAAGTTGTTTTGCATTCGACACACATTCAACCGCATGTGCATAATGTTTTTCATATAAAGATGCAGGCTACCGTGGAATGTAGATCTATCACATCTGGTACTACAATATTATCAGCCCCATATGTTCGATTTCCCGTCGCAGTGTATGACAATCATTTAATGAAAGCACGACAGTGAATGCATGCAATGTTATTCTCTTGTGAAGATGTGTCTCCAAACATCTCTGATACAGTTCGCGCGGTGCGCACATTTTGTGCGCTGGTTCGTAAAACACTTATTTCCTCCCAATAATATTATGAAAGCTGCACCGACCCTCGTTTCTCGTCGTGGTTGGGATAATTGTATCGATTGTTTTGTGGCTTGTTCCGCTCAGTGTATTGACCCGGCGGCAACGTTGATAAATAATTGCTGATGTTCGTCAGGCTAGCAATCAATACTAAGTTACCTTAGAGACATGCGGTTTTTTTATACACTTGGAGAGTCCAATTTATCACTGCTCTAGAATCAATACAGTAGAGTGCATTGCGGTTTGTCGCGCAGTGTCAGAGTGGTAGGATTATGCACGTTCTTGGCATTTCATTGAGATCCAAAAATGGAGCGTAAAGGCAAAGGCAAGACATTGCAGCATTATGATTTCTTATAATTCACTTTGATTGAATGAATCTACAATGTAATTTGGCTTATTTTATGACGCTGCATTTTATTAAGACATATGTAGTAAATCAAATATGCCACGTGTGACAGCCCATACTAGTGCATTTGTTCTGACATTACATTTTGAAGGGTTTTATTTGCGAGGTGGCGAGGGGTATTCGCAAACAGCGCCTGTGACGTCATGGTCCGGAAAACGATATTTACCAAGCGATATTTTGACTATTTCGACGTGGAAAATTACCATTTCTATAACATTATATCTGGAAGAACAAAAGTGCGCAGTCACCAGATTTCGGTTAAAATAACCTTTCAAAACTTAGATATTTTGACAAATGGAATAAGCGAAAAATCGTTCGATATGATCTTTAAGCGTTCATTGCCAATGCGTTTCCAATGTAATATGACCTGCTCCAAATTAAATACTAAGTTGCCACTTACCAGTTCAATTACGACACTATTACCTCTATGTGTGAACACAAATTGCATTATGTGCAAGCTAAAATCAACATGGATACTGATGTGTGTCTGAAAAGGTACAATTAGCTATTGTATGTCATTGTTTTGTTGAAATGTACAATCCTAAATTCCCAATTATATTTGCACCGAATGATGCAATTTATCATCGTTACACACTGCTGTCTGCGTATTTTGCTATTGGATATGCTTTAGCAAAAGCTTTCGTTCTATCTACGATTAATGACAGATGGAGCTCAGGTACGGCCCTACATTCCTTATAACTACAGGATGATATCTGATTGTGTCTGACCTGTTTCATTATTTCATGTTTAAATTCTGCTGGCGGTACACACCATCAAAACGCCAAATATGTAACCAGCTTGCATCATTATGTTATATTGGCTCTTATTCTAATGAATCATGGTGCTTACTCTACATTTAGTTCGTCTGCCATTACTGTTAGCCAACTTGATTCATCACTTTGATTAACGTTTGCATGTGCTGTACTTGTATATGTCTCTGCATATTATATAAGGTTAATTAAAGTAAGTTAACGGTAGGCAAAGTAAAAGCCTCAGGTTTATAACCATTAGTTATCGCGACTCTATTTGCAATTATTACAGAAACATCATAATTGAGATACCTATGCGCCGTAAAAGTACAAGAGGTCGGTGTTTTTCTGGAATACATTTTAGCAGGGAATAACATACATACATACATCTTCGATCTCTATACAAGTATCTACCGCAAACTATGTCATCATACTATGTCAGAGAGTGTCGTGATGCCGCACGGAGATCGTGACACGCACATCCTGTCGCCGTTGGTTAGTTGAATATAATTTGTAATCCAATATCAGTACAATGCTTTTAAGTCAGTTCAATAGCAAAAATCTGTCTGCTTAAGCGCCGTCTGGATTATTTTCTGAATACAGGCGCTATTAAAATGCTTTCTATGTATATGTATTTATGTATGTATGTATGTATGTATGTATGTATGTATGTATGTATGTATGTATGTATGTATGTATGTATGTATGTATGTATGTATGTATGTATGTATGTATGTATATGTATGTATGTATGTATGTATGTATGTATGTATGTATGTATGTATGTATGTATGTATGTATGTATGTATGTATGTATGTATGTATGTATGTATGTATGTATGTATGTATGTATGTATGTATGTATGTATGTATGCATGTATGTATGTATGTATGTATGTATGTATGTATGTATGTATGTATGTATGTATGTATGTATGTATGTATGTATGTATGTATGTATGTATGTATGTATGTATGTATGTATGTATGTATGTATGTATGTATGTATGTATGTATGTATGTATGTGTATGTATGTATGTATGTATGTATGTATGTATGTATGTATGTATGTATGTATGTATGTATGTATGTATGTATGTATGTATGTATGTATGTATGTGTATGTATGTATGTATGTATGTATGTATGTATGTATGTATGTATGTATGTATGTATGTATGTATGTATGTATGTATGTATGTATGTATGTATGTATGTATGTATGTATGTATGTATGTATGTATGTATGTATGTATGTATGTATGTATGTATGTATGTATGTATGTATGTATGTATGTATGTATGTATGTATGTATGTATGTATGTATGTATGTATGTGTATGTATGTATGTATGTATGTATGTATGTATGTATGTATGTATGTATGTATGTATGTATGTATGTATGTATGTGTATGTATGTATGTATGTATGTATGTCTATGTATGTATGTCTGTATGTATGTATGTATGTATGTATGTATGTATGTATGTATGTATGTATGTATGTATGTATGTATGTATGTATGTATGTATGTATGTATGTATGTATGTATGTATGTATGTATGTATGTATGTATGTATGTATGTATGCATGTATGCATGTATGTATGCGTGTATGTATGTATGATCAACTCAATTTCTCTTACATCAGATTAAAAGATTAGTCAGCATAAGATATTACTATTTACCGCAGCATGAAGCCAATTTTTACCTTATCGCATAATCGTTGAATATTTCCTCCCGCTTTTTCCAAAGGTAAAGCATGGATATAACAGTCAACACATCGTGCGTATATTTTATTTGCTTAGTGTGGAAAACATATAAACTAACTTTAAGGCTGCTAATAGAACCGCGTCTAGCTACCTACAGCAACTTACTGCTAAATACCAGGTGGAAAGGGGTCTTCGATCTCTGTAGAAGTATCTTCAGCCAACTATGTCATCATACGGTGTCAGAGGGAGTCGCGATGCCGCACAGAGATCGTAACACGCACTTCCTTTCGTCGTTGGTTAGTTGAATATAATTTTAAATCCAATATCAAGGCAATGCTTTAAAGTCAGTGCAATAGCAAATAACTGTCTACTTCAGCGCCGTCGAGCAGAATTATATCCTGTATACAGGCGCGATTAAAATTCTTTCTATGTATGTATGTATGTATGTATGTATGTATGTATGTATGTATGTATGTATGTATGTATGTATGTATGTATGTATGTATGTATGTGTATGTATGTATGTATGTATGTATGTATGTATGTATGTGTATGTATGTATGTATGTATGTATGTATGTATGTATGTATGTATGTATGTATGTATGTATGTATGTATGTATGTATGTATGTATGTATGTATGTATGTGTATGTATGTATGTATGTATGTATGTATGTATGTATGTATGTATGTATGTATGTATGTATGTAGGCATGTATGTATGCATGTATGTGTGCCTGAATGTGTGCATGAATGCATGTATGTCTGTTTTTCTTAAGGTTACGTCATTGTATCACACAGTTTGGCTCTGGAACGATAAATGAAGTGATAACGTAAATTGGCAATTGCATGGAACAAGTGTTTCCAAAATGATACCTGAGAAAATAGTTCAAGTCACACTGTCTAGAAGATTGCAGTAGATGTAATAGATTCATTGCTGCGTTTGTCGCGACAATTTCTCAATGGCTCTTTAAAATAGCCAGACAATGTTCATTGAGATGAATTACCAACTGTCCGATCAGAATGGACAGATTGCGCGAATAACGGTGTTGATATCATTGCAATGGGCTGGTTATTCTGGCAATTGAGTATGTGAGTATTCAACGGAAGAATTTTGCCTCGCTAGATAATTCATCATTTGATATTCAGAATCAGCAAATCACTGATATCTTGTCTGTTATGAGATGGAGATTAGCAAAGGTATACTCTCTTAATAGAGCTGAATGCGACCACAATGATCTAATATAACGTATACAGGTTCGTTTATCCATCTACTAAGAGTTTCTCTCCGAAACATCAAGGTTATCCTAAATTCTGGCGTCGTATAATCCCGCATCCTGTTATCCCTATTAAGCCTCGGGAATAACTGTTTAGTTTGAATAATATTGAAGAAATATATCCAAAGAATAATGAAGCAAGATGTGCATGCGATGCATAATTAGAGATTTGTGGGATAAATGAGTTGGCATCTTCTACAAAATCGACGTTTATATATATCTATAAAATGCATAGCTTCTGAATTCACTTATGTCTGAATCCGCTGGCAGGGGTTAATTTCAGTCATATATCTAAAATCTTTACTTCCATATATCTGACTCATTGTATTCTTTGGTTATCATTTTTTAGAGGAGCAATCATTTGGCCGCTTAAGTGAGTTTGCCCTTGGAACCAAAGTCAGGAGGTTCGTAGATCATCGCAATCGTGGTTCTGTTAGACCTGAAATGGCTTCTAACCAGACTTTATGCATTCGAGATGACGCCGTTTAAGGTCCGCGTTGACTGAAGTTTCTAGCATCGAGCTATACATCGAACAAAAAAAAAGTAAACCTGAAAGATTCATTGTCGGTAATACAGATGATATTCAAGGCAAATTTTGAGTGCGACTGTGATTTGCCATTAAATAAATTGGCTGCATCCCTACCATTGTTAGTCATGAGATGTAGTCCTGAGCAAATCAATGATCATCCAAGCGTTACGCATGGATTAATTTGAGGACAAATTGCAATTTTATTGTGGACCTAGATAGCTTTCTATGAACTCCACTTCCCGTAAAACATGTTTTAAACCAATGCGAGCCCGGGATTTAAAAATTGTGCCCTGCATTCGTTTACTATTAATAAACGGTTGCAGCAGTGATTATGGAATTATGTGAGAACAATCGTCATAGGAGACATTCGTTATGTTCGATAATTCTTAAGGTATTATATGATACGTCTTTGTGGTCATTGATAAACATGCTGCCATGGTTCACTGATGTAGGTTAATTAGGCGTTAATTGGAAGCATAACAAGACACAGAGTGTCAATCTACTATTCGCTTGTTGTCTTAGTTCAATCATTATCTATCAATCTACCAAGCAAATGGTATTTCTGCCGATATGCCTCAATAAAAAAAATTATTAATGGTTGTTTGTAAGTGGCGCTGGAATTCTTATGAGCTTAGATATATAACGACTCGCTTGGAATATGTGGCTAGGAAGTGACTATTATTGATTATGCGGTGCGAGGTTTCAAAAGTGATAGTCAAATTGCGTGCTAAATGATCGCGAAATAGCGAAATTCCTGATTTTTCATCGAATGATTTAGGTGTAGTATTGTTTATAATTGGCATAAATACCAGGTATACATTAGAGACATGGTGAAGCTTGATTGATAATTGGTGATCGGTCATTTTGGCAATGAAGGCCGAAGCCACATGCGTTACAATTCAGCCATGGTGACGCCGGAATGAGTTTGGGTGTTCGGTTCGTGTCGTTTTTCACCAATGATCGGCTGGGCGTGTTAGCCGAGTGCCAGGATGATTACTTGAGGGCCTTGATTAGAACTAAGCAATGTCGTGATACTGTCAAATCATGTACTACAGAAAACTACATAGTTCAACTTCACTTTATGTTTGACCAATTAGCTCGCTCTGTTTGCGCTGAATGTAAGTCTCATTTAAAATCCTCAACACTAGCATTAGAAATATTCCTAGATGGTTTGCCTTAAAGTATAGTATTATTGAATATGTGCAATAAAGCATATATTTGTAATGAAAACTTTGCATGTCACATGGTGTGGATATAGGGCTCATCATTGTTACGTTTTGGAGGTGCCGTGCTTCTGATAACGCTATACATAAATCTAACATTAACAATAGTAAAAGCTATATATCTCAATAAGCATCACTACCTCAATAACTCCATTTTCCAACGTAAGGCTATCACACATCTAAGTTAATATGATACGTAGTCAAATATTTTGTCTAAATGTACAATATGTGGATATTGTGTACATTGTCATATCAGTCGTGCATGAACATGGATTGATCACTATCATTGCCAATCATATACGCTACAATTGGAATCATGTTATGTCGTTAGTGCCATTGATATGGAATGATTTTATTACATCAAAACACCGAGTTCCCGGCATTACGATCTTCTGTGCCGGACATTCTAGTTAGATTTCTCCTTCTAAACCTTCTATCTATTTTCAGTAAGTTTAGAGATAAGGACGCCAGCTAATGCAACCATTCGATGCATCAATAAAATAACCGCCTAGAACTAATAGCACTTATCTGTGGAAAGTAGCGGAGCTGACACTGATGTACGCTACAACCAGGAACCAAAATGGCTGTAAATGCACTGTGGTGACAACCCCGCCTATGTTCATGTAATTGTTGATGATGTGACATAACCAGAAATTATTATGTTTGTTTACTGTTAATTAACGTTACAGTATTATATTTAATGTTTATGGTTCTCGTTATATGACTATATTTTTCACTTTTTGCTGCACTTAACGGTTCTATAAATATCGGAACCCCTACAAAACCCTGGTCAACAGTCTTGCTGTCAACTATTTCATGTAATGTTGGTACAATCATAAAAGCCATTATTGTTTTCACTGGCATCAACTGGGTTGCATGTACCATGCAAGTTGGTTTGATTTGGAACACAAAAGGGTGTCTTAACTTTGTTCGTAACTGGTTGATGCTGCATGGTTTTGAATTTGGTTTAAAAAGTACTCTCGATTATCAATAATCAGCAGCTAGCAAACAAGATCAAATTTACTGAACAAGTTGTAACAATCGCTTTTTACCAGATTTTATTACTCATCTTAGGTATATATCTCTATCCAAACCATTACATGTCATCCTGTATCATTCGTAAGATCGCATTTGCACACTCTGCTACCGTTGCTATGATGATGCAAGTCAACGACGTTGTAGGGGGCCGAAATATAAACTTCTTTTTATTCAGTTTAAGGTTCTTTTGATGACTGCCGAAAAGTGTGCATGAAAACTATTGTATGAGGAAATACCAGGAGATGCTGCTTGTTTGAGAGCTTGCTCGAGACTGTCCCAGGTTGGCGGACAGCAACTGTGTAGTTAGGGTTGATGCTTAAAGCCTTTAATTGGTTGACCAATGAGGGCACGCGTAGCGCGTTCCTCCTGGTAGGAAGGTTGTACGGTGTTAAGGAGATACGGCTTTAAGGTTTTCTCTGCAGCCGCATATTTTAGATAAATGATCCACGACAATTTACTTAAGGATATCCTTTCATCAATTTGGTTTGCAGACTAAGTCAGTTCGTTATAAATTGGTGCTTGGTCTTTGCAGTTGGAAGATATATAACGTTCAGCATCACCCACATCACTAAATCTGCGTTTGTTATGCTGTTACTTTGAATGTTGAGGAGTGTAAGCCCTCTGTGCTGCTCTCTCATCTACAAACGTTTTATATAGATTAAGTGGCTGTCTAGCCCTAGCTGGCAGCGGTTCGGCCGTATCTAATACGATTAATCACATTGCTTACCACTTTTCATGGTCCCGCAATACAATAGGATATGGGTCCCTGAAGATTCCAGATTCTAATGATGCTATTGACATGGTCACAGCTACTGCCATTCGGGAATTCGTAGGAATGCATCACGTTGCGGTCGGGGTGGATCGTTCCAATCTGGCGAACATAATTAGTCTTCTTTGTACTGAGTAACCTGATTATGAAAACACGATTCTACCTTATGTTTTCTTATCAATTAAGATTATATATTATGGCTATCACGATGTAAAATGATTGTATAGACATTGTATTGTATGACTGATTGACGTTACTATATTGTCATATTTTTATGACTATACGTCATATTTTTATGATGAAATAAATAATATATATTAGAGATAAGCCGGCGTAAAATCAATTAAATCGGCTTCGCCAGTAAATGCAGTAACATCCAGTGTTTGTGCTTTGCCAAAAAGGAAAAAGTTATAAGCCTATCAAAACCATACATGTTTTATATTGATATCCGCTTGTTTCCTCTTACAGGGATTGTAAGTAATTGCTTAAAAACAGCTGAATAACCAAAGTGTGTCATGGTTGGGAAACAAGCAAGTATAACTTCCCAAAATCGAGCGGATTGCAGCAGAAGAGACACATTCATTGCTTTGATTGTCATGTACATAATCATACCAAGTACATTACTTGATCGAGGCTCCATAACAATAAGTATATTTTATGATCTAAACGCGTGAAACAATTATTATGTAACTAATATCGATTAATTTTATCTCGTCTCGTTATTTTTTAGTGTATTCGTTTGAGTATTTTAAGACACGTCATATCAGTGGACAAGTAGTAGCTCAACCGCCGATCGATCTGCAAACGACAGATGCCCTTAGAGGGCTTGAAGGGAAAACATGGGAGCACTCAATCGAGCGACTAGGCCTCATTAGCTAACGCACCAATTGACATTCAGGAGCAGCAGTTTACTTAAATCTGGGGTATTGTGCGGTAGAGATTAGCGAAAATCGCTTTCATTTAGGAGAGCGAAATATGCAAACCACGAAAGGCAAACTGAATATCTTGCTTCTTGGCTAATGTAACAAAATAACATGCTGCAAAATGGGGATGTCTTTTACCTTCAAAGAAACCAATTAGAAACCATGTTTTCCAAGTCAAGAAAAAAAAATTCTATTTGGCCTTAACCATCGATAGCGTACTTTCTTGGACTGATATCGGCATCAGAAAATATATTTCCATGTGAGGCTATCCTAAATTGTATGTTTCAATTTAAAGTAATGCATGACTATCGCGTCATTGTATTTGCATGATGCGCATAACATAATGTTATTCCGTCTGCCATCTTTATCTGTAGCAGGCATTTGACGACCTGTTCGGGACCTGTCATGGTCGCCTTCAGTGGAGTATATTTACCGACGTGACATGTGCCACTGACCCATAGTGTTTATCATAATAGCCAGTATGCCTCTTAAAAAGTCAATAACACCATAGTGTTGTTATAAGCAGTCTACAATTGCGATGCATTAGTCAAATACTTAATAAGATGCGAGGCGCAATCGTGAAGATTGTTTAAAGCTTGAATATTGTTTAGGAAACGCTCGTATGTAAAGGGTTTTCGTGATGCGTCAAGGCAGGTCCACGTATTCACCATTTGTCAATGGAACATGCCATCTCATTGTCAGATTTGACATTACTTACTTTCTTTCGGTTTAACCTAATTACTTTCTAGTTAAAGACGATTATGTGTTATCATTCTTTGTTTGTCGAGACTACAAAAGCACGCACTAGAGTGTCGCTTCATTAAGCACAATAAATTTTATTTTCATTTCTGCGGCATTTGTTGTTTGTGATATGACAACTTCAAGCAAATGGTTTTTAACATTGCGCAGTGAGAACAATAGGGAACTCAATAATTGTGGCTTGCGCATCCTTTTTGCTACTGTATGTGATTACAATATTTGATCTATCGCTCACCATTGTTTTCTCAAGATACAAGTTGTGACACACAATCTGTGTCAATCCGGTATCCAGCACACACACATCTTTGTCCCCTGCTTGGCTCTGCAGTATCCGCATTCGTGCTAGCAATTACCCCACACACAGTTGGTGCAGCATCGATGAGTGCGCGATATCCTCATAACCACGATACGATGTTGTGTTTCGTTACATTTGTGAAGGTCGTTACAGTAGATATCCATTACGGGGTTGATAACGATCTAATACACATAGTCATTTTTTTTTGCACCAGTGATTTCATTTACACACACAAACACACATACACAAACATACACACATACATACACGCGCTCGCGCACGAACACAACCGTTACTGAATGATGCACTCAATAAGTGAATGGCTCAATTTTGAGGACATTATCCGCACAGCTAACCTCAGGATGAAGACTGCCAATCAAATCATGATTTGACAACTCAATGTTACCTGATTGACGACTGAGTCGGTTCTTTTTAAATGCACTATCATTAGAATGGACCTAATTCATTCGGAGTAACATTGCTAACACTGAATTCGGAACAAGATATGCAATCAAAATGGGAAATCATGGAAACACCGCTGTAAAAAGTGTAAAGTAAACGATAAGGCAGGAGGATGAAATTTAACAGGTAAGTGGAGTAAACAAGTGGAGTAATAAATCAAGATACAACAGTTTAAATATCAGTTGAATGCAGGCATTAATGATATAGATGGCACAATAATTATCGATGTTGATAAAATACGAGAAAGTTGGAAACGGTGCTGCGAAAAATATTCCGGCAAAACGGCCATCTTAAGATAGAAAAAAAGGGGGGCTGTATGACATAAGTGACGCAAACTTAAAGTATTTGGCCAGGAAAAAAGGGTAAATTACAATAATGTGTGTTACTGAACTTATTGCAAGCAAACGCACTAAAAGCCGTAATAAATGTAATAGAAGGAATGACACTAGATTCACACAAATCATCAAAGTATCAAAGGCGCTATCATACATTGTCAGTGGTAACGTTTTGTTCCCCATTGCACCGCAAGCAGTTGTTCCAAGCCTTTTCCTGAAACTGTGTGCTCGCACAATATTACAATGCTCTATGACATAGCTCAAGAGTTAAAATATGTACCACATTTTCTCAATAGTTGCACTTACGGTATAGCGCCATTATAAATAATAAAGAATTGCTTGACTGAAGGAGTCAGAGGCTAACGTGCCTGCTTCGCAACATTCATATACATCGTTATCGTTGGAAATAATGGCGAGCACTATGCGGGGATAGGTATCTAATGATATTAAGCTGTAAATAAACCCCACGATGAGCAAGGAATGTAATCGAAGGGTATTAGAATGTAAAAACCTGTAAAAGTAAATTAATGTATGGCTGTTTTTTAAAATGACGTTTCATATTTGGAGAGGCATATGTTATGCATTTTGTTGCTGCACTGCATGATCAGGTATTAAAAATGATTAGTCTCTGCACAATGTCATTCAAGTCATTACGCCGGTTGGAAAACAAGCACTAACAAGCATATGATTTTATGGTTTGCGTCGCATTTGTTACACTTGCGGCCATATGATCATATAATGAGACAGCGAGCTGCTGCAAACTAAACGAAACTACAAATGAGGATTACAAATTACGTTCTTGGTCTGACATCGTGAGAGATTTCCTGGCTTCTATGTCATTTCATGCTTGTATATTGCCCGGTGAGAATTGTAGCGAAATACATTCGCCATGTACCGACATATATAAAATCAGTGTCTCTTTTGCCTTTGCCTCACGGCAAGAGACGATTGCCAATAAAATATTTCCAAATAGCTGTTAATTGGTCAATGTATATAATCCCAAAATGTGCAGCAACTGTCAGTTTGGATTGTTGTTGTTTCCTTGAAAAGGAAAAATTAAAATATCATTCGATTCAGTTTGATACCTTGAGCTGCATCGATCATGTTTAATCATCATCATATGTAATGCATATTCATGCTCACGAATATATAACATATCTGCCATTATCCTTAATATAACGATTTCGGTGCCATGTAAACTGCTTTGGAATTCGTTCCGTGAACAAATATCTGATTGCGAAGTGATAATGGTTAATTATAAGATCAGCAATGCGTTAATTTTGTGGCATTTTCCGACAGCATGCGCTACATATATCAGCTTGCATACTCTCACCTGAATTCTGAGAGGTTTGTTGCATATGATTAACGGACAGAGCGTCGTCATCAAGATAGATGAATTGCAAGATCGACATATTTTTCTGCGTCATAGAAGTAATTGGCCCACACACCTTAACGCAGTGCCCGCCATTCGTACCTCTGCCCCTGCCTTTATCAAAACGAAACCTATGCTCTGGGTCCACATATGCTGAAATGCGATATAAGAAGCTAAATGAGTCCGTAAAGGCACTTGGTTACATAGAACAAGGCGACAACGGTATTTATTAAAACTCGTCACGGCATTGCTAGGTGATTGACAAGCAATCGCGTCATATAACATTTAACAATGTACAACACATGCTACTGTTCACCACTTTGCCGATCCACTGCCGATTCTAGCCACTAAATATGGTATATAAATACAATATTTAATCCAATAACAGAAACGCTATGATAAGACCCACAAGTTAACTCTCGAATCACTAAAACCGTAATGGAATATGTGGAACTGGGGCTCCATCTGCAGCATGCATTAGGCAGTTTGACATTTCCGACATAATCAGGTCATCAATATCGCTCTGCTTGTATAAGCTGTCTACAAGTCGAAAAATATCTGACACACCTGAAATAATAAAACCTACCTACGGACATGCAACTACGGAATGTGATGTTTTGCTGGCCATGCAATATGCTTATTATCTCAATAATTGGGAATTAGCCATAAATTAGCAGCCTTGATCAGCTGGTTATGCATTTTCACATTGCCTGTAGTAGAATATATAATACCGCAGACATACACAAAATGAATATTACAGATCACGGACATTCCGGAGATAATTGCTCACACAGATACAGCCAATCGCACTATGTTGTTCTGTACCTTGTCATGCAAACACATGACGGCGTTTATATCTATCATCTATATGAAACACAACATTTCAATCAAATACCTTTATGCAGCCAGACTGACACATCTTCTTACAAAGTTCTTATAACAGCATAATAGTTCCGCAACGATTTAGTTTTACTCCTTCAATGGTAGGGTTGCTTGGCCTTCGAATGAACACGGAGCTGGTAAAGTATATGTAATATTAATTATGCTTATAGGGTGCATCAACCGTGATGTTCACGTGATAGTGGTTCGTCTAATCGCCTCATATGATGTGTATATTTAACAAACATTGTGCTTGTAATCTATCCAATTGACGATTTATTTCATGTATGCAAAGCATGCTACGCAATTTTCAGAGATTTACATATTATTTGGATTGGTTACAAAAAATGGCACCATAGCATGTTTGAAAACCGTAACTATTATGGAAAACAAGTAAGTGGTGCTTCTGCTTGATTGCATGAATCTGCAAAGTGTTGGATCAGCATTGCAGCGGAAGACAAGATTACGTGAACATATATATATATATAGCAATATTACCAATGTAGCAATATTTAGCGGTGTTGGAGATTAGACACAACTTTATCATCATAGACATTGCATGTCTTGATAGCAGTCAAAACCTCTCGTGGACGCCGCGCGAATTTTCTGAGGCACCGCAAATGCCTTTGATTTGGAGGTTTCACCTCAGATTGAGGATGTCAATTCATTCGCGATTTGTCAGCGTGTAAAACACTAGGTAATATATTCGTTCACCTCCATACGGGAGAAAAAACCATTATGCATACTCTCAGTTGCCTGTAACATTTACACGTTTCCCTCACTAAAAGAAAAAGAAAAACAAACGATTAATGTTCATTTTCTGTACAAATAAACTAAAATTTCTCCTCAATTTGCACACGTCTCTGATCTTTTGCCGACCTTTTACATGCTATCTCATAGCATCAATGTTAACTTGCATGTCGATTTTAGTCAATGCTGCTTTTCGTACAGCCGTACTATAAACATTAAGGGGTAGATCTATTAGCCAAGACGGCCATATGGTCTGTAGAACCTGGCTTTGGGTGCAGTTTTTAGATACATGCTGTGGGTTGTTATGCCTTGTACATGTCGATAGCATGTACCACCATAGTTCGCATGTATTGTACAACTGCATCCTAATAATGTCTATGTGATTGAATTTATGAGACTGAGCAAGAACCCAAAAATACCTGAACGATGACTGTGGCTTATTAGTGTATGTTTATTACTGCCCAAATCGGTACAAATGCAGGTGTGCACATCTATGCTCGTGTTTTGTCTAATGCTGGATACAGCATGCGGTAAACAGAATTGGTAAAGCTTACTTGTCAACATGCAGCTACATATGTTCATGCTCTATCTTCATAACAACAGGCTTATTATTCCGATAAACAGCAACAAGCAATAAATAAGCAATCTTGAACAGAACAATCTATCTGTAGCTGATCATTCCTAGATATGCATCTTCACATTGCATGCAGTTGAATATGCCATAATTCAGTCATACCGAAAAGTAGCAATATCAATCACATACGTTATTAATATTTTATTGCATCAACGTGCAGTGATGTCTGCATAAATCCATACACACGAACACAGCTTGGGGTGCAAAAATGAGCTCAATGAGTCGCATCAATGAATCCATCCTTATATAGAAATGACTTACAATGAGAATATTGCGAAATTGAAACTACTAATGATAGCGATGACAGTGACATGGTGATTTGTTCTACATCAAAAGGCTCACAATTGGCGTTTTTATTAAACTTTAATGTCAAGTACATATACTGGGCATATGTGATTTTTGAACGTACAAACAAACCGGCTACATGCGTTTAGAAATCTTCAGATATTATCGACGCCTAATCAAATATATTTCGTCTCAGCATCATACATTTTATATCCAAGTGATTGGATTCATGAAAGCTGTGCATGATCCGACAACGGTGAATTGCAAGACAGACAGTTACCAGATTTTTGCAGCGTCATATCATCCAGTGGCCTACATAGCTCGATATAGCGCACACAAAATCTTTCTCTGCCATAGCTTATACTCAGTGACCACATATGCTAATAAACAAATGCTTTCTATGAGGGTTATTGTGCAACACTTTGCGAATTCTCTACAGTTTAGTTCATTGCGGAATTTGGTCACATAGAACCAGGGGACAACGGAATTGAATATAACTTGTCACGGCACAGCCACCTGAATGACTTGACGACTAATGGCGTCATATAACACATAAAAATACTCGATACAAGCCACTCTCCAAATAACTTAAAATGCTACACTGTTGTACAACCTCCGATTCATGGTACTAAATATGGTAAATAGAATAGGAAACCCTATTATAATAGCGATATAAAGGGTACCAAGCTGACTTACATATTCGAAAATACGTGTTATGATATACAACATTGTATATCAACGATTAGATGACGCTAATAATCAAATTATATATACTGCACAGACGTTTGAGAGATACCATCGGTCTTTGTCCTTTGCCATACCTTGAGTACAACGACGGGCACCGGCACCTCCGGCGAGATGACTAATACTCATGTTAATAAGTGAAACTCGGAATGGTTGCATTAATCTATTGTCACTTTGGATGTCGACTAAATCCGGCTGCACGAGTTATTATCAAACGATGGCTTCAACAAGCCTATAGCGGCTGCTTGAGCGTTGCATTCATGACTTCGTGTATTTTATTGACATGGTGTTTATTCAGCCTTTATTATGATTAATGTAACTTTATAATTTGTTCGGTTACATATCCTCTTGGTTATACGAAGCTGCAATGATTTATTGTTTCTGGATCCATTCAGGCGAGTGGCTGTATTTTCCGACAGAAGTTTAGAGAGCGCAAAAACGCCGCATAATTCCTTTTCGGAGAAAAGAAAGTATGCCAATTTACAATGTATTAAATAGTTGTAAGCAATGCCGTTTGCCATTTTTCGTCTTCGAATTGTGCCGCTATTATTCGCTGGTTTATGAATCATCTCAAAAGTTTCATATATGCTGTTCAATCGTCATGCACAACAGAGGACTTTCATGCTGTAACTCCTGAGAGCATTTCGACTTTTTTGTTCGTAATGCCGCCATTCCCAGCTCAATGGTGGAACGGGTTGGCTCGGTATCTGCATGGCACTTATTAAAACCTTCTTATCCCAGTACCAAGATTTTGGTGCTATTGTTTCTTAATAATGTCAATAATTTTGTTCTTATGCGGTTTAAAACGAGCATAGAAAATAAGACAAATAGATAGCTGATACATCGAACGATGAATGCGGCCCATTAATATATATACATTATTGCTAAAAGAGGGCATAAGCAGGAGTGGTCGTCTATGCGCTTCTTTTTACATTCTGTCTGCAAAAGCGTGTAAAACATGACGCACATGATTCAATAAAGCCGACTAGTGGACATGGAACTGCAGTTACGGGGCACTACATATCATAAAACATACTTCATGATATTATTTTCCCACTAAATAGCACAAAGCAATGAATCATCAAATTTGAATAGAATAATAGAGTATCATCTGCAGCTGATCATTCATAATCATGTATCATCACGTTGTATGTAGTTGAATGTGCCATAACGCTGTCATAACAAAAGGGCATATTGTAGAGCACGGACATCCCAGAGAAACGTTCCCATATCGATGCTCTTTATCTGGTCATAAGATTAAATTATGCCACGAAACATGATGGCTTTAATATCCATGATCAGAAAAGAACCACATTTCGACGGTTAATATACAACATTGTAATCAGCATCCCCTAAGCAGTCAGAGAGAAACGTCCTCTTACAATGATTACTCTACCAGCATCATAGTTGCGTAATTATCTTATCGTAAATGTGTTGTTTTACTTCTTCAAAAGTGACTGTCGAATGCGTGCGATTATGTGTCAATAGAGTATGTGTCAATAAGTATCATGTCGGTAACTTTGTTTCAAATTGTATCATAAATAGCAGTACTCAACGATGAATGTGATTGGAGTTATTTACAAGCTATGCCTCAAATAGAACATTTATTTACCAACTTAATATTTTACTGCAGTATCGAAGCATATATTGGTTCGAAGCGCAGTCACGAGTAAGGTCATAACACAGTTGTGATAACACAGCCCTCCGGTGAATTAACTCCGTAAAATGATGGTAAATTGTTTATATTACGGGCTAAAGCTAGCGTTGGTGCATGGCGGCTTAAAACTGCAAGGGATAAGAACAGCAATGCCGCAGATAAAATAACATTAACAACCACCATAGTTCGCATGTATTGTTCCGAGAGATATAGTAGTAAACACTCAGTCATTTGTTTATATTTAGCTGGTTGATTACCAGTACGACTCGTGGCAATTGAAGTCGCGTTATGATTGCAAAAGAAAACGCACCGCTAATGTGCGTGACGTCTCTGACCTATATATTGTTATCACGATTGGTGACGTCAATAAATGTAGCGTGACGTTGATTTTGCCTAGCAACAACATCATTTAGCAATGACCTAACGCAGCAGGACCAGCCTATTGCATCGACGGTTGACCATTATCATGGCTACAGCACAAGGGTAAATTAATTAAGAAATATTCCTGTTCGCTTCTCGATCATTGTTGCCACGTCCACTGTTTGTAATGGATGGCTGAAGTTCTAGAGTGGGAAATGTGTAGCGGCTGTATATAGATTGAATTGAAATTGAGTAATTGTCACTAGAACACCAGCTGTGTAACGTCTATCCAATCCAATATGGCTACTTTCAAGAAGCCTAACTCACTTAACGTTGAGTTCAATTGTTAAATTAGTCATGAAGGGGGATTTAAAGAGGTGACATTTGCTTATCTGTATAGAACATGAATGCCATACTTAAGTTTGTAAATTATCAGTGATACAATATTATTCCATTCCATACCACCATATTTTACCCTTAATTCGCAAACGAGTCGAAAAGCATCGCACTTTTGAAGATTGATTGGCAGGAGAGCATCGGTCTGACTATTGTGTTAATGAAGCGTATCAAATAACTATATAGGCGTTGCTCCAGCGTATGGAATTGCCGTTGGAAAGGAAAATAACCTATAATATTAACATTCTACCAACCTAGTTAGATATAATCATGAGATATGACGACCGAAAAATGCTCTTGTATGCCGCTGCATACGGATGTACGTGATACCCTTGATTTATGAACCATTGTCAAAAAGCCTGGCATTAGAGTTATAGATTATGCTAAATCATTTACCCTGTGGTCAATGGTTGGCAACTAAGTAGGTTTTATGTCGGGTAGTTAAATGGCAGAATCACCATCTAATTACATTTAAATCAACACTGTAACCGTTGTAAGCGGTTCAGACATGCAATTGGCAGTGTGCAATTAATTTATTTTGATATTATTTTTGATCTAAATTAGTTTGTGCCTCATATATATATATAACAAATGTAGATATCGAATATGTATTTTGCAACACCAATAAGTTGTTTGATTGACGTAAAACACAAACGGGGTGTGTCTTATATACTTCAATCGGCTGGATAAATTATTCATCAATAGTTACTTGTGTATCTTTTTGAAAACACTCGGTCCATGAGAATTTCGCATTCACATAGCCGCGTGTATTATCAACCAGGGATACCGTGTTTCTCACCACATGGCCATCCGTAATTATATCTGCATGTTTGCTAGATGCTCGTGACGTAAAATCGACACACAATGTAAGGCATTTGACAATTCCCTTGTGACATATTTAACCGCGAAATCGCTTGATTGTGATTAGCTAGATCAAATGCGTGTAACACCCTACGTAGTTCATGCTCACAGGATGTCAAAAGATATGATTATTGTGATTAATGTAATAATTAACGGCACAAACTAAAGATTAAATCTAATGATGCAATATGTTATATGGAAGCGGTCTTAAATTTATCACGCATGTATGTCGCGCGATCCAAGCCAAGGTCTGCAAATGCATTTATACGCAATGATAGTTCCACTACTGCGGTGTGGAATTGATGTGGAAATAAAACCAAAGCGGTGAGTTAGGCAAGGTATTCTTTACTTTACATGTATTGTGTTCATTTGGCAAAACTTAGAGGAAAAAGGCTTTTGATGCAGTCAAAACTCAAGTGCTAAGCTTCATTGAAAGATATATACAGGCTGTCCAAATGATACACACAGCATGCACAGGGTTAGACAGATAGATTGAATCAAGCCTGTGATACTGGCACGAAAACGGTACCTTAATTCATAATCACACGACCTCATTGACTAAGCTGCTTGTCGGTCAACTGCAGCCTTCCTGGTGCTATGACTGGGCAGCGCGCCAGTTATGGGCAAAAACACGAAACACCGGCAATGATGAGGTGATGAAACATGCACGCACGGTTAGTCTTTGTTGTGTCATGTTAAACATAGGCAAGACATATATCTTTTGAAGGCTCGAGTGCACCGCATGCTTGATGTATATGTTACAAGCAATGACACTTGTAATCGCACAAACTCAGTGGACAATCCTTCAAGTTTAGTCGGCATTGGCACGAGGAATCATTGGCTGGTTACCTAATAAAGGCTAACCCTAATAAAGCAACTAAGCAACCATCGAATTACCAGCTGGTGCCTACTTCCAAGTTTGTTGTTTGTTCGAATTATAGTCGTTTTTAGCAACGTAGGCTATGTACATCTAGCAGTGAGTGTATCTCTGCGGGTGGTCACTGCCAGGGAGCACGTCGTCCTCAGAGGATCTTTAACATCCCCTTGCAGAGATGGAACCGCCCTTTTACGTGATCATCCGAGTCAAGAGTAGCCAGTTAGGTTGTCACACCTTGGAGTCGACCTCACAGCCTGTGGGTCGAAAGAAGAGGCAGTAACCTACCACGCCACTAGGGCCGGCATCCAACGTAAAAGCCAAGACTGTCTAGCATAACTACCGGGTGGTTGGGAAGTTGGGACATTGCTAAAAAATCAACGGCCACAAGCACGAAAAAATAAACTCGCGATTAACATCGCAAACAGCAAGAGGGTATTGCCTATCTAAAACTGCCCTATACGTTTATGTCAAATTGCTTATTGTGCTACGGGATGTTATGCACGATAACATAAAGAGCCTGATTCGTTCTAGGTTCCAAACTGCTTTTAGTATTTGTACGCAGCAATCACCTGTAGTAACGGTAGATCAATATATCATAATAGAAGATGATATTTGATACCTTCTGAGTCGCTGAAGCATAACTCTCTGAAATTTTGGGTAAATCAAACTGTATTTGTTTTTTTTGCAAATCTAGCGAAGTTCATTGAAGTCTTCGTGCCAGGTGATTTGGGCTATAGACATTATTCGTTATGCTAATACAATGCAAACGTTGTCCGGTAGACCGATTGCAATACTTCGTTGATTAGGAATTACCAAGTGGTTATATCACACGTGAAATAGTAGAGGTCAAGAGGTGGTTGGATAAAGTTGAATCAAACATTTCATCGTACTAAATGCATTTGTGAGTAGTAGACAGGCGCATGTGTCACATTTTAGCGGTTATCAGAAAAGGTGCTTAACCCACAGCTGGCTCTGACTCATTCATGCCTCTCCGGTCACTGAACCAATAATCGCCGACGCCAACTTCTTCACGCTTTAATCGGCCATAGTACTTACAAATAGTATAACTTCTAAACAATACGCGGCGAGGCTTGTTATTGTAGAACTCTAAAACTACTTGGGCCATTAAATGTTTCTTAACGCAATTACTTGTCAGATCGATCACTTTACCTTGACGTGACGCGTTTTATTCAATGCGGTTGGTGCCTTGTACCGTGTGACCAAGTGCATCAATTGACTCGAAGGGGAAAATCCCACTTAATTGTCTTCCGGAAAAGCGTTTGCGAATTAGCATACGTGATCTGTTACAATAGGCTTGGCAGCAAAGTATATCGGCAAATGGTCGATATACCAATAAGGTAATTAAGTAGCTGTAAATTAAACATTGCTCTGAAGATGACGCTTTCATTCAGAGATTAAGCCCTTAAGATTAACATGGATTAAAATTCAAGGATGTTTGGGTTACATAGTCGTGTGACGTGAAGCTCAGGTTCGAGCGAAATTGATTGGTGGTCAACAGTCAACCCTTTTCCTGAATAATATAATCTTGGATAATCCATCTTGCGACATTATATCCGCATTGAATGTGCATTAAATCTGTTTTTACAGTACAAGCAATTTATACACACAAAATGTCATTCCGTTATTGCAGTACACATGAATATATACATATAAATAAATATATATATATATATATATATATATATATATATATATATATATATATATATATATATAGATATGATATATATATATATATATGTTTATATACAAATATATATATAATATATATATATATATATATAATATATATATATATAAATATATATATATATATATATATATATATATATATATATATATATATATATATATATATATATATATATATATATATATATATATGTATGCGCGTGTGTGTGTATATATGTATATATGTATTGCAAAATGAAAATCAGCAAGTCATGTTGTAGAATCATCGAAATCGTCCTCATTGTAAAATAACGTCAATTGACCCGCCAATGCTGGTTTAAACTGTTTTATTGCATCAGCTTTTTTCTTCCTATGTGATCGAGTCCTTAAATGACCACAAATGTAACTACTGCGCTATGTACCGTGAAATGACCTGCCTCGTAAGGACCTGTTCTCTCGCAAGTATAAGACATGGCCGAATCATTGGGCAGCGGATAGGTTTTACTACAGAGGACCCTAAAACTAATCAATATTGCCACATAGGACCATGTCTCTGCTGCAATATAAAATGCAACTTTATTCGAATTTACGGCAATTTCCATTCAATTGCTCTTATTTTCACAGTATTTTGCGGAATGAGTTACGGTGCTTGTTCATTAATTCTATAACTAATTAATGTCAAATCTATCCTCTGTGTTGTTAATCGAATTTATCCTGAGATTTCTAGGAAAAGTCTTTAATGCAGCACGTCATCTCTGCAAAAGGGCCATGACAATCAACCATGTCGAAGACTTCGTATCATTTTCTTTAAAATAGTAAATGAACATCATGCTTGAACAAAACAACCTATCATCTATCTCAGTTTACTGATTCTTGTGCATTAATAAATTGCATGTGCGCTGGAACGATACGTTTCTTGTAAATTTTGGGCACAATATCTCTTTGAATGGAATTTACGTGCTATTGGTAAATATTTCATGAAGGCGGATTGTTGCGAATTATCCAGTAGGGGTTGGAAATTTTGAATATCGACACATTACTTATTCACGTTGCATTTCTTGCTTGCTTGCAATTAGTCGATTCCCGAACGAACAGAGCCGCCAGATATGACAAATGGGTTTTTCTTTTTAAGGCAAAGTTGCTTTAATCACTTCTCATCGTATAAGGTATGGCACGATGCATGAATTACGATAATGATATGCAAATAATCTTCCAGTGGAAAACGTGGGTGAATCCATGACATTGTTACTGATTATATGTAATCCTGAGCTGATGAATGATCATCACGGCGACATGCCTTGATCACACCATCGTTCAGTATTCGTTCTATGCTGACTAGCGACGGCTTTTATTTTATTTCACAATGAACTAGAAATGATTTTTCTTAACTTCCACAGAGAACAATAGCACTCTTCTTTTACGTCCAGGAGTTTTATTTATTTCGCGTTCGATATTGTAAATATTCACATCATTGATGTACCAAGTGAACACTAATATTTACTTAAATGACCTTCCAGGTATATTAATATATCACGTCGATATCTCAGCTGGATTTCAAAATGTTGACTTTTAAGTTTTCCGACTCAACTAATATCCATAGCAGAAGCCAAAACCAACGCTAATTGTTCGTAATAGATACTTAATGTCTGATACGTGACTTCCATGGCCGATGTCTGAAGGGGTCATTAACTATAAACGGTAGGAGGATTATATGTAATATGCCATGTAATTTAATCCAGGTTGACAAGGCATCACTTCTCTCTTTTGTCGTAGATTAATCGTTCTACATCCACCAAACTAGCAAAACGTTATTTACCCAACGCGCCTCCCTGTAGTATATCCCTAACATTTGCTATTCACTAAAACTGAGAGATTGTCATATTAACTATTGTTTCGTATATTTCCCTTGCGTTTAGAAATAAAAACGTACAATATTGCAGTGCCAATGATATAGAAGTTTGACGTGTGCATATAGGACAGGGTAATAGAATATTGCTGAGTGCGAAAGTTCAAACCTTCTTTTCTTATTGCTTGTCAACTAATCACAGGGAACAGGACAGATAATATATCCTTATACATGGCTTTCCCTTTGCCAAAACATTGGTCATAAATGCGGTAATTGTGTTGGCTACGGGATAACCGTAATGATGCCACTTACATACTAAGATGAGGACACTAAATTACCATAACAAATAGAAGTCAAAGCTGGCAAGAAATGTCATGAATAAGTAGTAGAAAATGTTGTCAATTCGGATGTATTGAGTTGAGCATGATTGTTGCATGAGCTGTACGCATTGCCTACTTAGAATCCTCGTTTATTACAACATAAAATATTTGAAATGAAGTTACAGAAAGCAAATTGAAATAACCAAGCCGAGATGATATAAATGCGTGGACAAGGATGTTAGTTGTGGTTTGGTTCAGGGACTTTTTTAGGCTGTCTAATTGTCGAGTCTGGTGAAAGAGAGATTGGGTTGAATTCATTACGTTCGAGTTTTCCTGTAAACTGTGAGTTTGTTAGAATGCCGATGTTTCTGGCTGTTTCTAATGTCGATACAGCCATATCATGAATTCGCCGTTTTATGGCATGAGTTATTGTCGGTCGCTCGATTTCATGAATCCAATCAATGCACACTTAATAACGTGGTAATAATGTTAATACAATATTGTATCTATCTTTGATAATTTCGCTTAGTATGCTATTCCATTTGCTTGCTTTGAAGCTGGCCCGTTATGAACATCCTTTACGGAAAATTCTTACAATAAAACCTAAAGACGACCGATGCTTTTTGGTCTACCCCTTAAGGGGAAATTATGTTAGCATTCAATGGAGGAACTTTGACTTACTAGGTAATTAATCAATTGACACTCAAGAGCATAAAATCGCTGATATTTTGTCTACTACGAGGTGGAAATTAGGAAAGGTGACCACCCAGAATAAAGCTCAATTCGGCCACAATAAAAAGACATCGCTGAAAATACTTGCAGGGGTGAATATTATTTTTTGAAAATATTAACTATAATATATTCATGGTATTCCTTGGTTATTACTTTAGAACTATTTTGTCGCTTTGGTTTGCATTTGTAATCGATGTCCCGTGATTCTTAGATCAACGTAATCTTGGTTCAATCGGAAAGAAAATGGCTTTTTTTTACGAACATGGAAACGCCAAAATTAACATTTGTTACATTCATTGTCGGGTACACAGTTAATATAATATATTCTCTATTGACTTTTAAGGCCAGTGTCGGTATGCAACTGGCCAAAATCAACATTATTGATAAACAAGTGATAATAATAATGATTACATTAATAATGAGCGTATGAATTATCACCACGCCGATATACATTGATTTATTTATTGTTCAGTGGTAACACAATATTCACTATTAGAGTATTAGCTGTGTAGACCCTCACAAATAATACTTAACAACACTTTTATTCATTTTCACACCGGAAACGTATTAACACCAATTTCAAATTTGGTCTCGTGATTATTCTGAGATGCCATTCCTGGTCTATGCCAAGGACACAACTTATGTCACCAAGGAGCGCCCGTTTTTTCTTCGAAATGAGTTCAGATAAGTTTAGGGTTCTATACAAATATCCATAATCGTCATATCCAATATATTTAATGTATATAAATAATAATAGACACCCCATTCTTATGGCGTGACATAACGTATACACACTTCACGGCTTGAATGAATAATAAGTGTCACATAATTCGATGATATATGCTACATAATCTAATCAAAGTTGAACGAGCATCATGGATACTGAAAAGAATACATGATCGTCTCATTTTAAAAGATAAATAGCATTCATAATTTCAATAGTTTTCACAAGCATAGGTTGCCATTCGATCGGCTATGTATGACGGGATTGAAATGTTGCAAGGGTTGCCTTAAATTAGAAGGTTAGTCGTACACAAGTTAGTCAAAAGGTTTTGCAACTGTTGAAGCATATCATATGGAAGTGGACGAAACGTCTTTAATTGCAACCACTAGCTATGTTATCATACAACTATCGCCTTATGCCATGCCATTCTATACGTGTTCTGAACCGGTTTACTACGCACCATGTTCACTGCAATGCTAAGGATGATCAAAAGGTGTAAGTTGAAAATTTTTCACGATATCCGGTAAAAGCTAGTTGCCTACCTCATGCAAACGCTATTTTTTCCCATGAAATGCCTTTCCATTACATTATGTAAAAGCCCTTGTATTCGATTCAGTGAGAATAACACAGTCTCGGACTACAAACGTTTCCATTTGACAATAAGTGCCCCATTACTACATTACATGTTGTCCCGAACTATTAAATAGACATATGCATAGCATTATGGTTGCAAACACCTAGACATTTACAACGAAATTTTGCCTATAAGCGATGGTTTTGCTTGATGCTAGCCGTAATAATCATCCACTGTCGGATAGAGATGAATCGAATCCCTGACTATACAGTTGGATGATGGATGATGTCCATGTATAGCGTAATCCTAACAACGGTTTTTGCGCTTTATATGCTGTGATAAAGGGATGCTATCGACTGCATGCTTGTCGCGCACCAATAGTATGTTTAGCTCAGCATGATATTTTACCTATAGTTTCAGGATGGACAATAATTCGACACTGTGCAGTTGATTTGAGCCTCTAACTTAACAAAAAGAGATCACCGTAGATCATAGTTTTAGTGTTCACAATACATTCGTGGAATAATCTTCAAGGTAACTGAGCGGATGATTCTTAGACTGATTCGCCTGGGTCAATAGACTTTGTATGATGAGAGCATTCCCTTCGGTAATGATGAGGATTTTACAAGAAAAGACGTAGATAAGTCGTCGAGCAGGGTGTTGTAAATTCATGCCTAGTTTAGTTGATGATGATTGTTACACGAGATGTAATGCCTGCCTAGAATCCTCGTTTATGACCACATAAAATATTTGAAATGAAGATACTGATGCTGCTGCCTCAGAGCTCTTGAATGCGACGAATCCCTCTCAACCTTACACATTCCCGATGTTAGATTAGAGTTATTCGTGGAATATCTTTGTCAAATGTATTAAATGCCAATCGAAATCGCCAACATTTTGCAAAAAGATAACAAAGGAATGCGTAGCTGAAGATTTATTACCCTTGGGTGGCATTTAATTCTGTACACTATGGGGAACTAACGCTTGCTGGTCTCGGTATGCAGTAATTCCCTAGAAGTACGTTTTGATTGGAGTATTAAATAACTGTTATGTGTCAATGGTGAACGATAATTAAATTAATTTTGTACACTATGGGGAACTAACGCTTGCTGGTCTCGGTATGCAGTAATTCCCTATTAAATAACTGTTATGTGTCAATGGTGAACGATAATTAAATTTGTGACCAATCTGATGGACGCCGAAAGCTCATAAATTTTACAGGTCGATATAATCACCATCTGAAAGGCGCAGTAGCGGTTTCCTTTGTTTCATAGACAACGTGATACAGCCCAGGACATATGTAACGGTCCCTGCATATGTTACTGTTTTGACAAAAATGTCATTGAGGCCGTGTTCATAGTGTTCCAGTTTTATATTTCGGGAACGCTTTAACATGTAATTTAATGCATCAAAAGAGACTGAAGCCTGGTTTTCCGACAGTGCTCCGAGTTTTACTAAGCAATCAAGTATAATAATGGACACCACAACAGATTTGTTGCTTATGTGAGTTTTGTTTTTCTGTGGTATTATCGAATCTGTTGAGTAGAAGGACAATTACTTTGCACATATTACTAACTACTTACCAATGGTATTATGTTGATCAAGAGCTATTTGAGAAAATATTTATTAAAAATCGTAATGTATGGATCATTCAATGGCTCATGGGATAAGCGTTATTTGCAATGGACGAATGTCGTCATGCAAATTGCTTCTTACAGACAGTAACTAGAGCCGATCATCTATTTAAATGCCGACCGAATTAGTTCTGAACATTTCAAATGACCTCATTAGGCCATACACTTACAACATATGTTATGATATCCCTGCAGTTTTTTCAAGTTTCGGGGCGAATAATATTATTTTTACTGCGCCATCGACCGTTAAATCCCTTTTAATTGCCGGTTTACACCCTCTTATTGGCTTCATTGTTCTGTCTCACAGTGCCCACAGGGCCACAAATGGATCAATATGGTCGCGCCCTTTCCGATGTACTATGCTATGCTGCGCTCCTACCTTGTAATCCATTCGGTTGAGCGGAAGTTTACTGGAAGCGAACCATCAATCAGTACAATATACAGAAACTTCCATTAGAACAATCATTACATCCGACTTTACTCTGATGGCGCTGATTATATCCATGATATTTGACTTATGGTGGCCGAGTCCCTACGGTTTTTATCGAATCAGCAGGCGCAGTAAACACTTCTGCGAACTATGCGATCTTATGCATCGTATTGAGAGAAATAAAACCCTTCAAAATATAGTGTCAGTAATTTTGCACTGCTACTGAACGAACTTGGTATATTTGCTTTCAATTTGTAGGTACAATAACGCAAGATTTATTTAACAGACAAATTTATGAATACCTCTCGGGTGCACTAGTATAGGATGTCACACGTAGCATATTTGATTTACTACATATGTCTTAATAACAGGCAGCGTCATAGCAATTAGCCAAATTAGATGATGGATTCATTCAATCAAAGTGAATTATAAGAAATGCTACTGCTGAGATGTTTTGCCTTTTCCTTTACGCTCCATTTTTGGATCTCAATGCAATGCCAAGAACGTGCATAATCCTACCAGGCTGAATGTCGTTAAACAAACCGCAATGCACTCTACTGTATTGATTCTAGAGCATTGATAAATTAGACTCTCTCATTGTATAAGAGAACAGCATGTTTCTACGGTTATTTAGTATTGATCGCTAACCGGCAGAACATCAGCAATTAAATTGAGCGGAAAAAAGCCAAAAATAATCAATATAATTATCCCAACCGCGAGGGTCGGTGCAGTTTTTCGTAATATCATGTGGAGCAAATAAGTATTATACTGATCAGCGCACAAAAAGTGCATTCTGCGAAATGTGCCAGAGATGTTTGGTGACACATCTTCACAAGAGAATAACAGCACGTGCTTTCATTAATTAATTGTTATACACTGCGACGGAAATCGAACATATGGGGACGATAGGACCAGATGTGAAATCTCTGCATTCGACAGCAGCCTGCATATTGATATGAAAAACAGTATGCACAAGCGATTGAATGTCTGTCCAATGCAAGGCAACTTATTCCGAGGCAAAGTAAACCAATCGCAGCATGGATATGAATTTATGGTTGGCGACTACTCCCTCAAATATTCTTACTTCGGACCTATACCCATTGCTGCTGCAAGTTTGTGTGATAACTGAGTCTTGCTGCCTATAATGGGAACTGCTTTACAGCCTTGTATATTGATTGGTACATGTATCTCATGGGAAACAAAATTGACGATATGAATGTATCTACATGAGAAACAATCAGAAACTTGGCCATTTTGTTGACTCGCAGTTTACGGGAAAACTACACGTCAGGAAATCAACCTAATCTCTCTTTCATCAGATAAAATGATAAATCAGCATAAGATTGTACCTGATCAAATCCACAACTAAAATTCTTGTCCTGGCTTTATTGTAACACTGATTGATTATTGCTATTTACCGCAGCATGGAGCCTATTTGTACCTTATCGCAAAATCGTTGATTATTTCCTCCCGCTTGTATCAAAAGTAAAGCATGGAGATAGCATTCAACAAATCGTACGTACATTTTATTTGCTTAGTGTGGAAAAAGAATTATAAACAAACTTTTTCTACTCACCTTTATGACTTACATATGCAAATCAACATAAAACGCTGCAAAACTGTTCCCATTATAGGCAATAAGGTTCAGTTATAACACATACTTTCAACACCAATGGGTATTCGTCCATAGTAAGAATATTTGAGGGAATAGTCGCCCACCATGAGTTCATATCTAGGTTTCTATTAGACATGCTTGCCTCGGAATGAGTTGTTTTGCATTCGACACACATTCAACCGCTTGCGCATAATGTTTTTCATATAAAGATGCAGGCTACCGTGGAATGTAGATCTATCACATCTGGTACTACAATATTATCAGCCCCATATGTTCGATTTCCGTCGCAGTGTATGACAATCATTTAATGAAAGCACGACAGTGAATGCATGTAATGTTATTCTCTTGTGAAGATATGTCTCCAAACATCTCTGATTCAGTTCGCGCGGTACGCACATTTTGTGCGCTGGTTCGTAAAACACTTATTTCCTCCCAATAATATTATGAAAGATGCACCGACCCTCGTTTCTCGTCGTGGTTGGGATAATTATATCGATTGTTTTGCGGCTTGTTCCGCTCAGTGTATTGACCCGGCGGCAACGTTGATAAATAATTGCTGATGTTTGTCAGGCTAGCAATCAATACTAAGTTACCGTAGAGACATGCGGTTTTTTTATACACTGGGAGAGTCCAATTTATCACTGCTCTAGAATCAATACAGTAGAGTGCATTGCGGTTTGTCGCGCAGTGCCAAAGTTCAGCGTGGTAGGATTATGCACGTTCTTTCATTGAGATCCAAAAATGGAGCGTAAAGGCAAAGGCAAGACATTGCAGCATTATGATTTCTTATAATTCACTTTGATTGAATGAATCTACAATGTAATTTGGCTTATTTTATGACGCTGCATTCTATTAAGACATGTAGTAAATCAAATATGCCACGTGTGACAGCCCATGCTAGTGCATTTGTTCTGACACTACATTTTGAAGGGTTTTATTTGCGAGGTGGCGAAGGGTATTCGCGAACAGCGCCTGTGACGTCATGGTCCGGAAAGCGATATTTACCAAGCGATATTTTGACTGTTTCGACGTGGAAAATTTCAATTTCTATAACATTATATCTGGAAGAACAAAAGTGCGCAGCCACCAGATTTTGGTTAAAATAACCTTTCAAAACTTACATATTTTGACAAATGGAATAAACGACAATTCGTTCGATTTGATCTTTAAGCGTTCATCGCCAATGCGTTTCCAATGTAATATGACCTGCTCCAAATAAAATACTAAGTTGCCACTTACCAGTTTAATTACGACACAATTACCTCTAGGTGTGAACACAAATTGCATTAAGTGCAAGCTAAAATAAACATGGATACTGATGTGTGTCTGAAAAGGTATAATTAGCTATTGTATGTCATTTTTTGTGTTGAAATGTACAATCCTAAATTCCCAATTATATTTGCACCGAATGATGCGATTTATTAACGTTACACCTGCTGTGTGCGTATTTTGCTATTGGATATGCTGTAGCAAAAGCTTTCGTTCTATCTACGATTAATGAGAGATGGAGGTCAGGTACGGCCCTACATTCTTTATAACTACAGGATGATATCTGATTGTGTCTGACCTGTTCCATTATTTCACGTTTAAATTCTGCTAGCGGTACACACCATCAAAGCGCTAAATATGTAACCAGCTTGCATCTTCATATTATATTGGCTCTTATTCTAGTGAATCATGATGCTTACTTTACATTTAGTTCATCTGCCATTACTGTTAGCCAACTTAATACATCACTATGATTAAGGTTTGCATTAGCTGTACTTTTATATGTCTCTTCTTATTATATAAGGTTAATAAAAGTAAGTTAACGGTAGGCAAAGTAAAAGCCCCAGGCTTATAACCGTTAGTTATCGCGACTCTATTTGTAATTATCACAGAAACATCATAATTGAGATACCTTTGCGCCGTAATAGTACAAGAGGTCGGTGTTTTTCTGGAATACATTTTAGCAAGAAATAACTTGATAATACATTAATCCGACCAGCCTATGTAATTGATTGAGTCTTGAACAGTCGCGCCATTGCTTGGAATCAGTTGCATCACTTTTGTTATATTGTCGCAACGTCCCAGCGGAAATTAGGGATGACGAATGAAATCCGAACATGTATAAGTGGTACTGCGATGTGATGAATACGATAGACCAGCAAGCATTTTAATAGGTATTTAAGTACACCAGCACTCGAAGCTTGTTTTGAATGTTACCCGATCTATATATGGCGGATTAGTCAAAACTGTGTCGACTGTCGAACAAACGCCAACATGGTCGGCAGATCACCCTCATATGGAAATCGTGATTAGCTTTGAATTTTACCTTAACAAATATTCATAAAAGTCCTAGATTGAATGCAACCATGGATCGCAATTTTGCCGTAATGGGCAAAACATCACACACTACTAGATTCCCGACTGGCATGAAGGCTCTTGCCAAATGTGTCATGTATATCACCTCACTGCCATAACCTTTGATTGAAAGTAAACAAACACAGAACACAATGTTTAAATCCCGGGTACATAACGGTTTAAAACATGTTGTAGAGAGTGTGGAGCTCATAGAAAGCTATCTAGCTCGACAAAACAAATTACATTGTGTCCTCTAATTACAATACCACCGGCAACTAGGCAGTTATTTGGCTAAAACAAGGAGGTAGGGCACTCAAGCGGCGATATAAGTCAGTCTTCCTAGCTGTTATGACAGGCAGGTCATGCAGTAAATGATCATTCCTAATAGTACTTTTCTCCGACAAGCAACCGTTGGGATATGCTATACGTGCTAGCATCCGTTGTACGCAATAGGAAATGTGCTACCCTTGATTGCTCACTGACTTATAGCTATCAACTAGTGCTAGAGAGAGTAAAATATGGTAATGGTCCACTTTTTATGACAAGGAAAACATACTTATTTTTCAAAACTGGGCTATTCCCATTGAAACGAAAGTTAGTAGAGGAAATTACTGTTGTGAAAAGGCATCCACTATGAGATATTAGCGCTTTCATTAGGCAGGCAACTTGCTCTAACGTAAATTACGGTCAATTTACGCATTCTGATCTTTAGCAGAATTTCAGTGTACAAAACGGTAGTTTACTGGTATAAAACAAGTATAATATGGCGTCACATAAGACTGCATCACTTGAACATCTTGCTTTATTATTCTTTTGTGGCCGCATTGAGCTCCATTAAGTAGACATTTGCTAATCTCCATCTCATAACAGACAAGATATCAGTGAATTGCTGCTACTGAATGTCAATTGATGAATTATCTAGCGAGGCAAAGTTCTTCCGCTGAATGTATGTATGTATGTATGTATGTATGTATGTATGTATGTATGTATGTATGTATGTATGTATGTATGTATGTATGTATGTATGTATGTATGTATGTATGTATGTATGTATGTATGTATGTATGTATGTATGTATGTATGTATGTATGTATGTATGTATGTATGTATGTATGTATGTATGTATGTATGTCTGTATGTATGTATGTATGTATGTATGTATGTATGTATGTATGTATGTATGTCTGTATGTATGTATGTATGTATGTAGTATGTATGTATGTATGTATGTATGTATGTATGTATGTATGTATGTATGTATGTATGTATGTATGTATGTATGTATGTATGTATGTATGTATGTATGTATGTATGTATGTATGTATGTATGTATGTATGTATGTATGTATGTATGTATGTATGTATGTATGTATGTATACATGTATGTATGCATGAATGTGTGTATGTCTGTATTCTGAAAATTACGTCATTTTATCACACAGGTCGTCACTGGAACGGTAAATAAAGTTATAACGTAAATTGGCAATTGCATGGAACAAGTGTTTCCAAAATGATACCTGAGAAAATAGTTCACGTCACACTGTCTAGCAGATTGCAGTAGATGTAATAAATTCATTGCTGCGTTTGTCGCGACAATTAATTTCTCAATGGCTCTTTAAAATAGCCAGACAATGAGCATTGAGATGATCTATCAACCGTCCGATTTGAATGAACAGATTGCGCGAATAACGGTGTTGAAATCAACGCAATGGTCTGGTTATTCTGGCAATTGAGTATGTAAGAATTCAACGGAAGAATTTTGCCTCGCTAGATAATTCATCAATTCATATTCAGAATCAGCAAATCACTGATATCTTGTCTGTTATGAGATGGAGATTAGCAAAGGTATACTCTCTTAATAGAGCCGAATGCGACCACAATGATCTAATATAACGTATACAGGTTCGTTTATCCATCTACTAAGAGTTTCTCTCCGAAACATCAAGGGTCATCCTAAATTCTGGCGTCGTATAATCCCGCATCCTGTTATCCCTATTAAGCCTCGGGAATAACAGTTTAATTTGAATAATATCGAAGAAATATATCCAAAGAATGAAGCAAGATGTGCATGCGATGAATAATTAGGGATTTGTGGGGTAAATGAGTTGGCATCTTCTACAAAATCGACGTTTATATATATCTATAAAATGCATAGCTTCTGAATTCACTTATGTCTGAATCCGCTGACAGGGGTAAATTTCATTCATATATCTAAAATCTCTACTTCCATATATCTGACTCATTGTATTCTTTGGTTATCATTTTTTAGAGGAGCAATCATTTGGCCGCTTAAGTGAGTTTGCCTTTGGAACCAAAGTCAGGAGGTTCGTAGATCATCGCAATCGTGGTTCTGTTGGACTTGAAATGGCTTCTAACCAGACTTTATGCATTCGAGATGACGCCGTTTAAGGTCCGCGTTGACTGAAGTATCTAGCATCGCACTATACATCGAACAAAAAGAAAATGAAAACCTAAAAGATTCATTGTCAGTAATACAGATGATATTTAAGGCAAATTTGGAGTGCGACTGTGATTTGCCATTAAATAAATTGGCTGCCTCCCTACCATTGTTAGTCATGAGACGTAGTCCTGAGCAAATCAATGATTATCCATGCGTTACGCATGGATTAATCTGAGGACAAATTGCAATTTTATTGTGGACCTAGATAGCTTTCTATGAACTCCACATCCCGTAAAACATGTTTTAAACCAATGCGAGCCTGGGATTTAAAAATTGTGTCTTGCATTCGTTTACTATTAATCAACGGTTGCAGCAGTGATTATGGAATTATGTGAGAACAATCGTCGTAGGAGACATTCGTTATGTTCGATAATTCTTAAGGTATTTTATGATACGTCTTTGTGGTCATTGATAAACATGCTGCCACGGTTCACTGATGTAGGTTAATTAGGCGTAATTAGAAGCATAACAAGATACAGAGTGTCAATCTACTATTCGCTTGTTGTCTTAGTTCAATCATTATCTATCAATCTACCAAGCAAATGGTATTTCTGCCGATATGCCTCCATAACAAAATTATTAATGGTTGTTTGTAAGTGGCGCTGGAATTCTTATGAGCTTGGAATATGTGGCTAGGAAGTGACTATTATTGATTATGCGGTGCGAGGTTTCAAAAGTGATAGTCAAATTGCGTGCTAAATGATCGCGAAATAGCGAAATTCCTGACTTTTCATCGAATGATTTAGGTGTAGTATTGTTTATAATTGGCATAAATACCAGGTATACATTAGAGACATGGTGAAGCTTGATTGATAATTGGTGATCGGTCATTTTGGCAATGAAGGCCGAAGCCACATGCGTTACAATTCAGCCATGGTGACGCCGGAATGAGTTTGGGTGTTCGGTTCGTGTCGTTTTTCACCAATGATCGGCTGGGCGTGTTAGCCGAGTGCCAGGATGATTACTTGAGGGCCTTGATTAGAACTAAGCAATGTCGTGATACTGTCAAATCATGTACTACAGAAAACTACATAGTTCACTTTATGTTTGACCAATTAGCTCGCTCTGTTTGCGCTGAATGTAAGTCTCATTTAAAATCCTCAACACTAGCATTAGAAATATTCCTAGATGGTTTGCCTTAAAGTATAGTATTATTGAATATGTGCAATAAAGCATATATTTGTAATGAAAACTTTGCATATCACATGGTGTGGATATAGGGCTGATCATTGTTACGTTTTGGAGGTGCCGTGCTTCTGATAACGCTATACATAAATCTAAAATTAACAATAGTAAAAGCTATTTATCTCAATAAGCATCACTACCTCAATAACTCCATTTTCCAACGAAATGCTATCACACATCTAAGTTAATACGATACGTAGTCAAATATTTTGTCTAAATG
>CM067353.1:77698402-77728015 GCA_034190875.2 Urechis unicinctus | reverse complement strand
GACACCACAACAGATTTGTTGGTTGAGTGAGTTTTGTTTTTCTGTGGTATTATCGAATCTGTTGAGTAGAAGGACAATTTACTTTGCACATATTACTAACTACTTACCAATGGTATTATGTTGATCATTCAAGAGCTATTTGAGAAAATGTTTATTAAAAATCGTAATGTATGGATCATTCAATGGCTCATGGGATATGTGTTATTGGCAATGGACGAATGTCGTCATGCAAATTGCTTCTTACAGTAACTAGAGCCGATCATCTACTTAAATGTCGACCGAATTAGTTCTGAACATTTCAAATGACCTTATTAGGCCATACACTTACAACATATGTTATGATATCCCTGCAGTTTTTTCGGGGCGAATAATATTATTTTTTCTGCGCCATCGACCGTTAAATCCCTTTTAATTACCGGTTTACACCCTCTTATTGGCTTCATTGTTCTGTCTCACAGTACCCACAGGGCCACAAATGGAGCAATATGGTCGCGGCCATTCTGATGTACTATTCTATGCTGCGCTCATACCTTGTAATCCATTCGGTTGAGCGGAAGTTTAGTGGAAGAGAACCATCAATCAGTACAATATACAGAAACATCCATTAGAACAATCATTACATCCGACTTTACTCTGATGGCGCTGATTATCTCCATGATTTTTGACTTATGGTGGCCGAGTCCCCACGGTTTTTATCGAATCAGCAGGCGTATTGAGAGAAATAAAACCCTTCCAAATATAGTGTCAGTAATTATTCACTGCTACTGAACGATATATTTGCTTTCAATTTGTAGGTACAATAACGCAACATTTATTTAACAGACAAATTTATGAATACTCTCGGGTGCACTAGTATAGGATGTCACACGTAGCATATTTGATTCACTACATATGTCTTAATAACAGGCAGCGTCTTAGCAATTAGCCAAATTAGATGATGGATTCATTCAAGCAAAGTGAATTATAAGAAATGCTACTGCTGAGATGTTTTGCCTTTTCCTTTACGCTCCATTTTTGGATCTCAATGCAGTGCCAAGAACGTGCATAATCCTACCACGCTGAACTTTGATGTCGTTAAACTCTCTCATTGTATAAGAGAACAGCATGTTTCTACGGTTATTTAGTATTGATCGCTAACCGGCAGAACATCAGCAATTACTTGTTTACGTTGCCAACGGGTCATTAAATTGAGCGGAAAAAAGCCAAAAATAATCAATATAATTATCCCAACCGCGAGGGTCGGTGCAGTTTTTCGTAATATTATGTGGAGTAAATAAGTGTTCCACTGATCAGCGCACAACAAGTGCATTCTGCGCGAAATGGTTACACACCTTCACAAGAGAATAACAGCACGTGCTTTCATTAATTGATTGTTATACACTGCGACGGAATTCGAACATATGGGGACGATAGGACCAGATGTGAAATCTCTGCATTCGACAGCAGCCTGCATATTGATATGAAAAACAGTATACACAAGCGGTTGAATGTCTGTCCAATGCAAGGCAACTCATTCCGAGGCAAAGTAAACCAATCGCAGCATGGATATGAACTTATGGTTGGCGACTACTCCCTCAAATATTCTTACTTTGGACCTGTACCCATTGATGCTGAAAGTTTGCGTGATAACTGAGTCTTGCTGCCTATAATGGGAACTGCTTTACAGCCTTATATATTGATTGGTGCATGTATCTCATGGGAAACAAAATTGACGATATGACTGTATCTACATCAGAAACAATCAGAAACTTGGCCATTTTTTTGACGGGAAAACCACACGTCAGGAAATCAACCCAATCTCTCTTTCATCAGATAAAATGATAAATCAGCATAAGATTGTACCTGATCAAATCCACAACTAAAATTCTTGTCCTGGCTTTATTGTAACACTGATTGATTATTGCTATTTACCGCAGCATGGAGCCTATTTGTACCTTATCGCAAAATCGTTGAATATTTCCTCCCGCTTGTATGAAAAGTAAAGCATGGAGGTAGCATTCAACAAATCGTACGTACATTTTATTTGCTTAGTGTGGAAAAAGAATTATAAACAAACTTTTTCTACTCACCTTTATGACTTACATATGCAAATCAACATAAAACGCTGGAAAACTGTCCACATTATAGGCAATAAGGTTCAGTTATAACACATACTTTCAACACCAATGGGTATACGTCCATAGTAAGAATATTTGAGGGAATAGTCGCCCACCATGAGTTCATATCTAGGTTTCTATTAGACTTGCTTGCCTCGGAATGAGTTGCTTTGCATTCGACACACATTCAACCGCTGGCGCATAATGTTTTTCATATAAAGATGCAGGCTACCGTGGAATGTAGATCTATCACATCTGGTACTACAATATTATCAGCCCCATATGTTCGATTTCCGTCGCAGTGTATGACAATCATTTAATGAAAGCACGACAGTGAATGCATGTAATGTTATTCTCTTGTGAAGATGTGTCTCCAAACATCTCTGATACAGTTCGCGCGGTACGCACATTTTGTGCGCTGGTTCGTAAAACACTTATTTCCTCCCAATAATATTATGAAAGATGCACCGACCCTCGTTTCTCGTCGTGGTTGGGATAATTATATCGATTGTTTTGTGGCTTGTTCCGCTCAGTGTATTGACCCGGCGGCAACGTTGATAAATAATTGCTGATGTTCGTCAGGCTAGCAATCAATACTAAGTTACCTTAGAGACATGCGGTTTTTTTATACACTTGGAGAGTCCAATTTATCACTGCTCTAGAATCAATACAGTAGAGTGCATTGCGGTTTGTCGCGCAGTGTCAAAGTTCAGAGTGGTAGGATTATGCACGTTCTTGCATTTCATTGAGATCCAAAAATGGAGCGTAAAGGCAAAGGCAAGACATTGCAGCATTATGATTTCTTATAATTCACTTTGATTGAATGAATCTACAATGTAATTTGGCTTATTTTATTAAGACATTTTATAAGACATATGTAGTAAATCAAATATGCCACGTGTGACAGCCCATACTAGTGCATTTGTTCTGACATTACATTTTGAAGGGTTTTATTTGCGAGGTGGCGAGGGGTATTCGCAAACAGCGCCTGTGACGTCATGGTCCGGAAAACGATATTTACCAAGCGATATTTTGACTATTTCGACGTGGAAAATTACCATTTCTATAACATTATATCTGGAAGAACAAAAGTGCGCAGTCACCAGATTTCGGTTAAAATAACCTTTCAAAACTTAGATATTTTGACAAATGGAATAAGCGAAAAATCGTTCGATTTGATCTTTAAGCGTTCATCGCCAATGCGTTTCCAATGTAATATGACCTGCTCCAAATAAAATACTAAGTTGCCACTTACCAGTTCAATTACGACACTATTACCTCTATGTGTGAACACAAATTGCATTATGTGCAAGCTAAAATCAACATGGATACTGATGTGTGTCTGAAAAGGTACAATTAGCTATTGTATGTCATTGTTTTGTTGAAATGTACAATCCTAAATTCCCAATTATATTTGCACCGAATGATGCAATTTATCATCGTTACACATGCTGTCTGCGTATTTTGCTATTGGATATGCTTTAGCAAAAGCTTTCGTTCTATCTACGATTAATGACAGATGGAGCTCAGGTACGGCCCTACATTCCTTATAACTACAGGATGATATCTGATTGTGTCTGACCTGTTTCATTATTTCATGTTTAAATTCTGCTGGCGGTACACACCATCAAAACGCCAAATATGTAACCAGCTTGCATCATTATGTTATATTGGCTCTTATTCTAATGAATCATGGTGCTTACTCTACATTTAGTTCGTCTGCCATTACTGTTAGCCAACTTGATTCATCACTTTGATTAACGTTTGCATGTGCTGTACTTGTATATGTCTCTGCATATTATATAAGGTTAATTAAAGTAAGTTAACGGTAGGCAAAGTAAAAGCCTCAGGTTTATAACCATTAGTTATCGCGACTCTATTTGCAATTATTACAGAAAACATCATAATTGAGATACCTATGCGCCGTAAAAGTACAAGAGGTCGGTGTTTTTCTGGAATACATTTTAGCAGGGAATAACATACATACATACATCTTCGATCTCTATACAAGTATCTACAGCAAACTATGTCATCATACTATGTCAGAGAGTGTCGTGATGCCGCACGGAGATCGTGACACGCACATCCTGTCGCCGTTGGTTAGTTGAATATAATTTGTAATCCAATATCAGTACAATGCTTTTAAGTCAGTTCAATAGCAAAAATCTGTCTGCTTAAGCGCCGTCTGGATTATTTTCTGAATACAGGCGCTATTAAAATGCTTTCTATGTTTATGTATGTATGTATGTATGTATGTATGTATGTATGTATGTATGTATGTATGTATGTATGTATGTATGTATGTATGTATGTATGTATGTATGTATGTATGTATATATATATGTATGTAGGCATGTATGTATGCATGTATGTGTGCATGAATGCATGTATGTCTGTTTTCTTAAGGTTACGTCATTGTATCACACAGTTTGGCTCTGGAACGATAAATGAAGTGATAACGTAAATTGGCAATTGCATGGAACAAGTGTTTCCAAAATGATACCTGAGAAAATAGTTCAAGTCACACTGTCTAGAAGATTGCAGTAGATGTAATAAATTCATTGCTGCGTTTGTCGCGACAATTTCTCAATGGCTCTTTAAAATAGCCAGACAATGTTCATTGAGATGAATTACCAACTGTCCGATCAGAATGAACAGATTGCGCGAATAACGGTGTTGATATCATTGCAATGGGCTGGTTATTCTGGCAATTGAGTATGTAAGTATTCAACGGAAGAATTTTGCCTCGCTAGATAATTCATCAATTGATATTCAGAATCAGCAAATCACTGATATCTTGTCTGTTATGAGATGGAGATTAGCAAAGGTATACTCTCTTAATAGAGCTGAATGCGACCACAATGATCTAATATAACGTATACAGGTTCGTTTATCCATCTACTAAGAGTTTCTCTCCGAAACATCAAGGTTATCCTAAATTCTGGCGTCGTATAATCCCGCATCCTGTTATCCCTATTAAGCCTCGGGAATAACTGTTTAGTTTGAATAATATTGAAGAAATATATCCAAAGAATAATGAAGCAAGATGTGCATGCGATGCATAATTAGAGATTTGTGGGATAAATGAGTTGGCATCTTCTACAAAATCGACGTTTATATATATCTATAAAATGCATAGCTTCTGAATTCACTTATGTCTGAATCCGCTGGCAGGGGTTAATTTCAGTCATATATCTAAAATCTTTACTTCCATATATCTGACTCATTGTATTCTTTGGTTATCATTTTTTAGAGGAGCAATCATTTGGCCGCTTAAGTGAGTTTGCCCTTGGAACCAAAGTCAGGAGGTTCGTAGATCATCGCAATCGTGGTTCTGTTAGACCTGAAATGGCTTCTAACAAGACTTTATGCATTCGAGATGACGCCGATTAAGGTAAGGTCCACTGAAGTTTCTGAAGTTTCTAGCATCGAGCTATACATCGAACAAAAAAAAAGTAAACCTGAAAGATTCATTGTCGGTAATACAGATGATATTCAAGGCAAATTTTGAGTGCATCCCTACCATTGTTAGTCATGAGACGTAGTCCTGAGCAAATCAATGATCATCCCAGCGTTACGCATGGATTAATTTGAGGACAAATTGCAATTTTATTGTGGACCTAGATAGCTTTCTATGAACTCCACTTCCCGTAAAACATGTTTTAAACCAATGCGAGCCCGGGATTTAAAAATTGTGTCCTGCATTCGTTTACTATTAATAAACGGTTGCAGCAGTGATTATGGAATTATGTGAGAACAATCGTCATAGGAGACATTCGTTATGTTCGATAATTCTTAAGGTATTATATGATACGTCTTTGTGGTCATTGATAAACATGCTGCCATGGTTCACTGATGTAGGTTAATTAGGCGTTAATTGGAAGCATAACAAGACACAGAGTGTCAATCTACTATTCGCTATTCGCTTGTTGTCTTAGTTCAATCATTATCTATCAATCTACCAAGCAAATGGTATTTCTGCCGATATGCCTCCATAAAAAAAATTATTAATGGTTGTTTGTAAGTGGCGCTGGAATTCTTATGAGCTTAGATATATAACGACTCGCTTGGAATATGTGGCTAGGAAGTGACTATTATTGATTATGCGGTGCGAGGTTTCAAAAGTGATAGTCAAATTGCGTGCTAAATGATCGCCAAATAGCGAAATTCCTGACTTTTCATCGAATGATTTAGGAGTAGTATTGTTTATAATTGGCATAAATACCAGGTATACATTATAGACATGGTTAAGCTTGATTGATAATTGGTGATCGGTCATTTTGGCAATGAAGGCCGAAGCCACATGCGTTACAATTCAGCCATGGTGACGCCGGAATGAGTTTGGGTGTTCGGTTCGTGTCGTTTTTTACCAATGATCGGCTGGGCATGTTAGCCGAGTGCCAGGATGATTACTTGAGGGCCTTGATTAGAACTAAGCAATGTCGTGATACTGTCAAATCATGTACTACAGAAAACTACATAGTTCAACTTCACTTTATGTTTGACCAATTAGCTCGCTCTGTTTGCGCTGAATGTAAGTCTCATTTCAAATCCTCAACACTAGCATTAGAAATATTCCTAGATGGTTTGCCTTAAAGTATAGTATTATTGAATATGTGCAATAAAGCATATATTTGTAATGAAAACTTTGCTTGTCACATGGTGTGGATATAGGGCTCATCATTGTTACGTTTTGGAGGTGCCGTGCTTCTGATAACGCTATACATAAATCTAACATTAACAATAGTAAAAGTTATATATCTCAATAAGCATCACTACCTCAATAACTCCATTTTCCAACGTAAGGCTATCACACATCTAAGTTAATATGATACGTAGTCAAATATTTTGTCTAAATGTACAATATGTGGATATTGTGTACATTGTCATATCAGTCGTGCATGAACATGGATTGATCACTATCATTGCCAATCATATACGCTACAATTGGAATCATGTTATGTCGTTAGTGCCATTGATATGGAATGATTTTATTACATCAAAACACCGAGTTCCTGGCATTAAGATCTTCTGTGCCGGACATTCTAGTTAGATTTCTCCTTCTAAACCTTCTATCTATTTTCAGTAAGTTTAGAGATAAGAACGCCAGCTAATGCAACCATTCGATGCATCAATAAAATAACCGCCTAGAACTAGTAGCACTTATCTGTGGAAAGTAGCGGAGCTGACACTGATGTACGCTACAACCAGGAACCAAAATGGCTGTAAATGCACTGTGGTGACTACCCCGCCTATGTTCATGTAATTGTTGATGATGTGACATAACCAGAAATTATTATGTTTGTTTACTGTTAATTAACGTTACAGTATTATATTTAATGTTTATGGTTCTCGTTATATGACTATATTTTTCACTTTATTAATGCACTGTTGGATTTTGCTGCACTTAACGGTGCTATAAATATCGGAACCCCTACAAAACCCTGGTCAACAGTCTTGCTGTCAACTATTTCATGTAATGTTGGTACAATCATAAAAGCCATTATTGTTTTCACTGGCATCAACTGGGTTGCATGTACCATGCAAGTTGGTTTGATTTGGAACACAAAAAGGGTGTCTTAACTTTGTTCGTAACTGGTTGATGCTGCATGGTTTTGAATTTGGTTTAAAAAGTACTCTCGATTATCAATAATCAGCAGCTAGCAAACAAGATCAAATTTACTGAACAAGTTGTAACAATCGCTTTTTACCAGATTTTATTACTCATCTTAGGTATATATCTCTATCCAAACCATTACATGTCATCCTGTATCATTCATAAGATCGCATTTGCACACTCTGCTACCGTTGCTATGATGATGCAAGTCAACGACGTTAGGGGGGGGGGCCGAAATATAAACTTCTTTTTATTCAGTTTAAGGTTCTTTTGATGACTGCCGAAAAGTGTGCATGAAAACTATTGTATGAGGAAATACCAGGAGGAGATGCTTGTTGTTTGAGAGCTTGCTCGAGACTGTCCCAGGTTGGCGGACAGCAACTGTGTAGTTTAGGGTGATGCTTAAAGCCTTTAATTGGTTGACCAATGAGGGCACGCGTAGCGCGTTCCTCCTGGTAGGAAGGTTGTACGGTGTTAAGGAGATACGGCTTTAAGGTTTTCTCTGCAGCCGCATATTTTAGATAAATGATCCACGACAATTTACTTAAGGATATCCTTTCATCAATTTGGTTTGCAGACTAAGTCAGTTCGTTATAAATTGGTGCTTGGTCTTTGCAGTTGGAAGATATATAACGTTCAGCATCACCCACATCACTAAATCTGCGTTTGTTATGCTGTTACTTTGAATGTTGAGGAGTGTGAGCCCTCTGTGCTGCTCTCTCATCTACAAACGTTTTATATAGATTAAGTGGCTGTCTAGCCCTAGCTGGCAGCGGTTCGGCCGTATCTAATACGATTAATCACATTGCTTACCACTTTTCATGGTCCCGCAATACAATAGGATATGGGTCCCTGAAGATTCCAGATTCTAATGATGCTATTGACATGGTCACAGCTACTGCCATTCGGGAATTCGTAGGAATGCATCACGTTGCGGTCGGGGTGGATCGTTCCAATCTGGCGAACATAATTAGTCTTCTTTGTACTGAGTAACCTGATTATGAAAACACGATTCTACCTTATGTTTTCTTATCAATTAAGATTATATATTATGGCTTTATATATTATGGCTATCAAATGATTGTATAGACATTGTATTGTATGACTGATTGACGTTACTATATTGTCATATTTTTATGACTATACGTCATATTTTTATGATGAAATAAATAATATATATTAGAGATAAGCCGGCGTAAAATCAATTAAATTGGCTTCGCCAGTAAATACAGTAACATCCAGTGTTTGTGCTTTGCCAAAAAGGAAAAAGTTATAAGCCTATCAAAAACATACATGTTTTATATTGATATCCGCTTGTTTCCTCTTACAGGGATTGTAAGTAATTGCTTAAAAACAGCTGAATAACCAAAGTGTGTCATGGTTGGGAAACAAGCAAGTATAACTTCCCAAAATCGAGCGGATTGCAGCAGAAGAGACACATTCATTGCTTTGATTGTCATGTACATAATCATACCAAGTACATTACTTGATCGAGGCTCCATAACAATAAGTATATTTAAATGATCTAAACGCGTGAAACAATTATTATGTAACTAATATCGATTAATTTTATCTCGTCTCGTTATTTTTTAGTGTATTCGTTTGAGTATTTTAAGACACGTCATAGCAGTGGACAAGTAGTAGCTCAACCGCCGATCGATCTGCAAACGACAGATGCCCTTAGAGGGCTTGAAGGGAAAACATGGGAGCACTCAATCGAGCGACTAGGCCTCATTAGCTAACGCACCAATTGACATTGAGGAGCAGCAGTTTACTTAAATCTGGGCTATTGTGCGGTAGAGATTAGCGAAAATCGCTTTCATTTAAGAGAGCGAAATATGCAAACCACGAAAGGCAAACTGAATATCTTGCTTCTTGGCTAATGTAACAAAATAACATGCTGCAAAATGGGGATGTCTTTTACCTTCAAAGAAACCAATTAGAAACCATGTTTTCCAAGTCAAGAAAAAAAAATTCTATTTGGCCTTAACCATCGATAGCGTACTTTCTTGGACTGATATCGGCATCAGAAAATATATTTCCATGTGAGGCTATCCTAAATTGTATGTTTCAATTTAAAGTAATGCATGACTATCGCGTCATTGTATTTGCATGATGCGCATAACATAAACAATGTTATTCCGTCTGCCATCTTTATCTGTAGCAGGCATTTGACGACCTGTTCGGGACCTGTCATGGTCGCCTTCAGTGGAGTATATTTACCGACGTGACATGTGCCACTGACCCATAGTGTTTATCATAATAGCCAGTATGCCTCTTGAAAAGTCAATAACACCATAGTGTTGTTATAAGCAGTCTACAATTGCGATGCATTAGTCAAATACTTAATAAGATGCGAGGCGCAATCGTGAAGATTGTTTAAAGCTTGAATATTGTTTAGGAAACGCTCGTATGTAAAGGGTTTTCGTGATGCGTCAAGGCAGGTCCACGTATTCACCATTTGTCAATGGAACATGCCATCTCATTGTCAGATTTGACATTACTTACTTTCTGTCGGTTTAACCAAATTACTTTCTAGTTAAAGACGATTATGTGTTATCATTCTTTGTTTGTCGAGACTACAAAAGCACGCACTAGAGTGTCGCTTCATTAAGCACAATAAAATTTTATTTTCATTTCTGCGGCATTTGTTGTTTGTGATATGACAACTTCAAGCAAATGGTTTTTAACATTGCGCAGTGAGAACAATAGGGAACTCAATAATTGTGGCTTGCGCATCCTTTTTGCTACTGTATGTGATTACAATATTTGATCTATCGCTCACCATTGTTTTCTCAAGATGCAAGTTGTGACACACAATCTGTGTCAATCCGGTATCCAGCACACACACATCTTTGTCCCCTGCTTGGCTCTGCAGTATCCGCATTCGTGCTAGCAATTACCCCACACACAGTTGGTGCAGCATCGATGAGTGCGCGATATCCTCATAACCACGATACGATGTTGTGTTTCGTTACATTTGTGAAGGTCGTTACAGTAGATATCCATTACGGGGTTGATAACAATCTAATACACATAGTCATTTTTTTTTTTTGCACCAGTGATTTCATTTTACACACACAAACACACATACACAAACATACACACATACATACACGCGCTCGCGCACGAACACAACCGTTACTGAATGATGCACTCAATAAGTGAATGGCTCAATTTTGAGGACATTATCCGCACAGCTAACCTCAGGATGAAGACTGCCAATCAAATCATGATTTGACAACTCAATGTTACCTGATTGACGACTGAGTCGGTTCTTTTTAAATGCACTATCATTAGAATGGACCTAATTCATTCGGAGTAACAATGCTAACACTGAATTCGGAACAAGATATGCAATCAAAATGGGAAATCATGGAAACACCGCTGTAAAAAGTGTAAAGTAAACGATAAGGCAGGAGGATGAAATTTAACAGGTAAGTGGAGTAAACAAGTGGAGTAATAAATCAAGATACAACAGTTTAAATATCAGTTGAATGCAGGCATTAATGATATAGATGGCACAATAATTATCGATGTTGATAAAATACGAGATAGTTGGAAACGGTGCTGCGAAAAATATTCCGGCAAAACGGCCATCTTAAGATAGAAAAAAAGGGGGCTGTATGACATAAGTGACGCAAACTTAAAGTATTTGGCCAGGAAAAAAGGGTAAATTACAATAATGTGTGTTACTGAACTTATTGCAAGCAAACGCACTAAAAGCCGTAATAAATGTAATAGAAGGAATGACACTAGATTCACACGAAATCATCAAAGTATCAAAGGCGCTATCATACATTGTCAGTGGTAACGTTTTGTTCCCCATTGCACCGCAAGCAGTTGTTCCAAGCCTTTTCCTGAAACTGTGTGCTCGCACAATATTACAATGCTCTATGACATAGCTCAAGTGTTAAAATATGTACCACATTTTCTCAATAGTTGCACTTACTGTATAGCGCCATTATAAATAATAAAGAATTGCTTGACTGAAGGAGTCAGAGGCTAACGTGCCTGCTTCGCAACATTTATATACATCGTTATTGTTGGAAATAATGGCGAGCACTATGCGGGGATAGGTATCTAATGATATTAAGCTGTAAATAAACCCCACGATGAGCAAGGAATGTAATCGAAGGGTATTAGAATGTAAAAACCTGAAAAAGTAAATTAATGTATGGCTGTTTTTAAACGTTTCATATTTGGAGAGGCATATGTTATGCATTTGTTGCTTGTTGCATGATCAGGTATTAAAATGATTAGTCTCTGCACAATGTCATTCAAGTCATTACGCCGGTTGGAAAACAAGCACTAACAAGCATATGATTTTATGGTTTGCGTCGCATTTGTTACACTTGCGGCCATATGATCATATAATGAGACAGCGAGCTGCTGCAACTAAACGAAACTACAAATGAGGATTACAAATTACGTTCTTGGTCTGACATCGTGAGAGATTTCCTGGCTTCTATGTCATTTCATGCTTGTATATTGCCCGGTGAGAATTGTAGCGAAATACATTCGCCATGTACCGACATATATAAAATCAGTGTCTCTTTTGCCTTTGCCTCACGGCAAGAGACGATTGCCAATAAAATATTTCCAAATAGCTGTTAATTGGTCAATGTATATAATCCCAAAATGTGCAGCAACTGTCAGTTTGGATTGTTGTTGTTTCCTTGAAAAGGAAAAATTAAAATATCATTCGATTCAGTTTGATACCTTGAGCTGCATCGATCATGTTTAATCGTCATCATATGTAATGCATATTCATGCTCACGAATATATAACATATCTGCCATTATCCTTAATATAACGATTTCGGTGCCATGTAAACTGCTTTGGAATTCGTTCCGTGAACAAATATCTGATTGCGAAGTGATAATGGTTAATTATAAGATCAGCAATGCGTTAATTTTGTGGCATTTTCCGACAGCATGCGCTACATATATCAGCTTGCATACTCTCACCTGAATTCTGAGAGGTTTGTTGCATATGATTAACGGACAGAGCGTCGTCATCAAGATAGATGAATTGCAAGATCGACAGATTTTTCTGCGTCATAGAAGTAATTGGCCCACACACCTTAACGCAGTGCCCGCAATTCGTACCTCTGCCCCTGCCTTTATCAAAACGAAACCTATGCTCTGGGGGTCCACATATGCTGAAATGCGATATAAGAAGCTAAATGAGTCCGTAAAGGCACTTGGTTACATAGAACAAGGCGACAACGGTATTTATTAAAACTCGTCACGGCATTGCTAGGTGATTGACAAGCAATCGCGTCATATAACATTTAACAATGTACAACACATGCTACTGTTCACCACTTTGCCGATCCACTGTCTAGCCACTAAATATGGTATATAAATACAATATTTAACCCAATAACAGAAACGCTATGATAAGACCCACAAGTTAACTCTCGAATCACTAAAACCGTAATGGAATATGTGGAACTTGGGCTCCATCTGCAGCATGCATTAGGCAGTTTGACATTTCCGACATAATCAGGTCATCCATATCGCTCTGCTTGTATAAGCTGTCTACAAGTCGAAAAATATCTGACACACCTGAAATAATAAAACATATATATATTTATATATATATATATATATATATATATATATATATATATAATATATATATATATATATTTATATATGTATATGTTATATATATACATATATAAATATATGCATATAGCTATGTATGTATATACATATATATATATGTATATATATATATGTATATAAATATATATTTATATATATATATATACATACATATGTATATATATATATGTATATGTATATTAATATATATTATCATTAATTTATCGATAGATATATATATATATATATATATATATATATGTATATATATATATATATATATATATATATATATATATATATATATATATATATATATATATATATATATATATATATATATAGTATATATATATATATATATATATATATATGTGTATATAGATATATATATATGTATATATATTACATGCAAATATAAATACATATATGTATATAAGTATATATATATATATATTATATATATATATATATATATATAATATGCATGTATAATATTACATGCAAATATATAATATATATATATATATGTATATATATATATATATATATATATATATATATATATATATATATATATATATATATAGATATATATATATATATATATATATATATATATATATATATATATATATATATATATATATATATATATATATATATATCTCTATATATATTTCAACCCTTGTGACTCTGGTATATATCGTTCAGACCATAACTGCCGAGATAATAATATCATACTGATTTCTTGCGCCTGTGAGGAATATCACGAGGTCTAAACAAACAAAGTACCGGTTATAAATTGATTTTCACGTCAGTGACAATCTTAAAATCAAAATAGAATAGAAAAGTCTGTTTGTTTGTCGTTTTGTCATTACTTTATTAACATGCGCGGCGCCAATACCTTTTGCATTGGGTTCGTTCAAACATTATTGAATTCATGGTGCAAGCTCATACGCTTCCATACAGTGAATAGGATTCAATGTTGTCTCTTATTCCCCTAATGCTTTTATAAAGGTATGCTAATTTCCACAACCGTTATTCCCACCGATGATCGATTCTTGCATAAGTAAAGATGGTCAACACGTATAATGTATTTATTATCTGTTCCGAAGGCAAATGTGGCTTCCAGATGGAGACCGTTCTCTGTCGACGTCGGGCTCGATGGATTAACTAGTCATTAAGAGGACACCTTGCGGCTTTAATCTCTCTTGGACAGCATTTTAATCATATTCGGTCTCTGTCACAAAATAGACCAGATTTAAGTAAATTTAATATTTTTGAAAGACAATGAGTTAACTTATTAATGAAACAAAGTCACGCTATTACATGCCATCACATGTGTTGCATATTGATTGATCGGAGAGCTTCTATGTAAGTGTTGCGAGGATGAGTAGAGTAAGATGCTTCAATAGACACTGCTTCAATGCATGGAATCGGTAACAAGACGAAAGGGTTGGGAGTAGACACTTTGTACCAGGCTGAGTGCACGAAATGTCATCATGGGATAAGACGAGGGCTCGTGTAATATATATATATATATATATATATATATATATATATATATATATATATATATATATATATATATATATATATATATATATATATATATATATATATATATATATATATATATATATATATATATATATATATATATATATATATATAGCAATATTACCAATGTAGCAATATTTAGCGGTGTTGGAGATTAGACACAACTTTATCATCATAGACATTGCATGTCTTGATAGCAGTCAAAACCTCTCGTGGACGCCGCGCGAATTTTCTGAGGCACCGCAAATGCCTTTGATTTGGAGGTTTCACCTCAGATTGAGGATGTCAATTCATTCGCGATTTGTCAGCGTGTAAAACACTAGGTAATATATTCGTTCACCTCCATACGGGAGAAAACCATTATGCATACTCTCAGGTTGCCTGTAACATTTACACGTTTCCTCACTAAAAGAAAAAGAAACAAACGATTAATGTTCATTTTCTGTACAAATAAACTAAACTTTCTCCTCAATTTGCACACGTCTCTGATCTTTTGCCGACCTTTTACATGCTATCTCATAGCATCAATGTTAACTTGCATGTCGATTTTAGTCAATGCTGCTTTTCGTACAGCCGTACTATAAACATTAAGGGGTAGATCTATTAGCCAAGACGGCCATATGGTCTGTAGAACCTGGCTTTGGGTGCAGTTTTTAGATACATGCTGTGGGTTGTTATGCCTTGTACATGCCGATAGCATGTACCACCATAGTTCGCATGTATTGTACAACTGCATCCTAATAATGTCTATGTGATTGAATTTATGAGACTGAGCAAGAACCCAAAAATACCTGAACGATGACTGTGGCTTATTAGTGTATGTTTATTACTGCCCAAATCGGTACAAATGCAGGTGTGCACATCTATGCTCGTGTTTTGTCTAATGCTGGATACAGCATGCGGTAAACAGAATTGGTAAAGCTTACTTGTCAACATTCCGCTACATATGTTCATGCTCTATCTTCATAACAACAGGCTTATTATTCCGATAAACAGCAATAAGCAATAAATAAGCAATCTTGAACAGAACAATCTATCTGTAGCTGATCATTCCTAGATATGCATCTTCACATTGCATGCAGTTGAATATGCCATAATTCAGTCATACCGAAAAGTAGCAATATCAATCACATACGTTATTAATATTTTATTGCATCAACGTGCAGTGATGTCTGCATAAATCCATACACACGAACACAGCTTGGGGTGCAAAAATGAGCTCAATGAGTCGCATCAATGAATCCATCCTTATATAGAAATGACTTACAATGAGAATATTGCGAAATTGAAACTACTAATGATAGCGATGACAGTGACATGGTGATTTGTTCTACATCAAAAGGCTCACAATTGGCGTTTATTAAACTTAATGTCAAGTACATATATTGGGCATATGTGATTTTTGAACGTACAAACAAGCCGGCTACATGCGTTTAGAAATCTTCAGATATTGTCGACGCCTAATCAAATATATTTCGTCTCAGCATCATACATTTTATAGCCAAGTGATTGGATTCATGAAGGCTGTGCATGATCCGACAACGGTGAATTGCAAGACAGACAGTTACCAGATTTTTGCAGCGTCATATCATCCAGTGGCCTACATAGCTCGATATAGCGCACACAAAATCTTTCTCTGCCATAGCTTATACTCAGTGACCACATATGCTAATAAACAAATGCTTTCTATGAGGGTTATTGTGCAACACTTTGCGAATTCTCTACAGTTTAGTTCATTGCGGAATTTGGTCACATAGAACCAGGGGACAACGGAATTGAATATAACTTGTCACGGCACAGCCACCTGAATGACTTGACGACTAATGACGTCATATAACACATAAAAATACTCGATACAAGCCACTCTCCAAATAACTTAAAATGCTACACTGTTGTACAACCTCCGATTCATGGTACTAAATATGGTAAATAGAATATGAAACCCTATTATAATAGCGATATAAAGGGTACCAAGCTGACTTACATATTCGAAAATACGTATTATGATATACAACATTGTATATCAACGATTAGATGACGCTAATAATCAAATTATATATACTGCACAGACGTTTGAGAGATACCATCGGTCTTTGTCCGTTGCCATACCTTGAGTACAACGACGGGCACCGGCACCTCCGGCGAGATGACTAATACTCATGTTAATAAGTGAAACTCGGAATGGTTGCATTAATCTATTGTCACTTTGGATGTCGACTAAATCCGGCTGCACGAGTTATTATCAAACGATGGCTTCAACAAGCCTATAGTGGCTGCTTGAGCGTTGCATTCATGACTTCGTGTATTTTATTGACATGGTGTTTATTCAGCCTTTATTATGATTAATGTAACTTTATAATTTGTTCGGTTACATATCCTCTTGGTTATACGAAGCTGCAATGATTTATTGTTTCTGGATCCATTCAGGCGAGTGGCTGTATTTTCCGACAGAAGTTTAGAGAGCGCAAAAACGCCGCATAATTCCTTTTCGGAGAAAAGAAAGTATGCCAATTTACAATGTATTAAATAGTTGTAAGCAATGCCGTTTGCCATTTTTCGTCTTCGAATTGTGCCGCTATTATTCGCTGGTTTATGAATCATCTCAAAAGTTTCATATATGCTGTTCAATCGTCATGCACAACAGAGGACTTTCATGCTGTAACTCCTGAGAGGATTTCGACTTTTTAGTTCGTAATGCCGCCATTCCCAGCTCAATGGTGGAACGGGTTGGCTCGGTATCTGCATGGCACTTATTAAAGCCTTCTTATCCCAGTACCAAGATTTTGGTGCTATTGTTTCTTAATAATGTCAATAATTTTGTTCTTATGCGGTTTAAAACGAGCATAGAAAATAAGACAAATAGATAGCTGATACATCGAACGATGAATGCGGCCCATTAATATATATACATTATTGCTAAAAGAGGGCATTAGCAGGAGTGGTCGTCTATGCGCTTCTTTTTACATTTTGTCTGCAAAAGCGTGTAAAACATGACGCACATGATTCAATAAAGCCGACTAGTGGACATGGAACTGCAGTTACGGGGCACTACATATCATAAAACATACTTCATGATATTATTTTCCCACTAAATAGCACAAAGCAATGAATCATCAAATTTGAATAGAATAATAGAGTATCATCTGCAGCTGATCATTCATAATCATGTATCATCACGTTGTATGTAGTTGAATGTGCCATAACGCTGTCATAACAAAAGGGCATATTGTAGAGCACGGACATCCCAGAGAAACGTTCCCATATCGATGCTCTTTATCTGGTCATAAGATTAAATTATGCCACGAAACATGATGGCTTTAATATCCATGATCAGAAAAGAACCACATTTCGACGGTTAATATACAACATTGTAATCAGCATCCCCTAAGCAGTCAGAGAGAAACGTCCTCTTACAATGATTACTCTACCAGCATCATAGTTGCGTAATTATCTTATCGTAAATGTGTTGTTTTACTTCTTCAAAAGTGACTGTCGAATGCGTGCGATTATGTGTCAATAGAGTATGTGTCAATAAGTATCATGTCGGTAACTTTGTTTCAAATTGTATCATAAATAGCAGTACTCAACGATGAATGTGATTGGAGTTATTTACAAGCTATGCCTCAAATAGAACATTTATTTACCAACTTAATATTTTACTGCAGTATCGAAGCATATATTGGTTCGAAGCGCAGTCACGAGTCAGGTCATAACACAGTTGTGATAACACAGCCCTCCGGTGAATTAACTCCGTAAAATGATGGTAAATTGTTTATATTACGGGCTAAAGCTAGCGTTGGTGCATGGCGGCTTAAAACTGCAAGGGATAAGAACAGCAATGCCGCAGATAAAATAACATTAACAACCACCATAGTTCGCATGTATTGTTCCGAGAGATATAGTAGTAAAACACTCAGTCAGTCATTTGTTTATATTTAGCTGGTTGATTACCAGTACGACTCGTGGCAATTGAAGTCGCGTTATGATTGCAAAAGAAAACGCACCGCTAATGTGCGTGACGTCTATGACCTATATATTGTTATCACGATTGGTGACGTCAATAAATGTAGCGTGACGTTGATTTTGCCTAGCAACAACATCATTTAGCAATGACCTAACGCAGCAGGACCAGCCTATTGCATCGACGGTTGACCATTATCATGGCTACAGCACAAGGGTAAATTAATTAAGAAATATTCCTGTTCGCTTCTCGATCATTGTTGCCACGTCCACTGTTTGTAATGGATGGCTGAAGTTCTAGAGTGGGAAATGTGTAGCGGCCGTATATAGATTGAATTGAAATTGAGTAATTGTCACTAGAACACCAGCTGTGTAACGTCTATCCAATCCAATATGGCTACTTTCAAGAAGCCTAACTCACTTAACGTTGAGTTCAATTGTTAAATTAGTCATGAAGGGGGATTTAAAGAGGTGACATTTGCTTATCTGTATAGAACATGAATGCCATACTTAAGTTTGTAAATTATCAGTGATACAATATTATTCCATTCCATACCACCATATTTTACCCTTAAGTCGCAAACGAGTCGAAAAGCATCGCACTTTTGAAGATTGATTGGCAGGAGAGCATCGGTCTGACTATTGTGTTAATGAAGCGTATCAAATAACTATATAGGCGTTGCTCCAGCGTATGGAATTGCCGTTGGAAAGGAAAATAACCTATAATATTAACATTCTACCAACCTAGTTAGATATAATCATGAGATATGACGCCCGAAAAATGCTCTTGTATGCCGCTGCATACGGATGTACGTGATACCCTTGATTTATGAACCATTGTCAAAAAGCCTGGCATTAGAGTTATAGATTATGCTAAATCATTTACCCTGTGGTCAATGGTTGGCAACTTAGTAGGTTTTATGTCGGGTAGTTAAATGGCAGAATAACCATCTAATTACATTTAAATCAACACTGTAACCGTTGTAAGCGGTTCAGACATGCAATTGGCAGTGTGCAATTAATTTATTTTGATATTATTTTTGATCTAAATTAGTTTGTGCCTCATATATATATATAACAAATGTAGATATCGAATATGTATTTTGCAACACCATTAAGTTGTTTGATTGACGTAAAACACAAACGGGGTGTGTCTTATATACTTCAATCGGCTGGATAACTTATTCATCAATATATACTTGTGTATCTTTTTGAAAACACTCGGTCCATGAGAATTTTGCATTCACATAGCCGCGTGTATTATTAACCAGGGATACCGTGTTTCTCACCACATGGCCATCCGTAATTATATCTGCATGTTTGCTAGATGCTCGTGACGTAAAATCGACACACAATGTAAGGCATTTGACAATTCCCTTGTGACATATTTAACCGCTAAATCTCTTGATTGTGATTAGCTAGATCAAATGCGTGTAACACCCTACGTAGTTCATGCTCACAGGATGTCAAAAGATATGATTATTGTGATTAATGTAATAATTAACGGCACAAACTAAAGATTAAATCTAATGATGCAATATGTTATATGGAAGCGGTCTGAAATTTATCACGCATGTATGTCGCGCGATCCAAGCCAAGGTCTGCAAATGCATTTATACGCAATGATAGATCCACTACTGCGGTGTGGAAATGATGTGGAAATAAAACCAAAGCAGTGAGTTAGGCAAGGAATTCTTTACTTTACATTTATTGTGTTCATTTGGCAAAACTTAGAGGAAAAAGGCATTTGATGCAGCCAAAACTCAAGTGCTAAGCTTCATTGAAAGATATATACAGGCTGTCCAAATGATACAAACAGCATGCACGGGGTTAGACAGATAGATTGAATCAAGCATGTGATACTGGCGCGAAGACGGTACCTTAATTCATAATCACACGACCTCATTGACTAAGCTGCTTGTCGGTCAACTGCAGCCTTCCTGGTGCTATGACTGCGCAGCGCGCCAGTTATGGGCAAAAACACGAAACACCGGCAATGATGAGGTGATGAAACATGCACGCACGGTTAGTCTTTGTTGTGTCATGTTAGACATAGGCCAGACATATATCTTTTGAAGGCTCGAGTGCACCACATGCTTGATGTATATGTTACAAGCAATGACACTTGTAATCGCACAAACTCAGTGGACAATCCTTCAAGTTTAGTCGGCATTGGCACGAGGAATGATTGACTGGTTACAATGAAATATGACGTATTTGCACTTTCTCTCAACGTCCATAACAATGCACAATACTAAACTCTACAACTATGTTAAAAAAATACGACTTTAAACGCACATTTATTGCAGATGTCATTAATGGTCTTGCGAAATGTACATTTCACGTAGGTTAAAACATGCGTCTTTCTTCTGGTTATCGCGCCTTGACATGTGTGCAAGCAAATATTCTCTGTTTCACTCTGAATATCCTTACGAGGCTTTCAGCCTACTGGTCAAATTTGTTAAAATTCACAATAGGGAGTATCCTAATAAAGCAACTAAGCAACCATCGAATTACCAGCTGATGCCTACTTCAAAGTTTGTTGTTTGTTTGTTCGAATTATAGTCGTTTTTAGCAACGTAGGCTATGTACATCTAGCAGTGAGTGTATCTCTGAGGGTGGTCACTGCCAGGGAGCACGTCGTCCTCAGAGGATCTTTAACATCCCCTTGCAGAGATGGAACCGCCATCATCCGAGTCAAGAGTAGCCAGTTAGGTTGTCACACCTTGGAGTCGACCTCACAGCCTGTGGGTCGAAAGGAGAGGCAGTAAACTACCACGCCACTAGGACCGGCATCCTACTTAAAAGCCAAGACTGTCTAGCATAACTACCGGGTGGTTGGGAAGTTGGGACATTGCTAAATAATCAACGGCCACAAGCACGTAAAAATAAACTCGCGATTAACATCGCAAACAGCAAGAGGGTATTGCCTATTTAAAACTGCCCTATACGTTTATGTCAAATTGCTTATTGTGCTACGGGATGTTATGCACGATAACATAAAGAGCCTGATTCGTTCTAGGTTCCAAACTGCTTTTAGTATTTGTACGCAGCAATCACCTGTAGTAACGGCAGATCAATATATCATAATAGAAGATGATATTTGATACCTTCTGAGTCGCTGAAGCATAACTCTCTGAAATTTTGGGAAAATCAATCTGTATTTTTTTTTGCAAATCTATTCTTTCTATTTGAAAGGTTGATGCAAAATGTTGACAGACGCAGTTTAGCTCACAGACTGATGAAGCTGGCATAAGCGAAGTTCATTGAAGTCTCCGTGCCAGGTGATTTGGGCTATAGACATTATTCGTTATGCTAATGCAAAGCAAACGTTGTCCGGTAGACCGATTGCAATTCTTCGTTGATTAGGAATTACCAAGTGGTTATATCACACGTGAAATGGTAGAGGTCAAGAGGTGGTTGGAAAAAGTTGAATCAAACATTTCATCGTACTAAATGCTTTGCTAAGCGTTTAGCATTTGTGAGTAGTAGACAGGCGCATGTGTCACATTTTAGCGGTTATCAGAAAAGGTGCTTAACCCACAGCTGCCTCTAACTCATTCATGCCCTTCCGGTCACTGAACCAATAATCGCCGACGCCAATTTCTTCACGCTTTAATCGGCCATACTACTTACTAATAGTGTAACATCTAAGCAATACGCGGCGAGGCTTGTTATTGTAGAACTCTAAAACTACTTGGGCCATTAAATGTTTCTTAACGCAATTACTTGTCAGATCGATCACTTTACCTTGACGTGACGCGTTTTATTCAATGCGGTTGGTGCCTTGTATCGTGTGACCAAGTGCCTCAATTGACTCGAAGGGAAAAATCCCACTTAATTGTTTTCCGGAAAAGCGTTTGCGAATTAGCATACGTGATCTGTTACAATAGGCTTGGCAGCAAGGTATATCGGCAAATGGTCGATATACCAATAAGGTAATTAAGTAGCTGTACATTAAACATTGCTCTGACGATGACGCTTTTAGACCGTGCATCAAACACAAAACGCGTTGCAGCATTCAGAGATTAAGCCCTTAAGATTAACATGGATTAAAATTCAAGGATGTTTGGGTTACATGGTCTTGTGACGTGAAGCTCAGGTTCGAGCGAAATTGATTGGTGGTCAACAGTCAACCCTTTTCCTGAATAATTTAATCTTGGATAATCCATCTTGCGACATTATATCCGCATTGAATGTGCATTAAATCTGTTTTTACAGTAAAAGCAATTTATACACACAAGATTTCATTCCGTTATTGCAGTACACATGAAAATATACATATAATAAAAATATATATATATATATATATATATATATATACATATATATATATATATATATATATATATATATATATATATATATATATATATATATTTATATATATATATATATATATATATATATATATATATATATATATATATATATATATATATATATATATATATATATATATATATATAAATATATATATATATATATAAATATATATATATATATATATATATATATATATATATATATATATATATATATATATATATATGTATGTGTGTGTGTGTATGTGTGTGTGTATATATGTATATATGTATTGCAAAATGAAAATCAGCAAGTTCTGTTGTAGAATCATCGAAATCGTCCTCATTGTAAAATAACGTCAATCGACCCACCAATGCTGATTTAAAATGTTTTATTGCATCAGCTTTCTTCTTCCTATGTGATCGAGTCCTTAAATGACCACAAATGTAACTACTGCGCTATGTACCGTGAAATGACTTGCCTCGTAAGGACATGTTCTCTCGCAATTATAAGTCATGGCCGAATCATTGGTTTTACTACAGCTGACTCAATATTGCGACATAGGACCATGTCTCTGTTGCACTATAAAATGCAGCTTTTATCGAATTTACGGCAATTTCTATTCAATTGCTCTTAATTTCACAGTATTTTGCGGAATGAGTAACGGTGCTTGTTCATTAATTCTATAACTAATTGATGTCAAATCTATCCTCTGTGTTGTTAATCGAATTTATCCTGAGATTTCTAGGAAAAGTCTCTAATGCAGCACGTCATCTCTGCAAAAGGGCCATGACAACCAACCATGTCCAAGACTACGTATCATTTTCTTTAACATAGCAAATGAACATCATGTTGATCGTCGGCTTGAACAAAACAACCTATCATCTCTCTCAGTTTACTGATTCTTGTGCATTAATAAATTGCATGTGCGCTGGAACGATACGTTTCTTGTAAATTTTGGGCACAATATCTCTTTGAATGGGATTTACGTGCTATTGGTAAATATTTCATGAAGGCGGATTGTTGCGAATTATCCAGTAGGGGTTGGAAATTTTAAATATCGACACATTACTTATTCACGTTGCATTTCTTGCTTGCTTGCAATTAGTCGATTCCCGAACGAACAGAGCCGCCAGATATGACAAATGGGTTTTTCTTTTTAAGGCAAAGTTGCTTTAATCACTTCTCATCGTATAAGGTATGGCACGATGCATTAATTACGATAATGATATGCAAATAATCTTCCAGTGGAAAACGTGGGTGAATCCATGACATTGTTACTGATTAATTGTAATCCTGAGCTGATGAATGATCATCACGGCGACATGCCTTGATTACACCATCGTTCAGTATTCGTTCTATGCTGACTAGCGACGGCTTTTATTTTATTTCACAATGAACTAGAAATGATTTTTCTTAACTTCCACAGAGAACAATAGCACTCTTCTTTTACGTCCAGGAGTTTTATTCATTTCGCGTTCGATATTGTAAATATTCACATCATTGATGTACCAAGTGAACACTAATATTTACTAAAATGACCTTCCAGGTATATTAATATTTCACGTTGATATCTCAGCTGGATTTCAAAATGTTGACTTTTAAGATTTCCGACTCAACTAATATCCATAGCAGAAGCCAAAACCAACGCTAATTGTTTATAATAGATACTTAATGTCTGATACGTGACTTCCATGGCCGATGTCTGAAGGGGTCATTAACTATAAACGGTAGGAGGATTATATGTAATATGCCATGTAATTTAATCCAGGTTGATAAGGCATCATGAATTTGTGTGCTATGGGTAAAATTGATGTTACAAGTTGGCTTGGTTTTCTTCATTTCAATGCACGATACATCTTTATGTGACTAGAGCAAATGCTATAGCTTACGATCTTTTAAGCGCTTTTCCATTTATTTGGTTTACTTCCCAATTATTCGTTCAAGAGTTTCACTCTACCATTTTGCATTTACAATGTTTTCGTTTGGGAATTTATATTGAATAACCCGTTGTTGACAACAAATATATTTTGTTCCTTACGCAACAAGTGCACCATTACTATAATTGATTTTGTCCCCCACTAGTCGATAGGTGGCTACAGTCCAAAGTAATAATATCAGGGAAGCAGCTGCTTGTATTTTATAATTGACGACATTGGTGCTTATGAGTAATTGCACTGTTTGTTGCTAGCCTTGACACTCCTCCTAGGTCGGTTTGTGATAAATATGATCTCAGACGCAGCACTTAGCTGATAGCTTATGTACAAGCTTGGTCTAATGCTAGGAACGGACTTACGCTTTATATGATGAGATCAAGCAGTGTAAATATCTGCGTTCTTTTTTTTCTCGCACCAATAACTGTGTTTGCCACGACTATGAAGAAATGCATTTTAAAAAACTTGATTAAGTTAGCATGGCACAGAACCTTGTGGAATATTGGCCATGTGCGTTTATTGATCCCGGGTATCGTGTAATAATAGACTATTGGTTCTGTTACAGTACATAGTAGACACGCGCATGGTAACGGATTGCTCTCTTCGAATATCAATCGTAGGCAAATTATTTACAGTGCAGCAATTACTGCCTAAACGTTACACTGACTCTGTTATTGTGAAAAGCACTCACCTGCAGTTAAGCCTACCAACAGGTGCAGTCGGGAAGGGCAAGATGATGTTGCATATGTAAAATGCATATCATGCTTACGCTAACGACATGAGTAATGTTAATGCACTGTGAGCCTCACATTATGCACCTAGACCTATGCCAATAGTAGGCAATGGTATGTTCGGCTCATGGCTGTGTATTGGTTAAATGTTTTTTTGTGCCTCTTTGATATTGTAGCTGCGTATATCTGGTAAATAGTAATGGTTCAAATGATATAGACAAAATCATTTTCATAGACCTAGCAAGCTATGACTTAATGATACAGACGATCATCAACTGGCTTACATATTCCGGCAATGCTTCAGAGCTAAGATGGTTATGACTGTCAATACGCCGTCTGTCAACCGCAGCAGTGCGCGATAATACCTTGCTGTTTTAAGCTGGCGTACAGAAGCACTATTTGCACCTAAATAAATAGAGCTTGCTATGATGACAAATAATGGCAATTGGCATAACTGAAGGTCATAACTAGGCACAGCGCAAGATTGAGGGATGCAGCGGATTACAATTAACGGTCTTGTCGTATCGGGATGGAGTGGGTTATCTTATACGGGACGTCTGTAATCTGCAATGCTACCTTTAGTTCCGACTGCGTTGTGGCATGTTCAACTGCATTCAATAGGAAAATACATACATGATCAGTTGCAGATATTAATAATATTTTTCTTGTTCAACTTTAATTATTTATAACATAAATTAATTCAATCAGTTTCGTTCGATATCTGGAAGCGCGTACATATATGTAGCTATATATCAACAGATAGCTTGTCCTGGATTCCATGCGTGATATATGGACGCAACATCAACTCATAAATCAGCGCGTTAAGGGGAGTGTTCAAGAGGAGTGTATTGCATTGCAATGTTATCAATAAGGGTATATTTATCTTTGAATAGAATAGTTCCGACTCACGTTTGGTGCATATATTGTGCAATCGTTAGGTCTTGCCAACGAATCATGTCACAATCACATGCCCTGGCCATGAAAGGCTCTTCCCTAAAGTATGCAGTATATGCCGGCAATTGAGCAATTGTACATACTTATAAAATTCCACATGATTTACAATTCGGTATTGGTGCTGAAGGATCGACGCTACCGGTCAACACACTCTTTATAATATAGAAGCCACGTTATTTCACTTCTCTCTTTTGTCGTAGACTAATCGTTCTTCATCCACCAACCTAGCAAAACGTTATTTACCCAACGCGCCTCCCTGTAGAATATCCCTAACATTTGCTATTCACTAAAACTGAGAGATTGTCATATTAACTATTGTTTCGTATATTTCCCTTGCGTTTAGAACGTAAAGACTTACAATATTGCAGTGCCAATGATATAGACGTTTGAAGCGTGCATATAGGACAGGGTAATGAAATATTGATGAGTGCGGAAGTTCAAGCCTTCTTTTCTCATTGCTTGTCAACTAATCACAGGGAACAGGACAGATGATATATCCTTATACATGGCTTTCCCTTTGCCAAAACATTGGTCATAAATGTGGTAATTGTGTTGGCTACGGGATAACCGTAATGATGCCACTTACATGCTAAGATGAGGACACTGAATTACCATAACAAATAGAAGTCAATGCTAGCAATTAATTTGAGCATGTGAGTAAATAAAAGAGAACACCAAAGAGCACAGTTAGTAGTATTTACAAAACGTTTGTTGGGTAATTTTCGAGGCACCTGAATATGTGACTCATGGACAATTTCGCATGGGTATGTAGTCCCTGTATGTTTGAGAGCATTCTGTTCGTTTATAATGACCTTAGGTATTTACAAGAAATGTCATGAATAAGTAGTCAAGAATGTTGTCAATTCGAAATGTATTGAGTTGAGCATGATTGTTGCATGAGCTGTACGCATTGCCTGCTTAGAATCCTCGTTTATTACAACATAAAATATTTGAAATGAAGTTACATAATGCGTTCTTTCCATGAAGCCAAAGGTACGCATAATGTTTTCGCCATGCTAATCTTTTGCAGGCGACCGTATTTTGAGCAGAGGGAATTTATGCAATTAGGTGCACGTGGGCTCCATAGATAAGCAAATTGAAATAACCAAGCCGAGATGATTCCAATGCGTGGACAAGGAGTTTAATTGTGGATTGGTTCAGGTACTTTCTTAGGCTGTCTAATTTTCGAGTCTGGTGAAAGAGAGATTGTGTACAATTCCTAACGTCCAAGTTTTCCCGTAAACTATGAGTTTGTTATAATACCGATTTTTCTGGCTGTTTCTAATGTCGATACAGCCATATCGGCGTTTTCAATTGGACCACACGGCTGCTGGCAATTTTATAAAGGTGCGAAAAATAAAATCTCAGTTTTATCTTCATTAAGTTTTAGAAAATTAATGATCGCATCTGTCAGACGCACATTTTTTATTTGGCCTATGCATGATTCGCATATTCTTGCGAAAGAGTTAATGATAGATCTGAGTATCATCAGCGTATTAGTAGTATGCCAGTCATTTTGGATTCATTAGATTGCAATGTGGTGATGCATATGCTTCAAACAGTTATGGGCTGAAGACTGATCAAGGAATATGGCAAGAAAATGTAATGGCCATCGATATGGAATAGAAAATATCTGTATATTGCTGAATGTACAGAGGCGTCGTAGTTCTATGGTCTATTTCTGCGTCGTTTCCAGTAAATACACTACAGTTTAAACTTAATTATTCCGTCATCTATATTAGGTTGCAGAGCGGAGCAACGTGTCTCATTCAATTACATCATCAACAGATGCGAATGACAATATTTCCATAGTGAGCAGTGCAACGATTGCTAAGAAGAATTTTCAAGCGGCTACATGGATTCAGCTAGCACATTTTGGCATCTCAACCTACACTTACTTAAATTGTTTTACGAGCAAGACATCACAGCAATAAAACATTACTTGTGGTAACTGGCTGTTAATAAGCCATCGCGTGACAAGCAATCTACAATCATTTTGAAAGCCATGTCAACACCGTTCATGGGTCGGTCAATCACCCATGCAGATGCTAAGAGGATGAAGTGTTAAATGTGGTAAATTACATAGAACAAGTTCTTCCAAAATTATACATAAAAACATATTCAACATAGAGCTATCTAGCAGATGCATTATGATATAAAATAATGGCGGAATCAATCGCGACAATTCATGGTTCGTTGGTTCTTTAAGATAGGTTTTGTAGTCAGAAAAAGGGAATGGATATCAAAATTATATCAAAATTAATATGTTGCCCAAAACTCGCGTGGATTATCAACTGTCAGGTCGGAATAAACGTTGCGCGTATTGCCGTGTTGATAAAATGCAATTGGCTGGTTATCCTGACAATTGACTCTCGTTATTCTACAAAGCTACGCAGCCCGTGTAAACCAACAATTGATCCCAGGTAAATGATTAGGCATTACATTTGAAACAAATGCCGGCCATATGGACAGTGGTACAAAACTTAGGGTTAGGCGTACATGAATTCGCCGTTTTATTGCATGAGTTATTGTCTGTCGTTCGATCTCCTGAATCCAATCTATGCACTTTTAATAACGTGGTAATAATGTTAATACGTTATTGTATCTATCTTTGATCATTTCGCTTAGTATGCTATTCCAATTGCTTGCTTTGAAGCTGGCCCGTTATGAACATACTTTACGGAACATTCTTACAATAAAACCTAAAGACGACCAATGCTTTTTGATCTACCCCTTGAGGGGAAAGTATGTTAGCATTCAATGGAGGAACTTTGACTCACTAGGTAATTAATCAATTGACACTCAAGAGCATAAAATCGCTGATATTTTCACAATAAA
>CM067353.1:77667896-77698302 GCA_034190875.2 Urechis unicinctus | reverse complement strand
TATTTTTCGCAATGGTGACAATCCAAATTTTCTGTAACATTTTCAGTTCATTGTGTTTACGGACATGCTTATCCCTGCTATCATTATGGGTTTGTGTTGTTCTACCTTGTGAAGATATAGCGTAATATTGTGGATACATTTGACGCTTGCAAAGGCGATGATACGATATCATTCCTTAACGATTTACCATCTTAAGTCAAATATATTCCGATTATGCTAAGTGTAATAACCAAAATGTTGGATGTGTATAGTTGATGCGTGTTTGCACTCGCAAATACCCATGTGAGCATATTAGCGAGTAGTTGTTTGGTCCACACACACCTAGGTGTTACTATCCAGCCATTCGTTATGAAGTTGCAATGCGAACATTAGGGGTTTCATGCAAGTGCATCAGTCCCTGCTTGTTGCTTGGGTATAAAAACACCGTTATTGACCGTGATTTTGGATTTTTGCTGACTTAAAAATGGCATAAAAGCATATTCAGTACACATGTACTTTGGGGTGACTAAACTTGACCGATTAGCAGATCACGCAAACACGCGTACAATTATCGATTGTACCGTGCAGCATGTACGTGCGTCTACTTACCGGCACCAGAGCATCGTCATGCTTAATCAGCGTTTCAATTTATGTTGACGTACAGCATCTTTTATTTACGAACCCGCACCTTTTGCTTCTGACGTACGTCCCCAAATACATCATAATTGCTAGTTTAAAAGAATTTATCTTTTGTCATTAATGTAAATGATATTAACTTCGATTACCGACATCTAAACAGTCGACCATACCTTGATTGGCGGGAAATTTTCTTTTTACTGTGCCAGTGACCACGTATCAGTTTACCGTGCATACAGCTGAGCTAAATATCTCTTGATCATTGTCAAAAAACAGCTCCAAGACAATCATTAAAATATTATGACAGCGCTGAGTATTATACGCATCTCCAGAGATTGTACAATAGCGTAGATCAACTAGGACGTGCAGCTCGCGTCTATTCGAAACATAAAAACGCGCTTTATACGCCAGATACATATCCTAAACGTGTTAAGATATACATAAATTAATATATCTTGTTTGTACTCGAAACTACCATAATCGCAACAAAGAATCGGACTAATTTTATTTTACCGAAGAACAGCCTGCTTAAAAAAATTATGTAGGCGAGGATAACACTTACGAGTCGTTTAACATGCCGGACTGTAGTAAACCTATGTGTTTACAATACACAGTAAATAAATCTAACGTACATGTCAGTATGTTCATTTGACTATTTAATTCCACCAGGAAAGTTCAAATCAAGATTGTTTTCGAAACGTTCTAGGTATGCGTGATTGTTATGCTACATATCCCTCTTTACATGACGGAATGCTAAGTATAGTCGAATCAGTTGTCTAGTCTAGGTTGATATTTATTGAGAAGGATCGACTCAAGCGGAAATGAACATGTTATATGGTCAATTGGGTCACTGCGTCTGAATAGAACTGAGAGACTGCATTTGAACTTGTGGCTAATCCAGCTTCATGTTAACGGAGCTACAAAATAACCATGAGATGCAGTTTAATTGACTATGCGGAGCATTGCCGGAGGTAAAATCACTATCAAATGTCGAGGCCGCTAGAACCGAACGTGACCAATGTAGTGTGAGTAACTATCGTCCTCGCATCCTCTGTATACCCTTTGCTGAGGCAAGGACTCAGGCCTAGTTCATTAAATGGCTGTGCATATTTGGGTATCTCAAAACGCCCACATGGCCTACTGCCAAAGTACTCAGTTTGAAATGCTTGGCAGACGGCCAGATTCAAATTCTTTTGGACCCATTTGTATGCACACGTGATCGGTATGCACCCTTTTTACCGAACCTAATAGACTTAATTGTAGGTTAACGGGTTATTGATGCATCAGAGGCATTGCACAAATATCAAACCCCGAAACCAACAGGTCATGCTCAAATGCTGTAAAGCATACTGCACATCTTGTAATTATTAATAGAATAAAATGGCTTCTTTGAGTTCCTGGGTGTATCACTTATTAAGGTTCAGCACAAGTTAATGACTGCCGTTATCGTTATTTTTAGTTGCCATGGACAGTTATGGCTGCAGTTTTTCAACGACCTTATGTTCGCTCATTCCCCATTATCTTTGCATATGACGCTTACATTGATGGAATCGCCTGCAGCGTAGCCAGTTTAAAGTGCCCTCTCTTGGGAGGTACTTGTTGTTTGATAGGACCGTATACGTGAGCAGTGAAAACCGAGTCATACTCAATCGTAAGATAATGGTGTGCAGTTCCCTTTCCAGTCGACTGTGTGGGTAGTCATAACGGTATTTGCAACGTATGGTTCTGAGAGAGGTTAGCTATCCATCTACATTCTGGCCATTCCACTTGAATTTATTTAGCCATCATGCTGGGGATTGGCGATAATATTGCTTGTTTGGAGTGGAAAATGTTGTGAACGTGATGATTGTTGCCCAATTTCACGCAGTAATTATCTGCATATTGCCGTTGATAATGCATGCTATTCGAAATTGCCAAATCTCACCGTTACGCTTTTTTTAGTCGAAAGGTTGTGATATGACAACTTGGGTGACTTGATCAGCTATTAATGCATGTTGAATCTGTGAGCACTATGTCTTGATCGTAGCATTTGTATTTGGCGTCCTCATTCTTGAATGCAAATGACATCATTACTTCATTCCCACAATCTAAACAGTCACTGCAGTCAGGAACAATGGTGTTGCATTGACAAGCTGTTTCCGTGCATGAATATAGAAACTTATGTCTGCTATCCTGTGATTATTCAGCAAGCAATTAGATAATCACTTTTGAATCCTCGCATCAGAAATCATTGATTGTTATATCCTAGCTATATATACCAAGCTAATCGTTACATATCAGAACGCATGGAAATTATAACGTCTCTTACGAACCACCATGAATAATTATTTATGTGGAGACATATGGGCAGAATTACCATTTGCTTGGTAGGTTGATGAAGAATGCTGGGCCTAAGACACAACCGAGTAATAAATTGGCTTAGCTTATTTATAACGATAAAAAGCTGTCAAGAAAAACGGGTAACGTTGATCGATCTGCAACCGAATCCGATATAAATAGAATACATGCCTCCAACGCAAACGACATTGTTCATTTCTGTAGGTCATCGTTAGTACCCCTCATTGGCAGCACATGTGATTAAGACATAATCCGTTGACTTACTGATTAGGAGCATTATCAAAGAAGCGGCAAATATACAGATAACGTGAGGCATATCTGAATGCCAGAGAAAGACAGCAAGAGTGAGAGGGAGGGATTTAGTAAAACATATAGATAGAGCGAGTGAGAAAGATAGAGAAAGAGAGATAGAGGAAGGAGAAAGCGAAACAAATAGAATAATAGAGAGAAATATAGAAAATACTAAAGCGATAAAGAGCGAGAGAGAGAAAGAGTGAGCGATATATTTGCATGGTGCAATCGTTTAAATATTGAGGTTTAATATATACCTGCATGATAGTAGCAGACTCACAACATGACATCAGGCTCCTTCCAGTACAAAAGTGGTTAATTACCGAAATATAGTTTACATACGGCATTTTATGTTCTGTCTCTATTTTTGCTAAGAAAAGCACTGTGCTACTGCAACAAATGTACAAACTACCACAGCACTAGTGTGGTTAAATTTCCTCTCTTGATCAATAATCTGTATCAAATAATTCAAACGTGGTTTCATATATGTATGTATCTGCTCCTTTCTGGTAATAGCCTCAACCGCGAATATAACGGCATCATATTTAGTGTACCGGACAAATTAAGCAACTGTTTTGTGTGGAACATATCGTTTTCACACATATAAGACAAAATGCAAAATATATTGAACTATCAAATATGCCGTCGTTAGTCCAATATATATCTGTTAAATGCCCTTAATCTACCTTTATAAGGCCGCTGCCTACCAGATGCTATGATAGAAATAACAATATAAAATGATGCAAAAAGCCAGACTTGATGCATGCACTAAAAGCAGGGAGTTATTAACCCTTGCATTATATCAGCCCGAATCGTGCCATCACTACGTGCATTAAGGCAATACGATTACCCATGAATCGATACTAGGATATAAGTACACGGTAATGAAATGAATATCGTAGTCAGACCTACTAGACATATGGCGATTCTAAACGAGTAAAGAAATTATTTCGCTTAATTTTAATTAGATTAGCTCGATAGTTAAAGCGTTTGATGGGCATAGTTTTGCAACCGGCTTCGTTTGAGGAGAAGAAGTTGTGCATGCGATATGGCTGGCCCATTTGTTGATAGCTCATGAATGAGGATATACTGGTTGCCGAATCAAACCTTACTATGTAGCATATTGCTTTGAAAGATATTTTCCAATCTCCACTTGATGAATCATCTAATGAAGCAAGGACCTCTCATTGAATGCTACCCTACTTTCCCCTATTGTCTTGGAACCAAAAAGCATCGGTTGTTGCAAGATTTATGCTACACTGTTGTGAGAATGTGTCATATAATATGCTCATTATGGGCCCGCTCCACAGTATGGAATTTGTATCTTATACTGAGCGAAACGGTCGAAGATAAGTCCAATAATGTACTAATGTTATGTAAACCGCGCAAATATCTGACGACCGACAAGAGCTAATGCAATAACGCCGGCAAATTGTTGCACGCCTAACTCTAATTTTCTGAACCATTTTGTTAAGGCCGATATGAGTTTCAAATGTAATGCTTCGTAATTTTCTTGAGATCAATTGCTGGGATAAATATGCGGTGTTTGATGACGGTAGACAGTGGTCCGAATAATCTGCTACTTGCATATATATTCAAACGGCTATTCGCGCATTCAGTTAATCCAGATCTGACAGTTGAAAATACATGCAAAGAGTAATGGGCAACATATTTTTGTTGACATACTTTGTGATATCAATTCCTTTTTTTCTGACTATTTATTTTCTCGACAAACACAACCATGATTTTATTCCATCTACGGCAATCTGCTGAATATCTCGATGTTAAATATTTAAAAATTGCCAAGTCACATATAACAATTCTTGCTTCCAGCGCACGATGTTAAACATTTTCTTAGGAATCATATGGGAAGCACTTTCCCGATACAAATTGCTAAGTCAGATTTAAGATATAATCCTCCAAGCGCCTGCCTATGTGATTGAATGACCCGAGAACAGTGTTGACATGGCCTTCAAAATGATTGAGGATTTTCTGTCGCGCAATGGCGTCTTTACGGGACTGTTACCGCTATAGATAGTTTTTGCCCCAGCATGCTGTTATGTCTTGGACATGTATCAATTCAAACCAGCGCTTTTGTAGATGCCCATATGTTTTAGCTGAATTCATTCGTCTACATTAAAATTGCCCTTGGTTATTGTTGCACGGCTTACTGTACTGTGAATATAAATAATGCGATACGGAATATACAGATAGTGTCGATGATTGACAAATGTTGATCAGTTCTGCTTCTTAAGGCATACAGCTGACGTAATAATTAAGCTGAAACTCAAAAGCATCTACTGGGGCAGATGTAAGAGTAAGACAATAAACTAAGAAGGTACCGTACATTTAGCAATTTACAAATATCTTTCATTTTATTGATGATTCATTTCTCTGCCAAAATCGATGATTGTTAGAACAGATATAACATCGCACCATTTGCCTTAAGTGGCTCCATCCAAAAACGTTTAGGGAATGTAAAAGATAGATTATCGTGTAGGTTTAGCACGTGTAAATCATAATGATATTCAACATAATGAAGATAACGCAGGATATTTCGTCAACTATCACACCTCAGATGCATAGCGTCCGAGCAATATCCATATTGTGTTCGTTTTGAGGCAGGAAGTTGAATTTGCGTCGTATATAAGACTGCAAAACTATCCCCTTTATATGCAGCAACGCAGAACTTTCACACTTATTTTCAACACTAATGGGTCCAACGCAAGAAGATTTGAGGGAACATTCGTTTAGAATAAATTCATAACCACGCAGCGTTTGTCTTCCATGCCAAGGTATCATCGCTATAATGTCATTGATTAAGTGGAAATGGATCACATACTTTTTTCGGAATGTACAGAAATGTATGTGAACTTTGTGTTCGTGATTCCTACATTGTAAACACAAGAGCATAAATCTATACCGGCATGTCTGCTGCCATTTGGCAGTGATTAAGAGCAAACTGGATATACTTCAGCGATCAACCTGACGTGAAAGACCTCGATTATGAACCATATGAATAAAATGAGCCGGGGTGGCAGCAATTACTTTGATTCATTTGTTGTGAATAACCTACTCGGAAACCATGACTGTGATATTTCTAAGATTGAAGTATTCACCACTTGGTGACTTAGTGAATTAGTGATACGAACGTTTTACAAATATGCTACTGTGCTATATAACGACGAATAGTAAATTGTCTTTAACTTATATTACGTGAAGTTAATTGATATGCTAGCAGCTGAACATGTACCTGCAAAGACCCCTTCGTGTCACATCATGGTTGCGATAAATATATCGACTGTTCCAAAGCTTTTTTAGTGAACCAGAAATTTGCGGCAAATAAGAGGGAGTAAACCGGGATTAAACAGCCTATCGCGAGGTAATACAAACATTATTGGTTCGAAACTTGCAAAGATTGCAGAGATTTCAACAACATAAATTGCTAGTATATTGCCTAAAGAGGTAATTCGCAATATACAGAACAATTTCGGCCATCAATTAAATAGATATTAGGCTCTTGCTGATGTCTCCAAGAAGCCACTTGCGTGGTGGCATGCGAAGATTGCCTATAAGCGCACTTCCCAATAACAACTGAATGATCCATATACCACGACTGCGAATTACAATCAGCCCAAACAGCTGTAGAATGATCGCTATATAACCAGCAATGTAAAGCAACTGCCAGTTTGGGATCATATTATTTTATGCAAAAAGAAAGATCCAAAAAAGATTATATTGGCTTGATTGCAAGCGTTTTAATTCAGCTTGCAAGCTCACGTGGATCATTTAATATATATAAGATGCAATACAAATTCCAGCACTCCAGGAGTTATAGAAACTCACTAAAATACGAACTACGGCTCCTTGACAGCGTGTTTTGCATTCGTTCAGTACACAATTACGTTGACAGAGTGTTAACTTGGTGAATGAAATCTCAGTTTTAACTCTTTCGCATTTTCTGACACCATTTGCAGCTGTTGTGTCTCTGGTGTGTCATATATGTATAAATAACGGTAATCAATCATACTGGACGCTGCAATAACAGTGTTATATATCTTGCGCTCCGGAGTCAGAGACATATATAAGCTACAGGGGATGCTTAGCACCGCAAAACGGCCACAGAGGAATCCATTTTTGAAGTGGTAGTTATTTCAGGCTAATGGTTGCTTATCGGCCGCCAATTGGTTTCACAATGCGAAGGGCTCTTACATAGCAGCTTTGTTCAGGCCATCAATCGTTCATAGTTTGCTGCGTGTGACATTGTATATCGAACATTCAGTATATTGGCCTCATTCACCCTTATTACATGCATTTCATACAATTCGGAATGTTATGACGCTCATTGCTTATGAAAAACGTACCATCAGTTACGTCAGCGAAAAATATGTCATGCAAGAAACACAGTTTCAATTTTTTTGCATATCACCCATTGCCGACATACTTCAATGCGGACAGCACTTACATATTATTTTCCCCTGCTGTATCACCAAATGTGAATACAAAAATGCATTCAAGGAAGGCAATTGTGCGACACATTGCCAAATGTCATATTTCAGTCACATACAACGAGGCGGCAGCGGCGTTACATAAAACTCGTCTCGACGCGGCAAAATGATGGTCCTGTCCAGTTATTGTGTGACATGATATTTAATACTCAACACTGCAAACCTCTCCGAAAATGGCAAATGGCGCTACAATTTGTAGCACTATATTCCAATTATGCTGCCCAATATGCTAAAAAAGAATTTCAATATTAGGCTAATAATTTGGCACCGGGAAGGTAATCAAGACTATTGGTCTGGAATATGTGGAATATAAAGTAGCTCCGCCAGCATCGTGCAGTGAAGCATTCGTTGTGTAATTCGCAGTAATAATATTCATAATGAACTCGATTAAAACGATGTTGTAGCTTGTGCGCATAGCAAGTGTCATGCTAGGTGTCCAATGATGAACTAGTAAACGATGCAGGGGGTATATATATAAATATATATATATTTGTAAATTTATATATATATATAAATATATATATATATATATATATATAAATATATATATATATATATTTATACAAATATATTTATACATTTTATATATGAATTTATACAAATATATATGTATATATAAATATATATTGTATGTATATAACTATATATATATCGATATATTTATGTTTAGATATATATCTATATAAATAAAAATACATATATATATTTATTTCTTATATATATATATATAAATATTAATAAATATATATATAAACATAAAAATATACAAATATAAATAAATATATATACATATGTATAAATATATACTGACCATTGCAACCATTCCTAGACTCCAACCTTCCGTGGACAAATGTTTCAAGTGCATATTTACTATCATTATTTTTTAATTATTAATTCGGCATATCTCGAATGATATAACGAAAGAATTTAATGCTAATCAAATGATTTTTGCCACTACATAATCCTGATATATACTTTTGGTCCCCTAAAGGTCGTCCACGAATGGTCAGGATACTAATTTATTTTCCGTCATTATGGATTATAATATTTGTTGGAGATACGATCATAATGAGCCAGTGGCAGCATTTTGCGCACTTATTCAATGTTGTAGATAGACGAATAATGAGAAAAAATAGTTTTTCGGTATTAAAATTATCAAAAATTTCAAATCTTTAAAAATTTCAAATAGACATATGGTGCGCTCACTATTGGGCCAAAGTATATATGGTTGTAAAGAAGATATTGTGGGTATCAGGTAACGTCAAAAAATGGTTGGTTGTTAATATTTAATTCGTTATGCTATTAAAAATTCAACGAAATCTTTTCTGAAAGATACTCTTTGTACGTTATTTAGACTGGACTATCATATTAAAATGGTCAGACCAAAATATTCACGAACATTTTGAAAGAAGAAGTGCATTGACGTTATGTTGATATAGTAGTATATCTTTTCGTGGACCCAAGTGTATACATATATTCATGAATATATATATATATAAATATATATATATATATATATATATATCTATATATATATATATATATATATATATATATATATATATATATATATATATATATATATATATATATATAGATGTATTTGTATATACGTATGCATATGTTATTTTACCTATTTCTATAAATGGATAAGTATGTATGTATTTGTTACAGTCATTGCGCATACAAACGTAGTAGCAGTAAATGTTAAGTTTGTATTTTTCGGAATGCCAGTTAATTTTGCTCATCATTGACCCAAAGCACCTATTCAATACTCCAATCAAAACACACCTCCTGGGAGTTGCTGCATAACTAGACCATTATGAATACATTCCTCACTTGAGAGGTAATCAACTATACAGGCACAGTGTATAAAATCAGATGCCTCCCACAGGCAATAAATCATCAGCTACGCATTCCCATTGTCATATTTGTCGACTTGACGAGCCCTGAGGCAGAAGCATCAGGATTCTATGCAGACATTACGTATCATGCAACAATCATCCTCAACTCAGCCAAGTTCGAATTTACAACATCCTGCTCGCCGACCTGTTCACGTCTGTTCTTGTAAAACCCTTAGGTCATCACAACCGAACGGGAATGCTGCCATCATGCAAAGACTATATACCAATGCGAAGTAGTCCATGAATCATTCATTCGGGAAATTTGCAGAAAATATTGTGAACACTTAATATTGTTCTCTATGGTATTCTCTGTTGGTTAACTTAGAGGCTCACATAACTACATGTCGAAATATTGTATTACTTTAAACTATAAGTTCAATATGGATTTCAAAATATAGCGATCATTGACCTCCATTATTCATTGTTATTCAGGGCCGTTATCTAGGAATGTACGTAGCATCATTACCTTAATCCCACAACCTGCACAATTACCGCGTGTACGACCAATGTTTTGACGTGGGAGAGTTGTGCATATGCCACATAAAAGGATATATGATCGGCCCTGTCTCCTACAATTATTTGATATGAAACACGATAAGCAAACTCGATCTTTCGCACTCATCAATAATCTATAACCCTGTCATATCCACACATTTCAAGCGACTCCGTTATTGGCACTGCAATATCGTGTTTCGTTATTGTTCAGTACACAAGGGACATCTAAGAAACAGTACTGTACAAGAATGCCAGCCTCTCAGTTTTATTGAATAGCATAGGTTAGGTATAATCTACACGGAGGCGTGTCGGCAAAACTACTATTTGCTAGGTAGGTAGAAATAGAATAATTGGTATGCGACAAAAAGCGAGTTGCGATTGAACGTGGCTTCTATACATGATGAGAGTATTGACCGGCAACGTCGATCCATCAGCACCTCTACCGAATAACGCGGTGTGATCTGTGCGTAAAATTTTTTTCATATGTTGGCGTTTACTGCATATTCTAATGAGTTGCCATTCATGAACAGAATTACGATATGATTCGTTGACAATGCCTTCCGATCGCAACAAGTCAGGTCTATTACATACAAAGATAAATGGTAATATTGCGAAACAATCCACTATCCTGTAGTTCCCTTATCCCACACTTTCCTATTGGCGCTTATACATAAGCCGATGTTGCGACCATATAGCAAGCATTGGATTCAGAAAAGTCTTCTTGATGACATGTAGTTACAGCCTTTTTGCTGTAAATAAACACGATGGCATACAGCGGAGAAAAAAAACACACTGAAAAGGTCACAAAGCCAAACGCCGTTGTAATGAATTACTGCGAGTGTCAACGATCACTGCTAAGGTGTTCATTTCGGGAATCGACTCGTGTCTCTAATAACAAATTGCAGCCCAATGCCACCTTACTATTATGCACCATATCTGATATGTGTGTACCTACATGATGATCACAAGTTACCATTGATGGATACTGAATTGTATGATGCTGATGGATGATACCAATATAAAACCGTGCTTAATTTGCACGGACCTATATGCTTAACAGCAACCAGATTGCGGTGGGGGATCGGAACTAATTCAAGATGTTGCATATAGAACATGTCTTATTGTATCTTTTAAATATGAGCCTATACTTGACATATTTTGTCCTGAATTTAGTGCGGTACTCAACAACGTACCAATTGCGGTAACGTATGAGACACATTCCAACAAAGTTAAGATGGATCATCAAATCGATAATGCTAATTAATCATCAAATATTGTATGTTTTTTGGCCCATAGCTTGATGATAAGTTATGTCTGCATTTCCAAAGGGGTCTTTTATCTAATGGTTTCTAATTGTATCAGTTTAAAGAGGAGCAATAGGTGAATATTATCGACACAATTTGAAAACAACGCCGTTCTAAACTTCGACAGTGACACTTAAACAGGAGATAATTGCCTAGATTTGCTGGGCGTAGTGTAAACACCAAGCTTACGTTTTTGACAAAACCCTGTGACATGCTTAATTAATACAGCTGTGCAAAATGTACGGCCTGCAAAATCGTGTTAAACATTGATATTTGTGCGATAAAAAGACGTTGATCTCATCATATAGAGCGTAAATGCCGTTCGTAGGATTGCACCACGCCTGTTTATGATCTATCGCCAAAGAGTTATGTATAATATTCGATTAAGAGGAGGATTGTCAAGGCTAGAATCAAACATAATCATCACTCAGTAGCACAAGAATGCAACCATTTATGACATGTACGCAACCGCTACCTTGATATTATGTTATAGAATGCCTTCAACTATCAACTTGCGGTGGGCAATAATAAAATTTGTAATCGTGCACTAGCTGTGTTATGAATACAATATATTTGTGTTTTGCAAATGGAATTTTCCAATGAAAGTATTGCCAAAGCATATGCCAAAGGGTAGCGTGAAACTCTTCAGCAAAGATTAAGGCAGTAAACAAACTAAATGGAAAAGCAATTAAATAATAAGAAATGATAGTATTTGCATTAGGCAGACAACCTAGGTTAATGAAGTAGATGCTAGCATTACAATGACGGACACCATTTATATCCATCATTGTATCCAAAGTACACAATTTGTATTATCCTAAAACAATACAAAGGAAAGTGCGCGGAGCGTACGGATTCATAACAACAATGTAATTGCATTACACAGGTCGATAGCCTGGAGTTTTAATCGTTGCATTTACAAATAATATGTAATAACATAGTGCAGGTTTCTGCAACTAAATTGTGTCAGACTAATAGCTCTTGATGACTTTTGTGCCATTCAGCGGACTGTTGGTTTATAACAGTCATGACAACCTCTCAATATCATTAGACATATCCGTATGCGATGTACATCAAAAGGTCAAATATGAAATATATTACAATAATAAATTGTTTATATGGAATATATGCGGACAGTCACAAACTTGTTGCATGAAGTGTATGATGCCCCGTCAAGCTGGATTAAATTACATGGCATGTAACATATAATATTTTTTGGGGATTATCAATGCCTTCCGTGGCAGTCACGTGAGAGACAGTCAGTAACCATTATGAACAAGTTACATTGGCTTTGGTCCCTGTTGTGGATATCTGTGGAGAAAGATAACTTTCTATAGTTGATCATATGCGTATCATTATCTTAAACCGTATATCTTGTTATAAATGTGAACGATGCGAAGTAATGAGAGCGATTTTGTCACAAGAACCTCACTCATTTGTCGGTTGTAACGGTTCTGTTTGTCTGGGAATAGGCTAGCTGCAAGCGAGCAAAAAATGAAACGCGGAGCAGTTTTGTTATGATATCAACAATTTACAAACCATTTTTGATGATTTTCGTTAATTCTTCTTTATTCAGTATTTACCAGTAACTCGTGAAATCCATTCAAAGAGATCCCACAATTCATTGCATACAACCATACTATATTATGAATGAAGCGTTTGTTTATACAATATAGGCACAATAAAACGATTAAGTTTACTCAATTGAAATATATTAAAATTCAAGCTCCATCGCACGTATCGTATGTTGAAAATACAGTCGGCACCATTCTGTCAACCTGTGGTTGGGCGATTGTAATTAACTGCATATTAATGATGTGATGTTTGATGTGCATGGCATCCGGCGATCTTTACACCGTCATCTTGTATCAACAAGTCGTTCAGTCTAGCAAAAGCTTTGTCTGACTCAACAAAATCTAATACAGACCTTAACATTGTTAGGGATGTCTGTATTATTTTCGTAGAGTGTTACGACAAAATATTAGTGTAAAACATGGCAGTGATATTTATTCATCATATATGTCAGAACACATTGTCAAATGCCCCATATTCCTTATATCAACGGCAACTGCAAAAACGTGTTAATATGACGATGGGTATAAATCTGGATACGCTGTCGCTTAAAAGTAAGTGTGTGATCGAACTAGGGAATTTTCATTGAGTAAGTGTTTAAAAAATAGGTTGCCGAATATTAAACACTGTCAAGGCTGTGTTTTGTATACATTTAAATTAAACGCGACAGTGACGTTAGTTAAATTCCGATTATTTTCGGTCCATATGCTGCTTAAGTAGGAATACATGGTAGCATTCAGTGGAGGTACTCTGTCTCAATTGACATTCAGGAACAGCTATTTACTTGCATCCGGTCACTTGATCGATAGAGATTAGCAAATGTCCCCTCATCAAAGAGAGTTCGATATGCTACCCATGGAAGACTACTTCCGCCAGCTATTTATCTTCTTCATGACTAATTTAACAAATGAACCCGCCCAAATATTTTTAAGTCCTTTGATACTTAAACAACCCAGATAAAAACCATACTTGGCAGGTCAATAACCCAGGAGTTCTCTCTACTGTGGTCGAGACTGTAAAGGCATAAAAAAGGTTTGATCACATTTTGCCAACACCTGTATGCATCTACTACTGTTCGATGAGCCTCGGCTCTATAGGCAAATGTTGCAAGCGCTGAGATCAACACATTTCTATCATAACATCAAACGAAAATGAGTCCAAATTTAATCTCATTCAAAATATGGTTGTATGCGAGTTTGCACTTTCACCTCTATACAGTTTCCATCAGAAAATTAGACACGGCATGAGTTGCGCATACGATGAGGATATTATATTCAATCGACGAAAAAACAGCCCATTCGACCACTGAATATATATATGTGCGTTAATATATATATATATATATATACATATATATATAGATATATATATATATATATATATATATATATATAATATATATATATATATATATATATATATATATATATATATATATATATATATATATATATATATATATATATATATATATATATATATATATATATATATATATAAACATATATATTTATGTGTCCCATAGCCTCCAAAGTTATCCCACATAAGAGCATGTGTTATGATGTATGGGAACTAAGCGTCCTTGTGCGTGTGAGTTAGATATGCGCATGCACCAGGCATGACTGTGGTTTGCCATCCTTTTCTAAACTACCTCATTGCCACTGGTGTGTTTTAACATTACGAATCTGAAGATAAACCATATAAGAATTGGCGGCTTGCATTTTACATCGATTATTTATGATTAATGCTGTAATTTAGTATTTACCTAAATTGATAGAAACCACGGCATGGATGTTAATGCTGTTGACGAAGATAGCACCACAACATATGCGAAATGCAGCTGTTGTGGGATGGAAGTGAGGAGTGTCAATGATACCGGCGCTGACATAAGATAACATATATTTCCTTTCCATCAATCTCTTCAGAAGCAACGTTATCTAACCCTTGTATCTGACTTATCAGCTGCTATCTACCATGCGTTGTTTGCGGTCGGTCACACATGCTGCTGTGTAATGATTGAGACGCTTATGGTGACAATCCGTGTAGATTATCAGGGACCTGCTTAATTAAAGCCGCAAGGCCCATGAAGACCACTTTTTGTAATAGCCTATTAAACCTTATGGACACAACCATAGGCAAGCTTCCAGCAAGATGAATGCTTAATGTGCCGTAACCCTATGAGGTGCCAATTTGAGGCATTGTTTGTTGCTGTTGCATCTTACTATCCAAGTGCCTATCGCACGAAAATTCATGTCATTTTTTTCGCCAGATTACGGAAATATAACCCAGAAGTACCTATTCTGTCTATGTATTAGTCGCCAAAGTGCGCGCTTTCGGATCGAAATTCGACTTTAAAGATGAGTCTGGCGTATCGAGACGACGAGCTCATGAATAATTAATCTCCCTTACCTGACGTCAAACGCATGGTTGACCTAGATAATGGCTGCCGCAACTTTTTGTCGGGCGCGCTAATTTTCATTTTTTTTTCGCCAGATTACAGAAATATAACCCAGAAGTACCTATTCTGTCTATGTATTTGTCGCGCTTTCGGATCGAAATTCGACTTTGAAGATGAGTCTGGCGTATCGAGACGACGAGCTCATAAATAATTAATCGCCTTACCTGACGTCACATGCATGGTTGACCTAGATAATGGCTGCCGTAGTAATATTTTTACGTTTACACTCATAAATACTCTTAACGTAGTATACTCTATGCCATACGTAATCAGCGTTTAAATTTCTGTTGGCGTGTAGCATCCATCCGTTTTAAACCCACCATTTGCACCCCACGGTATTGTAGTAGTAGGAATCTCTATGAAAATTTCCAGTTGCATAAAAAACTGACGTTTTTGTTGATAGTGCGAGGAACCTACCGTTTTTATAAGTACACATGTTGTTGAAAAAATATTTCAATCAAACAACAGCACAATGTAATCACTTATGAGCCGAATATATATCTTTACAAAAGGATCTAGCGCAGCCTACATTATTGCAAATGCTGTTCCCTCTCGTGCCCTACGCTTGATATTTATACGGATCGGATGAAGTTGCCCATTAATTCTATTCATTGTATTCGGAAGATGCTGAGTCTGCACTTCCTCTATACATTACTTCCTAAAAGATGGGCGGACTTTCCCTTAGATTGCACCGCCGCGTCTGTTCCTAGGGGAATATGCAGATTTGCTTGCTTCCCGATTACACATGTACTATATATAACCTAACTTGGGGGTGTTAAATATGCCCAAGCGTTGAGAAGAACCCTAGTAAGCTGGCCATATTATATATACCCTACACGTTGTAGATGTATAACCGAACAATTTAATTATGTTATTGGCTAATGGCAACTTAGCGTGCAGCAGCTGCATATCGCTTGGCTTTAATAACTGATAACGTTGTTGTCAATATTTGTGGTATCATATCAAATTTGGTCGATTGATCTGGGCATATTACCTCAGCATGCACAATATTTGTGATGTTTTCTTCTCGATATGGTTTGCGAATTTCTGTCCTGCATCTTTCATTTGATTTCATTTGTACACACGGGCGCAACAAAGATATACAGCGTTACAAATAACCGACTGAATCCTCGTGCGATGCTGGTGTACTGTTCTGTTTTCGTTAAACGTGGACTAATTGGACTGCGTGAAAGAATGCAAATGTTGAATTGAAGTGGGTATGTTAAGTGGTTCATTTTGTGGCAAGCCTATTATTTGGTGATTTATTTACTGAATGCAAATATTCTTTGCTCTAACTAATATTGTTGGGTCTGGCACCTTGAGTGAACGTGATGTGGCTGTGGTTGTGATTTTCATTCCACATCTTCCTACTTGAAACATACATAGTATACATCTCTATGAGTTGCACCAGAGGGGCAAGAGGGACCTAAAATAATCTAATTGTGTGTGTCATAACAATAATCGGAAGGGATGTTTAAGAGAAGCTGCGCGACCAATAACCGATCATCCGGAGTAAACGGAAGTACCATTGAATGAAGGTCAGTATTGTGCTGCCCTCTGCGTTCGCCGGTTATCTTATTTGTTTTATAGCTGTTCGCTAGGGGCGTTGCCGCTCTGTTTTGTGTGGGAACGAAGTACGTTGTCAAATTCGTCGTATAACTTTTCCCCAGAATGTTCGGAAAACGCAGTTAACTACGGTGTGAGTTATTTCAGTTGTTTTGTATTGTATTCATGTATAATATACCCACCTTTAAGCTTGTATGCATCACCTGTTGTTCAGAAATGTGTTCCGTTGTATTAGTGCTTTCGGTGTCAGTCGGTTGTTGTTTTCTTTCAAGTTATATAACACACTATGTGTGTCCCACACTTATTTGAACTTCTTGTTTGCCTCTGCAGTTTTTTACCCTTTGGTCCACGAGAGGGAGAAATATACAAGGTGTTTTCACATCTACGAGTGTATACCTTGTGAATCGGGATCGGTTTCGCTATCTGTAATTCTACGGTGCTCCAGGGCATGTGGGAGGCAGTACAAGTATATAGATAAATGAGTCGATAAGCGAATGAGTGAGTGATTGAGCGAATAAGTTAGTGAATGTGTGAGTCAGTTGATGAGTGAGGGATTGAGTGACTTGGTTCGTGCAGGTGTGGGACGGTGAGGGAGTTCCGCTTTTTTTATCTCGGTTGTGCAATGCGTGCTTTGGACAACCATTTGGTTATTCATGCATATATTCTATATCATCTAAAATGATTTTGGGCCGCGTTGTATGCGCAAGGGATGTGTATGCACCCTTATCGGACCTCGTAAATAGCAGGCTGACGACAGATTTGCATGCATCGACGGCTTTGCACAAATATTCACCCCCCAAAACAAAAGGTCAAATACTGTGTACTCTACTGCGAATGTTGTAATATTTAACCGAATTAAATGGCTTCTTGTGGGTTTTTTCTGTGTACAACCAATTCAAGTAACCTTATCGATCTCTTTTGTTACCATTCACAGTTATAGATGCAGACTGTTTTTCACCGACCTTTGGTTTGCTTATTTCCGATCATCATCGCACTAGACTGAGTTGCTAGAAATTCTTACCGCATAGCCAGTAGAAGTGTCCCTATGAGGGGAGGTACAGGCTATACGATAGATCCGCATACGTGATGACTATAGAAGTCATTATCAATCGTAATATGACTGCATGCAGTTAACTCTTCAGTTGACTAACTGGGCAGTCATAACGTTGGTTGCAACGGATCCACTCGATGGAAGCTAGCGTTTCGCCTACATTCCGGCCAATACACTTCTGTAAGTATGCATTTAACCATCATGTCATCATGGGTATGTGATGTGGTGTTTTTCTTATTTATTACATAAGCAGTTTTGGCGCGTTAAAACCTAGCTCTTATGTTACGTTCATGGGACCCACTGTACTTCATTTCATGTATTAGTCAGTGAGTGTTGAGTGAGCGAGTGAGTGAGCGCGTGAGTGAGCGAGTGAGTGAGTGAGTGAGTGAGTGAGTGAGTGAGTGAGTGAGTGAGTGAGTGAGTGAGTGAGTGAGTGAGTGAGTGAGTGGTGAGTGAGTGAGTGAGTGAGTGAGTGAGTGAGTGAGTGAGTGTGTGTGTTTGTGAACACTCATGTTTCGTTGGGCATGAGCACTAATATCGACTCTCTGTCCTTGTTGAGATTAACTCTGCTGTGGTGTCGACAATGTAGGTGTTAGCAGGATGCCATGTATGTCAGAATAAGTATCCAAAATATCATTACACTATATATGTTTGACTACATAATCAGTATCGTGAACGAGAGCATTCGTGTATGTATTGTACTTGTTTCCAGTAGTGCATCTGCTTTGATTTCAACATCTACATATTGGCTTAGCGATTTGCCAAGACAGTAAGTACTAGACATTCACATCGAACCCGCTATAACTACTCATACATACTTGCAGAACAATTCATTCTTTATCTGGAAAGAAAATATTAGACCGCCATTTCATACCCGCTTCAATAACTGAAAATATTGGTTCATTTACGTTTTCCTCTATATATATGAGTATATTACCTCGGCATGCAATATATATGCAATCTGTTCTCTTCGATATAGTAAGTATACGTCTATTCAGCGTTTCAGCTAACGTACCCACTCCTCGCGCTATGCTGACGCATGATACGTAAAACTAGGGATATATCATATTTATCCATGTCTAGTAATCACACTGGTGTGGGGGGAGGGAAGGGGAATGAACAACCATTATGGTACTGGGTATGTTTCATCAGTTTGGCGGTAACTACATAACCCAGTATCGTGAATACTAAATCAAATTATTATTTTGATAGCTTGTTATTAGTATGTTTGGCTCCTAGAATTAACGTGATGTGGCTGTGGGTCTGTCTTTAATTCGAAGGACTTCCAGCCCAGAACCGACATATCAAAACAACGTACGGTGCATCGAGTAGTATCGGAAAAAAAAAGAATGACTTATGATAACTTCACCATGCGTGTTAAAACTAAACAACTGGACGAGAGAACTTGCGCAAGCAATGAACTAACAGCTGAAGAGAATGAAAGTTATATTAACTGAGGATCAGCTGATGCAAATAAGACGGCGGAAATTTCTCAGAATAAGACGATATGAGAACACTTTATTGGTAAATGAGTAATTATTGGGTTTAAATTACAAACTGAACATATATCTATATTTATATATATCTATAACTATCTACAGGGGCGCAGTTGGGCCTATTACGAAGTATAGGCCCACTTGGTATGGGGGGTTCTGGGGACCTCCCCCTTTATTTTTTTAAACTATAGACCCAATATGGTGGGATTCATTTTTGGAAACGATGTGTAGGCCCGGGCCTACCGTGCCTATTGGAGCTACGCCAATGATCTATATCAATATATATATATATATATATACCGTATATATATATATAGATATATAGAGATATATATATAGATATATATAGCCATATATCTATATCACATATATATATATATAGATATATAGATATATATATCTATATAGATATATACTATATATATATATATATATATATATATATATATAACTATTTGGTCAGCAATACTTACATGTATATTACTGTCATATACATCATACCATGTATCCCATAATATATATACATATATATAGATATATATATATATATATATAGATATATATATATATATATATATATATATATATATATATATGTATGCATATATATATGTTTGTGGGTATATATATATAACATATATAGATATATATATATATATATATATATATATATATGGGAAAAACTATTTGGTCAGCAATACTTACATGTATATTTACTGTCATATACATCACGGACCATGTATCCCAAACAAATAATATATAATATATATATATATAGCACACACACACACATATAGAGATATATATATATATATATATATATATATATATATATATATATATATATATATATATATATATATATATATATATATATATATATATATATCTATATCTATATATATCTATATATATATATATATATATATATATATATATATATATATTAACAACTAGTTGGTCAGCAACATTTACATGTATATTTACTATCATATACACTACGGACCTGGAATTCCAATGGATTCCCAAATGTTGTTCACTTCAGTTATCCATGTATGAATAGCAAATAACAAAATCACTTAGTTCGGAAACATACGAAAAGATTACAATCGGCCCACGCTAATGCTCAAGGTTAAGGAGATCACAATGAGGCCGTTGGTTCTGTTGCCCATCGGAATATCACGCTGCGTTCTTAGGCAGATCGCGTTTGGTAAACATTATGTTACCCATAAGCAATTGAGCTTCTACTTGGATTCGGCAGCTCTTAAAGGGTACACATGCAATAAAAGCATAGAAAAAAGCAACATTAATGTGTTTATTTAAGTGTGAATTACTGTCTAACCATCCATGGGATGTGTGTAATACACGCGTAAGCAGAACATCTGAAATGAGCCTTAAGTAAACGACGCTTAAAACGGATGTTAGCGTTATGGTGCCAAATGAGCCCTATTGACTTGCTGCTCGCTGCTCTATGAGTTTCACTCGGACAAAAGTTAGGTGACTTTGTGATGGTCCAGAACGTTGTTTGTGGTGCACTCATTCAATGTACCAGCGACGTTTAAGTGTTTAATTGTTTGATGTAGACAATACATCGCCTTTTTAGTTTATATCCTTGTACATTGTTACCATCAGAGTCTCATATTATCTCATCGATAAGAGAAGAGAATAAATGTAGGCACGTTTTAATAATATTATCACAAAATAATCATCGCGGCATATTTCGGCCAATTTATCCCAGATTTCTCCGGTACAAAAAAAACCTATAAGTTATTGATAGAGTTTACTATACCATATTGTAGGTTTACAGCAGAACATAATTGACAAGCAGCATAATGGTTTTCCAGTTTACCCCTTGTCCATGGAGAAGGTTTTGCCTAGGTCATTGTGCAATGTAGAAACGTACGCCTTGTTTTAATCGACGTTGAAAACTCTGTAGTTGACTTTGAGTAAGCAAGCATCCCAGCGAATCAATAACCCCCGACATGTGAATACGCGCCTGTTTATCCGGTAAATTAGTGTTTAACTCCTTCCTGGGAAGAGTGTGCTGAGTAGATATAAGCCAATTGCTTGCGAGGGACTCAGGCAATGCCTTTGAAGTGTTAGCAGTATATTACGATATATGTTTACATTTGCGATCTTACCAAAAATCACTACCACCGTTCTTTGATAGATAATCATAAGGCCTAGAGCCAAAATCGTGACATAGAGTGACACGTAATGCATTGATTATTTTACCAGCACAAAGAGAAATATAATTTTAGAAAGAAGCCATTTGTACCATGGAGCTTAATCGTTTGTCCCACTATTGTATCTTCAATTTATTATTTCATTGCACTTAATAACTGGCAATAATACCACAGTGTGCATGTGTGCCGAATAATTGTGAGATATAGCATTATGGTTGTGTATGACTGTCACTTGTTTTTACGCTTATTTTGTACGATCGAAATCACTATTTTATATCAGTTTTTTGGTTTTAAGAAATCGTTACATTATCAAATGCTTATGTGACACCAACATTGACAAGTGTTTGTTTAACCATGGCTCGGACGATTCGATCAAACCTCTTATAAATAGTTTCAGTTAAGTAAGTAACTTCGCTGACGTTGGTCAGCATATAGTAGCCTGCTATATTTGAATAATTGGTCGGAGACGCAAATTCATTTATGTTTAATTGGCTGTCCAGATAATTGCAATATGTGCTGGTGTTCTGGAGTAAACAGATGGTCGAAACAATCACATTATATATTGTAATTGTCGGATTATAAGGCTGACGACTGGATGCCAGATAATATTTAGGACATGTCTCTTGCAATTGTGGAGGGTTTGCATTTGATTTGTTCTTGATGACCTCCTTGTGCATCAATCAACAGCACTGATGGCCATAAAAACAGGTCCAGCTGATCATGATGCATTGGTAACAAATATCAATGGCGCCGCTCATCTCTCCATTAGGTTTTGAAACCGATCATCACATTAATCTGGATAAACGTGGAAGGCATGGTAACACTGCTACCTGACAACGCGATGGCGCTATGTCTGCAAAGACCAATGCTCCCAATAAACTGAACTCAACAATATTCACTGGTTCTGCCCGGTGCTTCTTGATACCACTAAACATCAATAACCTCGTTGTAACATATTTTCAAATGGACGTAATGATGGTCAACAATATATATAGTTTCTTAGATCTGCAATTTATTTGCCTAACGTTTCTTAATAATTGACATTATTGTATCCTGTTCTTTGGTTAGTTTAACCTGAAAAGCATGTGCACAATTTGCCGGGCTCTGCAGAGGCGCGATTTCATTTTTTCTGTATCTGATGAATCATTTTTGCGAGATCGAAGCACGTAGTACTTTACTCACTTACACTTTGAGTATGAATAGGACAGGATATTGGTTGTGAACAATATATTGCTCGCACATATTTGAATAAATGCTTCTAGGCACAAATCATTCGATCGATTGCACCAGTAAACATCAGGGTTTCAGCTTCAGTTAAACTCTATTGATTTTTATCGTGATATGAAATGTCAAGATACAAAGACTGACTTACCCAAATAATGATTGTCGTCCGTCACATCACTTTAAGATGTAGTTGGAAATGCGTTGCCGGTGGTGAGGGTTCAAATCATCGATCTAGAAATGAGTGTTCTACAAAAGGTAGGATGATATGGCTCGTGAAATAGCTGTGGCAATTTTTGTGGAGGATGATAAGATAAAACACACAATCGGGATATTGCCCTGAAATTTTCGTTCAGTGCCGGCGTATGGCGCAACATATTGCAATTAGAACAAGATCATGTGTGAAAACAAGCCAAAAGTTATCGCGGATTAATTGCCTCAGTATCGTATTGGACGTTCGCCAATGTTTTCGGAGAACACGTCCCCTTTGTTGGCCTTACCTAAACATGAAAGATGTAGAGGTCAACGAAAAGTTGATAACTTCAGTGATTCATTGTCGGTGTGCTGCCATCTTAATCTTGATGCTTAATTGATAATGCTTTGCTAAATGTACCACTCGTGTATTCACTCGCACGCGTGATGTGTCTATGTAATACAAGAGCCTACAGCTCTAGACATCTTGATCAGTCACGGACGCACTTCCATATTTATTTCTATATGCGTCCGGTTCTATTCCTGTGAGAAGAGAACATCCGTCAGTTAGAATACAACGACATTCGAGTGATGCAAAAAGCAGGTGATTTAACTTATGGCTCATCTCCTACCACTGATGAATCACACAACACAGCCTTCCACTTATACAGCTCATTTCTGTCGTGTATCGCAATGCCTGGTTCTTAGATGTACTCAAGAGAGGTAAATGGTGTATTTGCAGTGCGTTTCGTTCGTCTGTGCAACGTGTCATGCTGAATGATTCCGCGCGTGAAAAATACACCACATTATCAACGCCATTGACAATTGTAGCTCATCTTCTTGATTTAGGGGTCATTAAACAGCACAAATTATAATATGTTCCAAGTTAATGTCCAAAGTTGTGTATTATTATGTTGGAAAATTACATCAGCACTGTACGCATTATTCATTGCAGGCATTTTGCCAGGATTATGTGTTTTTCAGAGCTTATGATAATGTTTAAAATTGCTATCAAATAGATACGAGAATGTTCTAAGCCAACTCATGTCTCAATGTTGAAAGAAATAGCCGACAGGATAAGTGATATCGCAGCTCTGCTAATTTACCCTGAGAATAGCTAGGTTCACCTGCTATTCCCTATTATAGAATATTAAGGTTAAACAACGAATTGCAAATTTCTGTGTGATGTCTTTTCGCTGCTTTCAGCAATGGTGCCCCAATTGGCATGACCGAAATATGCGCTGCTTCGCTGTACAATGACAATGACTATTGCCATGCTTTTTAGCGCTCTTCTCATTTCATTGACCAATGCCCACTTATGCAGCAGATAATGGCTGAATTTCCTGCAGGCCCATCGGCGGGTACAAAGTCGTTAACGCAGCTATAGTCATTACATTGGACGTCCAGAACGATGTGCAAATACTTGATATAAGCGACAGAGGGGACCTTAAACTTTATTCATCAAGAAATAAGCAAATCACGTATATATACGAAGACGGGCGACTGGATAGATTATCTATAGGGATGCTTACCATACACAGTACTGTGGCGCTCTCCGGAAAGCATATCTTTGCCGCATCCACTACCATGCCGCGACCTCAATGCCAACATGATGCATCGTTAAGTGAACCGCCTGTGAAATCTTCATGAATAATAGACGATTGGCTGATTTCCCTTGTGCGTTGTTTCAAAGAGTCAATTGAAAAATCCAAGGCGGTTACATGCACTTTCTGAAAGAATTCATAGAATGTACGAAGTTGATTTATTATCAATTCCGGTTGATGTAAAATAATCAATAGATAAGGAGATCGTGTTTGTTCTGATTCCTTTTGAATTAGCAAAGAAGAGTATACTTGCCAGTATTGATTCAACAATACTTCCTGTACAGATTCAGGCGTGAAGTGCACGTCATTTTGCATATTGGTGAGGGTCAATTAAACTATTAGTTGTTAACCTGAGGTGTAATAATGTTCAGGAGGTAACACCAATACTCTTAAGGAGTCTTGCGGATGGAATGGCTTAATTGTATTTGTTGGATTAAAAGAAATACATCATTCTCGGGGTTTATAAACATTTAATTAAATCATTATATATGTACTTTTCATAATATGTGTACACATCAATACATTTAGTCGAATAACTCCTGAATCAAACAAGAGCTACCTAATATTCCCAAGATGAAGCGTGGATTAGCTGTACGACCATTTTTGTGGGGGCTTGCATTTGACTAGTTGTACATGATCTCTTGGTGTATCAATCAACACTGAAGGCCATATTAACAGATCCAGCTAAGCATGATGCATTTGTATCAAATATCCACGGCGCCGCTCCTCCCTCGATACGGTTTGGAAACCAATCATCTCATTGATCTAAATAAAATTATCTGTCATGGGCACAACATAAACAGACAACGCGATGTCGCTATGTCTGCAAAGAACAATAGTTCCAATAAACTGTACTAAGCAATAGTTACTGGTTCTGCTCGGTGCTCTTTAATTCCACCACGAGTACAAATTATTCTATTGACGTTTAACAGACAAACCTGTAATGAATTCACCACTCTTGTCTCCACACGCATCTCTACCAAGCACGGACGCTCGAGCATATTTAATTCAATATGCGCCCGGTTTAGTTCATATGAAAAGGGAACATCCGTCAGTTACAATACCACGGCATTCTAAAGGTGTTAAAAACAGGTGGATGCCATAGCATAAATTGGTACATAATGGAATGGCATCTTTGTGCATTGGTCGCCATTGATCACCACACATTAAGCGTCTAAACACACATATGAAACGGCGTTTAGACCGTAAATGTTGTCGTTCATGATTATCTTAATGGGTAGTATTAAACATATAAGCTTAAAAATTAAAAAAACCCTTTGTGTACATTTTCTGAAGTATAGAATGATGTTTGGTCTTTGTCACCAATTTATAATGGTTGCATCCAGGAAAAAAATTTGAACCTGTGCAAGTTGATCAGTTTTTGAAATTGTCGGCTGTTATGCACGTGATTTGTCGAAACAACGTTTGCCGAAATTTTCTCCGGAATACATCCACTTCCCAGTGGCGACCTAAATGCCAACGCGACGCATCGTTCAATTCACCGACGGTGGACTCTTCATGAATAATAGGTGATTGAGTGGTTTCTTGTGTGCGTTGTTTCAAACAGTCAATTGAAAAACCCAACCTACAAAGCATGTTAATAGATGGTAAGGCTTCAATGCGCCGTCATACATTTTAGACGATTCAATTACTGTAACACGACCCATATGCAACTTATAACCCGCAAATTCATCATGAAACACATCTACACAAAACTTTACTATTTAAGTTGCACCGGCTACCCAATTGACATTCATGCTGACAAAATTCTAGCAATTGTCTTCTGTAGACACACGGGCGCCAGTTCCTTCTTGCAAATGCCAGCCGCTATTCATGTAGCTGTCATTGATAAATTACCTTTATATCAAATTGACGCCGGGAAGTTCTTCACGCCATCCGCTCTCTACAAAAAGGTGCTAGACAGCGTCATAATAACCCTGCGGATGTTAATGATTCACAGATTTTCCATGTATATACTTTTGGGTGAACTAAAAGTATCCAAAACTACAAATTATAATGTAAATAGCTAAAGGTCATTATTATGACCATAGCTATTTTTTTGAACTGTTTTCCAGTTACGGCGCTGTCCATTGCATTTCCTTGATGTAAATCCGTAAAATCCAATCACACGTAACATTTATAAATGCTACGTCACCCTAGAAATATGGAAAGAATTGGCTTGGCTCTCAATTATATCGAAAAAAGGACATGAACATTCCGTTTTATTTAAATCAGCAAATTATACCCATATACAATGCACCTAGTGTAATTTGATTAATTGGTGACAGTCGTGTCGTTTAACACACGTTGCGAATCCAATATTAGTTTAACTCTCGTCCAAATAGAAGATATGACTTTCATTCACCTCGCGATGTGTTAATTAAACCCTAACGAAATGTCACTTATTTTCACTGAACTAATTGATGATATTCAAAGAGCGCTTGATATCGTTTGATTAAAACCGTTTCGCAAACGTCCGGTGATCAATCTTTACGCTAAGAATACATGTACAGCCCAATTGTTATACGAGACTTGCGTCAGCCCAACGATGTGTTTGCTGAAATTAGTGTGGATACTAAACAAAGAAAATTGCTTCCCGATGTAGGCAATGTGGTTCTTGTTTTAAGGGCATCGTACTCGCGGTAGGTCAAGGTACAAGTGTCGGCCCGTGGGAGTACCTTTGGGTTTTTATATATGTAAATTGCTCAGAGGACGTGTTTGATGTACCAGATGAAATGTTTTCTTATTAACTATAACCATGCGTTTAATGTATGTAAACTGTTTAGTCTTATCATGAAAACTTCATGATTTCGCTTACGTTGTTCTATTGGTTCTCGCCACAAAAAGCCAAACGCAATGGTTGGCAACACCATATCATAAATACTCCTCAAAGATGAAAAATTCAAAAGCATTCGACGGCAAAACTGTCCCTGTACCTGTCCCTCTCTGTCTGTCTCTCTGTCTCTGGCTAGGATTATCATCGAGATATATGTAAACCATAGGCTGGTATCCATTATTCTTTCACCGATATATTGCTTGTATGTTCTGACACGCACCAGTCGAATGGTTCCTCCATTCAACTCTGATGCAGCCAGAACGATGTGTCCCATTGTTTTGCGTCGTATCCTGCAAGCGGTACGCGCATCACGGCTTATTTTAATCTTCTTGAGCTCGGTCGCCGCCTTTTATTCTATTGTATTTGTCTTTGTTGGTTCGCAATATTCAATTGAGATAAAGTATCTTTCAACAAGCGACATAAATACTCATATTATTGATAAATCCATTGAAGGATTCAGGAATTCGGCGCAACATGATTAGATATTGGACTCTTTATAATTATATCTATACTAGTTGTTTTTATAATGACCAACGCCATAGAAAATTGCTCTTTCTGCTTGTCTTATAAGATTTCATATTTGTACGTTAACTGCAGTCTATGACCCGAGCATTTTATTTCCGTCGAAATCATCTTGAATAATCGACGATTGGCTGGGTTTTCTGGTGCGTTGTTTCAAAGAGTCAATTGAAGAACCCCAAATAACGTTAATGGAATGTAATGCTCAAATGCGCTTTTCTACAATTTGTACGGTTAGATTTTGATATTGATATTTTAGCCAAGTATAAGTATAGTAATATGCTCTGCTACTTTTGATGGATTACACAGAATATGTACTTTTGGCACATAATACAATAATACAATATACATTTGGCACATAAAATGTCTTATCAGAAAGGACAAACGGCATCAAGACCAAAGTGAAATATAGAGACTATTTTAATATAGCTGCAACCATTTGCATTATTTCTATTATGTGCTATGATACACAAAGGAATGTACAAGATGCACTGCAAAAGTAACGATGTGTGTCTCTGGTAAGCATTTAAGTTATTCTAATGTAACCATAAATCACTTATCCCCATTTGTATGATTTCGCTTGTTTGTATCAACGTTAAAATCATAAATCATAATTTTTGTACTTTGCAGGTCCATATAACTTGCATATCGTTGCATTGATCTGTGGTTGTTCAGACACCAAACATAACAGAATCGTTGGTCAAGGACCGTCTACGAAGATAGGCAATAGCGACTTAATGTTAATCACCACATATTTATGCTTTATAAATCAACAATTTGAGGAGGCTATGAAGTTTAACCTGGTACTTTCAATACAGATATTTACATACATTTAAAAGTCTAGATGGTAATAGCCTAGCATATCTGTCAAAGAATGCATATTTGGCGTGGGCACTCATCCCATCGAGTTAGTTGATTGCAATATCCCATAGTCCCAGAGTTCTGCGGTAGAGCTCACCCGTACCTATGTTAGCTCTTCCGTAGAGAACTATCAATTGTATACGTCGTTTTTGGAAACCAATTAACGTTACAAATAGGAGCTAAAGATTGTACGGAATGGCCCTTTCATAACAAAACCAGCGCTTGAGTTATTGGTAACATGAGTTATATGTACCAGCTTATATATGGTTGAAATTGCGTATTCAACAACATAATGCATAATGTAATGACGTATTGCTGTGGATGTGAGCTTATGATCCATCACATAGGAATGTGGGTTGCTTGCGCTTAGAAGATAAGGGATGCTTAGAAAACAGAATGTAATCAAATATTTAGCTGGTGAGAATATAGCGAACGGTTCGCAAGGAAATCAAGACTGATGTTGGGATTTAAGTAGCTCACAGATCACGTTGATAATGTCCAACGAAATTCTGCGAAACCGCGGCTAGTCGCGTGAGGGTTCATTTTATTAACATACCTCTTGCTTCATATGCAACAGTTTAGGCATACTCCAAAACGCACAACCCCTATATGACACGAGTAAGCGGAGGCTTACTTTTTTTTTATATAACTCATTTGATTCCGCACATCTATAATTATAAGCCAATAACTAAAAACATATTAGCACTTCAGAACCGTAAACCGATGGTTACGTAAAGTCAAACAGTTTCCCTACAGAAATCACTGTGCGCGTTTCGGGTTATGATAAACTGTAAATGTTATATTAATATTTGTGTAATATCATGCATTACAAGAAATGATTTGCTAAAGAGCCAAAAGGCTATTATTACCAGGCAATTATTGCGAAGATGACAGTGCGTAATCATACCAGATCATTAGGATTCGTATCATCGGATAACTTTTACCTGATCTAAAACAACGAATTAGCTTTGTTCCCGTTGCATAAAAATTCCACTGGCTTGCAGCCTCTCTGTCACTAGCTTACTGCGCTTGAATTAATCTAATGACAATACTGAATCGATATCTTATGTGTAAATCAATGGTTTGAATCACGCCTGCTGGCAATGACAGTCTGAACTATAGTCTATGTTTGTTTCTTTGCATGTCATTATATGTTCATTCTACCATACAGAAACCTTGACGCCCGTATCGTGCATGGGTACTTAACATAAAATACCACAACTTGTGTCGTTTTGCTGTTAATTATCGACAACAAAGACCATTACATCATGACTGAGACTGTTCCTATGTAAATGTTTTTAAATGCTTTGGTACTAGACCTCAGATACTGTCCATCGTTTCTACGTTTAGTTTGGTTTTCCGGACAATTGGCAGCACATTCTATGTCACT
>CM067353.1:77592896-77665396 GCA_034190875.2 Urechis unicinctus | reverse complement strand
TATAATCCAGCTCAATACTATACCGACTAGTTTTAATTGACTGCCCCACATATGCATAAATGGAAGACATATTATGTACCTGAGCCAGGGCATGGGGGCGAGTCTATTTCACCGACCCTGATACCCACGAGGTACAGGTCATCACTCACTATGGAAACACCCACCTCTACGAATCTGTCAGACAAATGTTTGAGAAATCATCCACTGGATTTGTTTTCGAGGGTGCAAGCTGCACATCGATTTTATACAGCAGGACCGGGATGGAGCAAACACCACCTGGAGCACGTTTATCCTAGAAAGGTCGGAGGGCTTTATCACACCGGGTGTTACACGGATCAATGACAGCATTCGGACCTATGGCTGGGCAATTCATGGAGCTCAGGCACAGACTCGCTCAGCTATACTAGGCGCCGGCACGTCTTTTGATGCTCAGAAACTATTTCAAGCTTACATTGAGGATGCTATCAACTCACCAGGGGACATTCCGACATCCATTCGAAGATATCAAGACTTGCTCCAGAACGCATCCTCAAAGCGAGATTATGTTTTTGGGACAGGCCTATACATGGCTTCATCTGACATGATCTTGGCCATATGGAAGGTTGCTGGGCACAACAACCTTATCACCATTGCAACTGAGAAGCAGAAGATCGGGAGCAATAGTGATCTCAACGAGATTCCTGTTCTTCCAGCTAGAGGAATCTTTGACCCTCTATTGGAACCGGAAATGGGAGATGTAAGAGTCCCCTCTCCAGGCCTTCCAAGCGGCTTGGCCATAGGAAAGGCCACGAGGATGAGAAAACCGCTCTTATTGTAGGCGGAATTGTTATAGGCTTAGCTGTGCATTGGTTTGCTACGTAGTAAGTCACTGAGTATCTGGAGGATAACTCCCCCCACCGCCGCAGCTGCGGCCCATACATATTCTGCCATCCAACCAGACACTTTGGCAGCTGGCTTAAGCAGCCATGATACGATGGAGCCAGGCCAGGCCCTTCTGTTCAGCTGTTTTTTTAATCCATTTCTTTACACCGGGCTCTGGAGCTGGCGTCGGTGTTGGTGCCGGGGTAGCACTTGCGCTCCCTCCGCCCGTCAAAGCAACTACCAGGGTCGAGATTGCCAATCCAATCGCAGTGAGGAAGGAGGCGATTGTTATGCCCTGCTTCCGGAACAGGGTGCATACACGCTCAGCTAGCGTTGTGTCCTCGTTCAGAAGTCTGTTGATCGCTTCCCCGATGTGGTTAATTTGGGTTTGTAGACGTTCACGGTTTACAGAGGCAGCCTCTACATCTACATGGACAAGCCGTAGGTCCTGCAGCTCTGCAAGCTCATTTGCTTGGAATCTCCACTCGACTATCACCCCTCCCTTCCTCCTCCAGGCTAGCCATTTTAACTTCCCGATGTTTTAAATCCCTTTCTATCTCAGTTATCATAGCTAGGTTATTGACACAGCTCACCCCTCTGGGTCTGCATAGCCTTTGCAAGCCCAATAAGCTCACTGAGTGGTAGTTCGTTGTCTGTTTGTATACCCACGTCTTCAATAGGGGAGCGGATCTATGACCACCTGAGAGCTTTCTACCATTGTTTTAAGGGCCGACCCTTACATTAGTGATGACTGTTCGGAAACAAAGGCCCTAACAAAGAAGAGAGACATGTTATCCAAACAAGGTCTCAAGCAAAGTGATCAGGTTCTCACCCAAATGTATGACTCTGTGCTGAAGGACCTACATGAGCAGACTCGCTGGATAGTTCTCTTTATATCGGCTTTAATAGCAGCCCTTGCCTAAGTAACAAATTTAGGTTTCTTCATCTTGGGAGCAGTGCAATATATTAGACTTCGAAGGTGTAAACGTGTATTCATGGATCCTGATACCATTATTGATAAACTCCTTGAACAGGACACGACTAGCATAGTGGCAAGAGGAGGTGGGGGGGGGGGGGGGCAGTTGCACCGGAAATGCGGATATGTCTTCTAAGAGAGATAGGCTACCTGCTGTCATAGCGGGTGGTAAGTCCCGTCAGTACCTTTATTTGGAGCGCCTTACAATTGACCAGGTTGAATCAATGTCTGATGAAGAGATCATAAAGCTGTATGTGAGATACAAGGCTCGGCTCGGTGCCAGCATAACACGCACTCCAGGACAGACAGTGCTACAGCTATACACAAGCATTACTTGTACAAAAAACGCAAAAATGTATGAGGCAGGACAAAATTGTGTTGCAGCACGAAAAGCCTATCAAAATAAGCTTTTGAGAGAGCTTCGTGAGGCTAAGACCGCGCTTACAGACGCCTGAGACTAAGCTGTCGAGCCAATATCAACAAGCAAGCCCCTGGAAAGGGGGGCGTGGCCAACATGGGCTTTGCCTTTGGTTGTCGGCGGCGTGGGGGTGCTTGGACTAGCATTGTATTGGTACAGGCAGAGACTAGCCTCACACCCTAAACAGGTTGTGGTACAATAGCCTCCGGACGCTCATTTAAAGGATCCGTTTCACATGAAATAAGATGTCAACACCAATTACTGATGGAAAAATGCTCGTCAACGCGTTTTACCACGGTTTAGTAGATTCCCGGCATGACCAGATGAAGCAGCGGTTGCTGCTGCGCAAGAGAGTCTTCCCCTATGAGTTCATGGACGGCTGGGATAAGTTTGATTCCCCTCTGCCGCCAATCCAGGAGTTCTACAGCAAGCTCTCTGAGGAGGGTATATCTGCTATAGACTATGCCCATGCACAGAAAGTCTGGAGCGTGTTAGGGTGTAAAAACATGGGTGACTACTATGACCTGTACCTGCGGACAGATGTACTGCTCCTGGCCAATGTGTTTGAAGCATTCCGGAATTCCTGAGTTAAGCCGTACGGTTTAGGGCCGGCCCACTACTACACCAGCCCTTGCCTTTCGTGGGATGCACCTTTTAAGAGCACAGGAGTAGAACTCGAGCTACTCACCAACTATGACAAGCACCTGTTCATTGAGAAAGGTCTACGAGGTGGTATAAGCATGGTGTCCCGCCGCCACGCTAAGGCCAATAACCCGCTGGTGGATGACTTTGACCAGGATAAACCCTAGGATGTACTCGATCTTGATGTCAAGTCGGGATGACACCCTGGCCTATGGGCACGTGTTGATCTGTTGAATAGATGAGGGATGAGGTATAGAAGTGAGATATTTGGAATCAAAGTATGAGGACCTTTTGGAGCGCGTGAGAGAAGAGCTTATTCCGCAGGGTCCCGGCATAAATTGTTGACATTGCTGTCGCCCTCTTTGGTGGCCCTGGTGAAAATCGGCTGGAAGCGCTGGCTGACCCTGTAGTTGTATAGGAAGTGGAAGTGCGCTCGCACTTCAGGCTGGCTCCTTTTCTGTAGGTGCGTCTATTTGGAAACTGCGTTCGTACCGCCACTCTCTATACTACTGCCATGTCTCTGTACATACAGAATTTGACATACATTTTACGGAAATGGTTAATTGACAATAATATTGCAATTCGGTTCAGCCAATAATAACCCTGATAAGCATTGCTGCCACCGATTGTATTAAATCTGTTTACCCTGCGCATACGATGCATGGTGTATGTTTTGATAGGATTTACATTTTGGACGTATTTGTTGCAGTATTATACCACCTAAACCACGGCAGAGTAGTATAAATATATATAGAAAACCTTTACTTGATAGAAAATTAGCTGCCAATTTATAAACACCACACATTAGCAGGGTAAAGGTTCAAAGGACAAGCATATCGCGTTCAAAAGCTCCCAGTTACATCAACTAAGCGAACACAGATACATATGCTCATTGGGAGTGCGATTAAGTATAAGAAATAAACAGTTGCGCTATACACGTAGTGCAATAATGAAATAAATTACCGGCATGCATAATGCAGTGAATGCATGCGTACAAAAGTGAGGGAGATCCCGTATTTAGTGAGATGCAATTTTTGGCCCGTTTGTTGATGCGAGGGCCACATGTAATTTGATTACAGACAGCACAGGTGCGTTAGCGTGTAAATGTATTTACAAATATACACGGGTATATATATAGATAGATATATATATAGAGATATAGATAGATATATATATAGAGAGATAGAGAGAGAGAGATATAGAGATAGAGAGAGACATATAGAGAGAGATATACACATAGATAGATATCCAGAGATATATATATATATCAGAGAGAGAGAGAGAGAGATATATAGATATATAAGAGATATATAGATCAGAGATATAGATAGAGATATAGATAAACATAGATATAGAGATATATAGATAGAGATAGAGATAGATATAGGAGGCCAATAGAGAAGAGCATATATATATATAGAGAGATAAGATACGGTATAGAGATAGAGAGACACCAGATATATATATATATAGAGAGAGAGATAGATATATATATATATATATATATACATATATATAGATAGATATATATACACAGAGAGAGATATATAGATATAGATATATATATATAGATATATATATATATATATAGATATATATATATATATATATATATATATATATATATAGATATATATATATATATATATAATATATAAGATATATAGATATATATATATATAGATATATATATATATATATATATATATATATATATATATATAAATATATATATATATATATACTATATATATATATATATATATATATATATATATATATATATATATATATATAATATATATATATATAGGCGGATATATATATATCTTTATTTATATATATATATATATAAATATATATATAGGTGGATATGATATAACAATCTATTACATATATTTATATACATATATATAGGATTGTGATATTATCTTGCAACATTTTGTCATTCGGAACGATGAGCTTTAGCAGAGAAGCCTTCAAAGACACTAATGCGTGTAGAAAATGGCCTTCCGAAAATGAGTTTTATTAACATTATTCTATTATTCAAATCTGATCAATTTGATTTGCTTTGCTATCGCTCGATTGATGTTTGAGCTTGCAACGGCCATATGAATCATATAATTCCATGCTGGCGTAAAACACTAAATTGGCTTACCATCCCATTATGCGGTGTCACTATAAGTGAGCTCAACCACCGTTAACAAATGTCTGATATAGCGTGCTTTCTTCATATATTACGCATGAGTTTGTGTACATTTACAGTAAATTATTATCTACGATAACATCAAGATGCCTTAATTTCTATGCAGATTGTCGGGGTATAACATTGCGACAGTCCTTTTTTATAAACTTATTTTATATATAACTTGTTTTTACAGCAGCATACACACACTCACTCATTTGTTGATAATTATTGTAACCAATCGTTCGGAATAGTCTCCTTGTTGTGGACAAATATTTAAAACAATACGCTGCAAATTGTTATCAATTGTGAACCGAAGACAATATATTGTACACCCTGACACTTTCATTCCTTTACGGACTAGCAGCAATCTTTTATGTTTCCAATTTATGACCATGCCACCATCGTAGAACATCTAATAGAACCAACCATTGCCTTCTAAATGACCAATTTAGCTAGATGTACGATTTCGTGGCGAATACAGATTATCTTGTCTGCCCTGATCTGCAACCATCTTTACCTGTCATCAACATAAATTGGGTCTGCCTTTTCCTGGAGGATTTTAACAAAACCGCTGGCGTCGCGCACCGCATACACACGACTAGCACGTGGATTGCAGCAAACCGCATAACCGAACCTAAATGCAAATGTTCACAAGACCAGCTCCGTATAGTGAGGAGGAAGGAGCAAACGACTACAAGGTCACATTACTTAATCCTCAAGCCATTTCATGAAGGATTCTGGTTTCTATAGCTTTCGTAAAACGTTGGATATAGAGTATATTGATGTTAATTAGACTGGGGCAAAGAATGATAATGTACGAAATAACGGGGTAATATAATACGTAATGCAAGTATTCAGTTAATAGCCTGATTGTCCAGCTCTCATAACGAACTCGATGCGTTTGTGACATTCAATCAAGTGCTTTAAGCTTAAAGCAGACCAATTAATTGACAGTGTACGGCGCACTATTCTACAAGAGTGACATTGAAAGAGCCAATCGGACTTAACTTCATTCAGAAGGGTATAACAAAAAAAGGAAGGGATTTTCTAGATAACCTCCGCATACAATCACTAAACATTCGGAACGAAAGGACAATATAATGAAAGAGACTTAGCATAGCGCATAAGATGGGAAGAAATCTTTCGAAGTAGGATAATACGTGTGGATTCACATAGGAAGGATATTCATATATATATATATATAAAAGAGAGATAGATATATAGAGATATCCGAGATAGAGATATAGATCCGGATATATAGATAGATATAGATATAGACTTAGAGATAGCGCATAAGATAAGAGATCTTCGAGAGAGGATAATAGAGAGAGATTCACATAGGATATATATATATATATATATATATATATATATATAGATATATAGATATATATATATATATTATATATATATATATATCTCTATATATATAGATATATATATATATATATATATAAATATATATATATATATACATATATATATATATCTATATATATAGAGATATATTCTATCTATATATATATATATATATATATATATATATATATCTATATATATATATATATATATATATATATATATATATATATATATAAAGCATTTTTAGTAACTACAGTTAGATGGGCGACATTTTTATAATGGAAACTCGCAAATGTTATTCACTACCCCTTGAAATTATGCGAAGGTGAACCTATTGAAGATAACAAATAAATTGATACATTCAAGGCTCAAGCGCTGTTCGTATTTGCTACAGGATATATATGAAAGGACTAATTCTGGTTCAAAGTGTTCGCACATTATACATGTCCTTAATTTGGATACAATCATCTTTTATGACAATCCGCACGAGTCATGTTCAAAATATTTCACGGTCCTGATATTTCAATGGCCTCTTTTTCTCCGATGTAAACTTAAACCTAAGCAAGGTTATTATCGGAATACAGTAGAAACGTATGGCTATGCCCAAGCAGCAGAACCAATAAACACAGAATCGAAAATATATATTTAGTGTAAAGAAAATTGGTGAACCGTAAATTGTGCCTCTGTTTAGATCAATATTGTGAAATGACTATCCTAAAATCCTCGCACGTTATTTGCACCTTAGTTCTGCTAAAAATATGTTTATATAAATAGGCGTATATGAAACGTTTAGCTCGTGCCAAAATGTGTAATATAAGCTAAGGTCATCGAATATATTCGACTTTTAGTATGCACTACGAGGCATTTCAAATCGGCTTATATTGGTTTTTTTCAAGACAGACGATTTTGATGATTATGATGTTTTCGATGATATATCTGCAAGTCGGCCAACAACTGCGACGGAAATATAATACTGCATCAACTGACACTTATAGCTTGGGTTTGTTAAACATGTGACGTCGGAAAATCGCGATGATATCATTTTACTTTTCCTAATAGAAGATTTGTTCTTTATAATTAGAGGCCAGGAGTAAGTGCTCGATGCAGATGTATATATATTTATATATAAGAGAAAAATATATAGCTTCTTTTTATTGCGCTTCTTGTATTATTTATTCATAACATTCACCCAGTGACGCAGTGATCACTTTCATATATGGTTCATTCTCTAATTACCAGAGTTACAATATTTTATTAATAGTTTCTCACAAATAATGACCACAAATGTATTCTTCGAGGCGTCACGCTCTGATCTTATTTGTACATAGCATAACCGCGTTAACCTTGTAGTTAACCTTGTTGATACTATCCTCAAGCCTAACTTCTGAATGCTGCGATGCGACTTGTGTATGATGCGCGAATAAATCATCGTCATAGTCAAAGTAAGTTGATACAAAATGACTTTATCATCGTAGCGGCATATCCGTCAGTGGCCGACATAACTTTGCGCAAAGAGCAAAAAAGTATCTGTGTCTATATCCGCCTCGTCATTTGGCGTAGAGCCTATGCAATGGATCACGTGGTTATTCACAAATGATTTAAAGGAAAGCAATTGAGAGAGACTTGTTCCTTTGAGTCATATAAGGCACTTGGTTGCATTGAACCAGGCGACAGCCCTACTTGATAAATCGCGTCACGTCACCGCATAATGATTGCCCAGCAATTGTGTTACAACATGGCATTCAATGACCCAAATAGATATACCATTAATATAAGCATTGCCGCTTATTATTAAAAGTTATACGGGTTGTCTTTGTACGGTCGGTTAATGCACACAAAAATGCAAGATAGAATAAAATAAAACGCTGTGAAGTGCTAGACTAAAACTAATTTAGCTCCTGGTGAACAATAACAATACATCAATGTGTTTCTGACAGAATGGCATTTGACCTATTTCCAATGAAATGACAACAGTTGGTGTATTTAGCAAACATTATTTATAAACATCGCCATCTTGCAAGCTTCTCATCCAGCACTGCTGTCAATAAATAATACATACATCCACCTCACCAAAATACAGGCATCATTTAGATCACTCATGATATTATCAACCCAACTATCAATGTGGACCATTGTTGTAGGTCATTTTCTTAATCCTAATTGCGTTCGATTAGTCGTCAAAATGGGCATTTCTGATAACAGAAATCATTTACACACTGTTGACTACAATACGGTAGTGAGCGCAGAAGGCTTGCGGTTGGAGCATTGATTGCTCATTGTGGTATACAGTATAATGCTATTTACACCGACCATCTGTAGTTTTACAGCGTTTAGATAACTCGCGTATAATTTTTCTATGATAACTACACCAGCAACATCTAACACATGGCGCATTCATCTTCCAGTCTGCAGTTATAAAGAACACCATGTCGTGCTTGCAATCCTTATTACTGCCATTCGTCGTATATAAAAGAAAATTTCTTGCCAAAACATATCCAATCGCAATAGGAGCAGGCAAAATATGTAATGTAATCAAGCGCCTCAACATCACATCTGGCGCTCGAAACTTTCTGATTCGGCATGATGGTTACCGATATAGATTTCAAACAGAAAGTAAAAACAAAGGAGCTACTTATTCGTTTCAAGACACAAATATTTTTTCCGGGTTGATGTAAGCTTGCCCGATGGCCCGATATGGGTATATGGGGTTTATTATGTCGACCTTGATATAGTGAATTCGCAAGTATGTGGATTGTCACCTTTTCCCTCATGATGCATGGTATTGTTTTAAAAAGCTGATGACATTGTCTGCAATTAACTGCGTCGAGTCAAAGAATTGGCCCCTGCTTGAAACATGTTTATCTAACGTACCGTACACTCGAGTCAGAAAAAAAATACATCTGGCATGGGCATTGCTAAATTAGGCCTAAGGGGGAAAAAGCGTGCCTTCTTGCATGATCACATAATTATTGCTGCTGTATTGTGTTTTAGATTACCCATAGATGGCGTGCAGCGCAGTCATAGCACATGCTTCAGGCGCCAGGGTTGCTGCAGTTTACGACCAACAGTTTGAACAAGCGAGTCGTGTGATAATGACCTGTTGTACCTAGTGGAATATACATACGTCTTCCTGCCAGTATCCTAGGATCAAATCAATTGATTCAAGTTTGGATACTCTGCCAAAATCAATGATTTGCATAAAGCGCCCTTCGTGTTGAATCAGAAGGCGCTGTGTATAACACCTAATATTTTATGTCGATAACTCTGACAGCCATTCCAATTATTTAGCGAAGCTTTTTATTGAGTTGCATGAAATGCATATTTCTATTCTCTACACATCATTGTGCGCACCATGTCATCTAGGCAACTGAGCCCCTTTTAATGGGTTTTTGTCATATAGTACATTTGATACGCGAGTTAATGCTATGCAACATACTTCATGGAATATTATGTATCTTCTGCGGGCCTATGTTATATTACGTCTTAATACATATAATTTGCCAACTGCAGTATTATAGCAATTATTGTATATAATTGCATTTGCAGACCGTATTGTGCATATCACCAGATGCATGCGTCAATTATCGAATAAAATGTAATGCAATGTATTACCTCGCCGACATAGTCCTCGACTGACGTTACTCATGCAAATATGTGTAACATTGGCTTAGATGACCCATATATAAGCGCTTATAAATACTTGCAAATTATAAGCAAAGCATGAGTAGCAAGAGTGATTTTTGATTCTACCTACCTACCCGGCTTGTTTTCCTTGATATGTAAGGACAGTGTTCAAGCGAATGAGTGAATGAATGAATGAATGAATGAATGAATGAATGAGTGATACTTTCGTAGGCCTTTTCCTAACCCTCATGTTGTAGGCAATCGGCTCAGACCTTTGAATATGAATGATGTCTTTGGGTACGAACACACATCGCACAGTCAACCATGATTAACATTCATATATTTATTCTGTCCCAGTGATGAGCAAGAAATAGCAAGAACTAGTTGAATGGTCTCACCATGCATACTTTGCTATATCGAATCATTCAGTATCATATCATTCATATGATTGGAACATTTGGCTTATTATGTAGACCAATAATTTCTTGAAACTAGCTTTATGCCATTTTTTAAATACCGCATAAAGACGATCCAACACGTACTCGTACTGTATTATTCGTAGTTTATGATATTGTTACAATAATAAGTCTTAGACATGTGTAGGCATTTTTTCCTCGTGTCGATTAATTCTGAATAGTTTTATAGGTAATGAATGTGAGCCTATAATGGTATCTGCAATTGTACTGTGCAAAATTAATCAATGGGATGATACCTAGTCATGTATGATAGGGTAACGACATATTTGATTATCCATGCTCATATTGCATCTGATGCGCTGCCCACTCCATTTAGCTTGAAGGTTACAGATATCCCATAGTATGTTTCGGTCACCATATTAATACTTTGTCTACGTGGTCAATATTTAGAAAGTATAATTATCAAAAGGGTAACAATTGCTAAACAATCAGCACTGAGGCAGCATTTTGCTAGTAAACAAATGTATGCAGTCCCCTTTAAATGCATTGATATTAGCTGTCTCTTGTGCAAATTTGTATTCACTATATATTTCTCACTAAAATAAAGTTTCATAATCCTGGCCCATTGTTGATTTATTTGATAAACATTAATTATTAGAAATGATTGTGTTGAGATATCTTGCCTTGACTTCTCAATGCAATACCAATATGCCCAAAACGAGCGTAACACTACCTCGCTGAATTATGTCGCTTAACGAAGTGCAGCACACTCACCCTATTGATTCGGGAGCAATGATGAATTGGCGTTTCCCAATGTATAAGAGAACAGCATGCCTCTACGAATTATAAGTATTCACTGCTGGCCGGTACTTAATCACTATCGTGACAGGACAACCGCAATTCGTTTTTTGACGGCCATTAAACGATCGATATTGTTAACTATGTATTAGCTATATACTGATAGGAAGAAAGTAAGTATCAGAGATCTTTGTAGACAAATCGTCAGGAGAGTCCTGCTCCAAGGCGCTGAAGTTTGCAGATAACTGTTATGGCACGGACTCAAAAGAAATATCCTGAGACTGGATTTTAATTCAGCGTATTTAACTGACGGACGGCGGTAGGACGTGTGCTCCACAACCTTGGTGCGGCATTACTAAATACTCTGGCACCGTTCGAATTCATATTTGGAGAACCTGGCACTTGTATCAGATGCATGTTCATAGATCGAAGAATCCTTGCAGTAAATTCCTTTAGGTAGCTTGGTGCATTTTTATAGACATCTATAAAGGTGAGTAGGTAAATATTGAATTTTTCCACGGGAAGCCAGTGAAGGGTAAGCATAATGTTTTCGTAGTGCTTTCCTTTGGCAGTTTTGCGATAAGGCAAGCGTGGGCCCCATAGAACAGCGAATTGCAACAATAAAGCCGAGATGATATAAATGTGTGGACAAGGATATGAGTTCTGGATTGCTTCAGGTACTTTCTTAAGCTGCGCAATTTTCGGGTCTGGTGAAAGATAACGTCCGAGTTAAGCCGTAAACTGTGAGTTCAGTAGAATGGCGATGTTTCCGGCTGTTTCTTACGTCGATACAGCCAAATAACAAATTTAAACTGGACAAAACGACGGTTGACATTTGTACCTAGGTGCGAATAAATAGAAACTCAGTTTTATCTTTATCAAGTTTTAGAAAATTAATAATCGTATCTGTCGGACGCATATTTTCTATTTGGCCTATGCATGATTCGCATATTCTTGTGAAAGAGTTAATGATTGATCCGAGTATCATCAGCATATTAGCAGTATGGCAGTCCAGTTGTATTCATCAGATTGCAATGTGGTGATGCATTGGCTCTAAACAGTAATGGGCCTATGACTGATCAAGGAATATGGCAAGAATATTCAATCGCCAGCGATATAGAATAGAAGATATCTGTATATTGCTGAATGTACGGAGGCGTCGTAGTTCTATCGTCTACTTCCGCGTCTGTTCCAGTAAATGCACTGGAGTTAAAACTTGATCATTCCGTCATCTATGTAAGGTTACAGAGCAGATTAACATGTCTCATTTATTTATACCATCAACAGTTTCTGTAACATAATAATTCCATAGTAAGCAGTGCAACGATTGCAACAAAATAATTTTTAAGCGACTAAACGGATTCAGCTAGCACATTTTGGGATCTCAACCTGCACAAACTTGAACTGATTTACGAGCCAGACATCCCCGCACGTTTGGCTCATAAAACATTACCATAGGTAACTGGCTGTTAATAAGCCATTGCGTGAAATCCATCTTCAATCATTTTGAAGGTCATGTCAACACTCTTCATGGGTCAGTCAATCACCCGGACAGACACTGAAAGGATGACGTGTTAGATGTGGTAAATTACATAGAACAAGCTTCCAAAATTATATATAGAAAAACAAATTCTACATTGAGCTATCCAGCAGATGCATTATGATATAAAATCATGGCTAAATTAATCGCTAAATTAATCTCCCATTGGCTGTTTAAGATAGGTTTGACAGTCAGAAAAAGAGAATGGATATCAAAAATATGCCGAAATAAATATGTTGCCCAGAAATCATCGCGTGGATGGTGTGAAAAAAATGATTGTGCGAATTGCCGTGTTGATAAAATTCCCAACAAGCTACGCCGCCCATGTATGCCAACAATTGATCCCAAGTAAATGATGAAGCATTTCATTTTAAACTAATGCCGGCCATATTGACGTTAGTTCAAAAATAAGGGTTAGGCTTACATCAATTCGCCTTGCTATTGCATGAGTTCTTGTCGGTCATTCGATATCATGAATACAATATATGCACATGTAATAACGTGGTAATAATGTTAATACAGTACTGTATCTATCTTTGATAATTTCGCTTAGTATGCTATTCCATTTTGCTTGCATTGAAGCTGGCCCGTTATGAACAGCCTTTACGGAACATTCTTAAAATAAAACCTAAAGACGACCGATGCTTGTTGGTCTTCCCCTTAAGGGGAAAGTATGTTAGCATTCAATAGAGGAACTTTGACTCACTAGATAATTTATCAATTGACGCTAAGTAGCATCAATTCACTGATATTTCGTTTCTTAGATCAACGTTATCTTGGTTCAATTGGACAGGAAATGACTTTTAACCTGCGTTTATTCACTCGCGATAGTGGTGTTGGCAGGTTGAGCTGACTGAAGATTTTGAACCGCACCTTACACCAACAAGAAGAAAATGCAAACGCCAAAATAAACCTTTGTTACATTAATTGTCGGGTACACAGGTAATATAATATATTCTCTATTGACTGTTAAGGCCAGTATCGGTATGCAACTGGCCAAAATTAGCATTATTGATAAACAAGTGGTAATAATAATGATAACATTAATAATGAGCTTCTGAATTTTAACCCCGCCGATATGCATTGATTTATTTATTGTTCAGCGATAACACAATATTTACTAACAGTGTATTAACTTTGTGGACCCTTACATTAAATAATACTTGGCAATACTTTTTGTTCATTTTCACAGCGAAAAAACGTATAGTTTAGACAGGATTTACACCAATTTCACAACTGGTCATATGAATATTTCTGAAATGCCATCCTGGTTATGCTTAGGAAACAACTTATATCACCAAAGAGCGCCCGTTTCCTTCGAAATGAGTTCACATAAGTAATGCGTCTCCACAAATATCCATAACAGTCGTCATAACCAATATATTCAATGCATAATAGGCACCCAATGCTTATGGCGTGATGTAAAGAATAGATACTTCACGGCTTGAATAACAATAGGTGTCACATTATTAGATGACATATGCTATGTAATCTAATCAAAGTTAGATGTTGAAAAGAATACATGATCGTCACATTTTTCAAGATATATATTATTCATAATTGCAATAGTTTGTACAAGCATTGGTCGCCATTCAATCGGATATGTATGATGGGATTGAAATGTTGCAAGGGTTGCCTTAAATTAGGCGAGTGTTAGTCGTACACAAGTTAGTCAAAAAGTTATGCAACTGTTGCAGCATATCTTTTGGGAGTGTACGAAACGTATCGAGTCTCTTAATTGCTACCACTAGCTATGTTAATTTACAACTATCGTCTTATACCATGCCATCTATACTTGATCTGAACTGGTTCACTACGCACTGTGTTCACTGCAATGCTACCGATGTAAGTTGACGGTTATTCTCGATACCCGGTTAAAGCTAGTTGCCAGCATCATGAGAACGCTATTATTTCCCATGAAAGGCCTATCCATTACATTATGTAAAGCACTACTATTCAATTCGGTGAGAATAACACAGTCTCGGACGTCAAAAGTTTCCATTTGACAATTGGTGCCCCATTACTACATTATATGATGTCCCACACTAGCAAATTGACACATCAGCAAATCAAAAATCTTATTCACAGCGCAAACGTATGCGTAGAAAGTATTTATATTGATTTAACAATTTGTCTAGTGATTATTCCCTTCATTGCTTGCTATCGTCATCTGAGCTGCGTTTCTCGCAATCAGCTGTGGAATGCAATTCTTGGTCTATGCAAAAGAATACACAATAGGTAACAGAAGAGAGCTGGTGTCCTTCGAAATGAAGTCAAATGATTAAGGCGTCTCCTCAAATATCCATAACAGTCGTCATAACCAATACATTCTATGCATAATAGGCACTACCGACTTATTGCGTGACATAAACCATTGATGCTTCACGGCATTGGTGAACAATAAATGTCAAATTATAGATGTAATATACTATACAATCTTATCTATTTAGTCGGCGTTGTCTGAAGGGACAGATATATTGCAATAGCTGTTTCCAATAAAGAGATTATTAAGTATACATAATTAAGTAGATATATATATATATATATATATATATATATATATATATATATATATATATATAGAGATATATAGAGATATATATATATATATATATATATATATATTAGATATATATATATAGATCTATATATATATATCTCTACTATATATATATATATCTATATATATATATATCTATATACTCTATATATATATATATATATATATATATATATATATATATATATATATATATATATATATATATATATATATGCAGGGAACGTATCTAGTCTTTCGTTTCAGTCATGCCATTTTATACCTGTATAACACCAGTAAACTACTGTTTTGTTCACTGCAATTTTGCCAAAGATCAGAATGTGTAAATTTACTGACTGTAATTTACGATACTCCATTAGAGAAAGTTGCCTGCCTAATGCGGATGCTATTATTTCTTATTGAGTGCCTTTTCACTACAGTGATTTACTCCCCTAACATTCGTTTCAGTGGGAATAGCAAAGTTTTCAGCAACAAATATGTTTTCCATGTCGTCATTAGTGGACCATTACCAAATTTTTTTCTCCCCAGCACTAGTTGATAGCTATAAGTCCGTGAGCAACATAGCTCAACACATTTCCTATGACGCACAATGGAAGCTGGCACGTATAGCATATCCATACGGGTAGCTTGTCTGAGAAAGGTACTATTAGGAATAATCATTTATTGCATTACCTGCCTGTCATAACAACTAGGCATACTGACTTCTATTGTTGTCAGGGTGTGGCATAGTAAATGACCTACTTACTTGTTTTCGCCAAAAGCTACCGCGTTTACGATGCTATTTTAATAAGAGGACAAATTGCAATTTTTTTGTGGACCTAGATAACCTTCTATAAGCTCCACACCCCGTACAACATGTTTTAAACCGTCATGAACGTGGGCTTTAAACATTGTGTCCTGCATTCGTTTACTATTAACCAGCGGTTACAACACTGCCTTTTGAGGTGAGGCAAATGACACATTCCAACAACAGCCCCCATGGCAATCGGGAATCCAATGATGTTTTGCCCATTACAGCATAATGGTCATGTGTGGTTGCATTCAATCGAGGACTTAGGGTTGTACGATTGTTTGTGCTGGTAAAAATTCGATGACTAAATCACGATTTCCAGGGTGATCTACCGACTAAGTTGGTTCTGGTTTAACAGTCTTGCTATCATAATTGTGAGGCCTTTAAACCTCATGATTACGATATATTGATAACGGTATTATCCAGCAGTGAGAACAATCATCGTAGGAGACATATGTGTAAAATGTTACGTGTTTGTGGTCATAGAAATACATGCTGCCATGGTTCACTGTCGGTCGATTAGGCGTAATTAAAAGCATAACATTACACAGAGTGCGGCAGTGTGGTTGCTACTGAACGGTATGGGTGTGTTATCGGCAACTACATATCAAGAAGTATATTTTTGTCTGAATCTCATTCAGGGTTTATAGGTGCGAAAACGGCTTGTTTAGCAGCATAAATTGTTGATGCTTCTGATACAGGACTCTTGACAGCAACGAATCCCCCGTTAACGGTTTTACTTTTGTGTACACATGGAATAAACTTAGTTTGCCATACAAGGAATCGTTTGAAACAACAAGACATAGTGCACACAGATTGCAAACATATTCACCACTGATGATTTATTACTCCTAGCTGGAAGATTATTTTGCAAGCTATGCAGGTGTCATAAAAGAGTGAAACATTGCAACGACTACCGGACATTCCTTCATGTGGCGAACTGACGCTTTCTTGTCTCTTTATACAGGAGTGTATTAAATAGAGCTATGTTGGACCGCTATTGACAATATTGCGGAAAGACTATGTCGTCCAAGTTGTCATATCCGCACATTTATTTTTGTCTGTAGAAAGGCTAAATGGTGAGAGGTTTGACTTTGCTTTAGAGGTTTTACATTGCATGCAAAATCAAGGACCTGTGCCAATATATGCCAACGAATCACATATTGTTGTCACGGGAACAATTTATTTAACTGTGGGAAGCATTTTCATTGATAAATTTCGAAATTCGTTATATCAATTCTAAAACAACATGTGGAATTATGTCAACTAGTTCTAAGTATGGTGCTTTCAAAAGCCGCTGGCGTAAATGTCCACCTGCTCCATGGATATTGGTGGTTATTTTTTGGTTGCAAATGTACAGCTTGAATTAACAGTTGACACACATGTTGCATCATCGGGGATGTCATATTATATGGTTACTCGTGCAATTATAAATTCGTCATAGACTTTGTGTTATAAGCCACTGAGACATAGATGCATTCAAACAATGAAAAACTGGTGGAAATGCTGACGTCACGATATATTGCCGTAGCGCTACATTGAATGCCATGCCATTTCAACTCGTGACGGAAGCTGTAAATACTCGCCAAAATTGATTAAGAAACTACACCTTATTAAAGGTGTGCAAACAAAAGCGATGCAACCGATTCCTAGCAATGGCGTGACTATTGAAGACTGGTCAGATTAATGCAGCGCTCTAGGTGATACGATGGTTCTTTTCAATGTCGTCCAGTGCATGCAAATCGGCATGCAGATATTATACTATAGGTATATTGTGCTAGTTATACAGGCAGTAATAAATAAACTCACTATGAGTATAAAACGCCTAATTGCTTGGTGTTTAGTGGAAACAATCAGATCTATTTGCCTTTTTAAAGCCACCACGTTATACAAAAAATGGAAAAACTGTAGTAAGTTAACATACAGAGTGGAAATCAATAGATGTTCATATGCCCAGACTCACCCTTTCATTGCTTATAAGTCCCCAAGCCCAAGGTGCTGGTGAACGATATCGTTCATTAGAAGTGTACGCCTGGCCGAGAACCTGGGAAGGATATATGTTGTACCGCAAACGTCATTACTTACACCGCCTTTATAATCTCTCAGCATCTTAAGTATTCGCTACACATTATTCTCTTCAGTACGATTTGATGTGGTCTGTCAAACATATGCTGATGTCGACATTGTCAAAATGGCTAGCAAGTACATGTTTTTCAAAATGTCTCATTTAATTCCTATTTGCGTCTTCTTTCGATGTGGCTTTATCTTGCAATATGGTTGGCTTTGCTGTTAAATCACCAGAAAACTGCCACATACCATGCCATAAAACATTGCACAGGAAAAAGGGTATTCTTTTATCCTGTATGATACCATCCTGAAATATTTAATTCAGGTGTTCATTTGGAACAAAATTACAACGAACCCATGCTTGAATATCTAGAATAGCACTTCCGCTTAATCAGCATATGTCAGAAGTTAGCCTCTTCCAAATCTATCCTAATTGAAACTTGATAATGTATTCACTGAGGATATTACTAGTCTACACTGTACCTTTCACGGTGCTTATGTCATTCGGCTAAATATTCTATCTATCTACTCATGCAATCTGATATTCTATCACCTTGCTGTGACGTCGTTGCCTGGTTAGATCAAGTACTTTAACACGCTTAATGGACTGAAATGTGACCAAAAAAGCATTTGGGCACAGGCTCTTTTGCGTGATAATATTGCGGCGTAAGCTATAGTTCACATGCTTTCCGCATTATTGTATGTCTGCCACTGGGTGATATGCCAATATATATTTCTCGCAACTATGTATATTGCATGGCATATATTTTGATCGGGGTCTGAAGATCTTTTAGCATTTATATGTACTATTTCGGAATTTAAAAACAAAGCAAATATACCGAATGCTTTGCTCATCAGGTTACACTAATTGAATTATTAAAGATCGATTGTTAAACACTAGTTTATACCCTGATACTCAGCTGTTGCGGAGGATCTCCTTTTAGTCTTCTGCTTTGCCAATATAACCTAAGTGATAAATAATCACCTAGAACCACACGAGAAAATATACGGCAAAAGACATTTCATAGTAATACGATGTTATAATACATTGCGCATGAAAGCGAAACATTCTTTTATTTGAGCACTGTCGTACTTCGTTGACCCTTGTATCATTCAACATTTACTCATGCAATCTGATTTGTAAAATGTTTCATATCTCTGGGATGAAAGCAATGATTTTTTGATATATATATATATATATATATATATATATATATATATATATATATATATATATATATATATATATATATATATATATATATATATATATATACATATATATATATATATATATATATACCCAGGTGTATCCTTGAATAAAGCGTCATTTTTACAACAGTCCCTCGCTATGAAGACCAGTTTTGTGTTGACGCATGGTAAAGAACGGGGTACATCACAGCAGGCATGATCATCTGTATTCAGCACGAAATCGTTCATCTTTCGAAATAGGACAATTTGAGTGCAATGGCTTGAATCAGGCTGGATCTATTAGATGTTTAACGGTGGTTACATGGCCGTAAAGTGGTAGCATCAACGATTGTGGCGATTCCCTAAAAGGATGAAAGTGTCGGGGAATGTAATACCATTTCTTTGGCTCACAATTGATTACATTGTGATATGTATTGATTTGAATAGTTGTCGACAACAGGTTGACTTATCAAATCGGTAAACTGCACGCATAACAACAAATAGGTCAGCTTTTGTACACAACTGAAAATACTAACTAGCTGATACATATTCTGCGTACACCCACATGGCCATTGCCAATTACAAGCATGCATTACACCAAACACATAAATTTTTTTGGCTGGTTCATGTTAGATGAAAAATTGGATATCTGCACACTACTTGATTGTTCCAAACGACCACACAAGCAGATTGTAGGACATAAGCGCGTATCTGCTAAGTCTTTGGGCTTTGGCGTTTCATAAGCTTCCAAATGAAGAAAACAGCTGTTTCTTCGTACATATCTCGAATATTGACCGTATCTATTGTATTACGATGGGAGGTCTGTAATATGTTGCATTTCTGCTATAGCGCTTTAGTTTCCATTCAAAACGACTTTGCAAATGTACATACCAAAAGTAATTTTCATATAGACAATACGGTTAAACACGTATCAATCAACCTCAACTCTATTTTACCAGATCCAGTCATGTAACGCTAATGAAACAATCGATTAAAACCACCAATAGCAAGAGGGTGTTGTCTGTTCCCAAATGCCCGATATGTGTACGTCAAATCGTTTTTTGTGCTAAGAAGTTCTATGTACAATGTATATAAAAAGCCTAATTTGTTATAGGTACAAAACTGCTTTTAGTACCAGTATGTAACAATCACCTGTGATAACGGAGTTTGCATGGTTGTCAGCTTCATGACCATCCTAAATTGACTTATAACCATTAATTATTACCTTAATTAAGGCAGTTTCTGAATTCTTAAAAGGAGATCAATAGATTATAATAAACGGTCATACGTGACTCCATCTAAGCATAACTCTCTGAGTGATTTTGGAAATCTGCATTTTGTTGTTGTGAAATCCATTATTCTTATGTGACGGGTTGAAGCAAGTTTTCTTCATTGGTGCAATGCGTTGTAGCATGCAGAGCCAATATGTCCATTTTTTCAGTTCATAAACGCCATCGATGGGCTGAGTGTACATCACAGACTTTACTAAATTAGATTAATTTACTAATTTTACAGATAAAAAAACCTGTGGTAGACCAATTATCAGTATGGAAGGCAAGCCTATTTTGGCGATTCTTGCTCGTTTTCAGAGGCCTCATCAACATGTAATATTTTTCGGTGACTGCCATCATTGCATTACCTGAGTTAATAGTTGCTCGAAGAGTAGGTACGTATCATCGCCCAAAAAAAATTAGAAATTCCGCTAACAACTTGTGTTCTTCATCGCATAAGGCGAAAAACAATTTAGTAGAGTATGCAGAATGCGAAAAAGATAAACCATACGCCGCTGCGTTAACTAGAATACTTCCCTTTATACAAAGAGAATAATGCCGTGATATTAGCTACGACGGTCAAGCTGTTATTATGTACACTTACTATCCAACTAATTATTTGCAGTACATCTGTACGGGCGGCTATTACCTGTATTATTCCAATCTAAGCTTTACATTCAAACTAATGATGGCTACCTTTATCAAAACTGAAAAAAATGTACGCCATACCAGAAACCAAATCCTTTTCGATTTGGCATTTTGTTTGAAATAGTGTGACAGGTCAGATTAGCAATAGCACCAGCAAATTGAAAAGGCCGATGAGTGATTCACCACAGTCAAGTTATCTAATGAATAAAACAGGTGACTCAACATTTTGTAGCTTGGATGTATCGAATACGTCTTTGGAACAAGCAGCTGCACAACGTAGAGAGGAAATGGGTCGGATCAATTATAACTCCGAGAGGAGCATTAAAACGCGAGGTAAGTCAAATAGGGTAGCGATAAATCATGCCGGATCATCCAATACTGGAACATTTACAATTATTTGCAGATGAGCCATTGATATATCGGCTTCTGTGGTCAGATAATTCCAGTTAATTGTGGTGCACAATTACAGCATTACCAACAAGTATGGCGAGTCTTTCAGTATTTTTAACATAAGGTTCCATTTTACGTCTACTTTTCTAGCACCAACAAACGGTCGTCATAATCGTATCTGAGTGAACTAATACCCAAAGATACGCGTTGGTTGTTTGCTTGCATTCAGTTGGATAACACAAACAAATTGTACATTATCTTGGCTTTTGTAGACTTAAAATGGCCTAAAGGCATTGTCAGTACATATGCACTCCAAAGACATTATTACGCTTAATTGCCATTGGATTAGCTCGATAGTTGAAGCATTTAATGGGGATAGTTTTGCAAACGGCTTCGTTTAAGACGAAGAAGTTGTGCATGCGATACGGATTGCCCGACAAAGCAATTTGTCCTCTAATTGCAATAACACGGTCACCAAGCAACTAGTGAATTCAAACAAGAAGGTAAGTTAATAACTTGGCAGCACTCTAACGACAGAAGCAGTCAGAATGTTATGACAGGCATGTACTGCAATAAATAAACATTCTACTAGCACCTTGTCTCAGACAAGCTATCCTTGTGGATAAGGTACCCTTATGACTATGGCTACCATAACCGTAATACCTGTAAAAACAGCAATAATGTGTAAAACGGGGGTCAATTGATTCTGCCATTGCATGTTCATGTGCCGGAATGCATTACAAAGGTGTTTGACTTTGATCCATTTCATATGTGGTTTCCCTCTAAATACGCCATTATGTTTATAAATGACATCTCCATAACCCCCAAAACACTTGACAAGGGCCATTGCTCCGAGGGTTAGCAAACGTACTAATTCAGCGAAGAACAGTGAGTACTATTTATACCATGTGTGGGTATTGCATTTCTAAACCAAGGTCTACCGTTATATATAACTTTAAGTATATTTACACGTTGGTTTGGCTTTCCTGGGCGCGCTGTGACATCAATAGATGGCATATGTGACAATATCCTGCGTTCAATTTATAAAGCAGCGTAAAATGAACCCACATCAACGCCGTGCTTAACATACTATTAGTGCGCAACAAAAATGCGGTCGCTTGCATTCCTTGATCACAGCATGTAAAGCGCAAATTCTGTTGTTGGGTATCGTCTGAGATTCGATGCATCACATCACGTGAAGGATTATCAAGACTACCATCAAGCAAAACCATTAGCCATAGGCGCAACATCGTTGTAAATTTCAATGAGTTTACAACCGTGATCATTGTTTGATTGCAGCTGCCTATAGCTGTCAGCTAGTGCTGGACAAAGAAATTACTTTAAAGATGCTCCCATTGTGAAATGGAAAATATATTTGCTGTTCCAAACCATTTTCTCACTGAAACGAATAATAGGGCAATAAATTAATTTTGTGGAAAGGCATTCAGAAGGAAATAATAGCGTTTGCATTAGGGAGGCCACTTAACGGTGAAAATTCTATCTTAGTAGCATTGCAGTGCCTGTAGTGAGTATCGCACCGGCTTAAAGCCAGTGTTTATGGCATGAAATAACACGATATTTGTATATTTTAAAAGCTATTTGTGGGAATGAAAGAATAGATACGTTCCTTGCACTTCGAAAAATATGTTGTAACATGGTTAAAATATTTTGTACTAACTTGTGTGTGACTATCATACTCTAAATTTAAGACAATCATTGCAACAGAAAATTGCATCTAATGCGTCTGAGATGTACTGCGATTAGGAATTCTATATATCTGAAATAGTTGGAGGATCGCACATTTTTTTCGAAATCCATTATTCAACGTTCAACTCGGATTCAACTTGGATTAGATCATATAGTATATATCATCTATTAATTCGACATTAATTGTTCACAAATGCCATGAAGTGTCTACGGTGTATGTCAAGCAATGACCAGATAGTGCCTATTATGTCTAAAATATACTGGTTATGAATACAGTTACGAATACTTGTCGAGACGCATTTCTCACCTTCAGATCTGGAATGCCATTCTTAACTCATTTCGTAGGACGCAGACGCTCTTCGGTTAAATAAATATTGCCCTTGGCAGAGCCAAGGAATGGTAAGCAATGCATTTTAGACGATGATAGAAAGCGATACTTGGGCAGGGAATATTCACGAGACCATTTCTGAAATGGGTATGAATCCTGTACACGACTGACGACTATACTTTCCCGCTGTAAATATAAACGAAACGCGCATCTAGTTTCAATAATCATTGGATATATTCTTTCGATATAATATAAGCTCAACTGATGAACCCTAGATGTAATCGGAATAACAGGTTGCATGATTATACGACATCAGAATTTGTGATGTCCCTTGATAGTTAGTACAGGAGCTCTCCGTACGTGGATAGACGAATCAGCATTTAGTATATTTGATCATTGCGGACGCATTGAGTTACATTCAGAGAGGAGACCTTTGATAATCACCATCGCATAATAGACATGCGTACGGTGAATCGCTGCTCCTGAGTGTCACTTGATAAGTCATCTTATGAGGCAAAGTTCCTCTATTGAATGCTACCCTACTTTCCCCTTTAGCCTTGGAACCAAAAACCATCGGTCGTTGTAACATTTATGTAAAGTTTGTCTTCTGGTCATGTGTGTCCGAGTATAACCTTGTGATTGAAATTAGAAGTCTTTATTATTCCACTGATGCTTTTACTTTATTTCTCTTACATCCGACATCTATGCATGATAAATCGTAGCATCTGAGCATCATGAATCTAGAATACAACCAAAATTATACAATGAGTGCGCTTACAAATTCAAACCTTGAGTTTACATCGAAGACATTTATATCATTGAAACTTACTGATTACAAATCCAAACATCAAAACTTACAGCACTGACTCCTGTCCTTCCAATTGTATGCACACGACTCCATATTGGTAAACATCCATGTCACATATATTCAAAATAAAAATGTCCTTGTTTACTCTTTTGGTTTGCAACTTTTCTCTCTTTTCGCGGGCTTCCCACTTCCGCTTACTACCAAATAGCCTACGGGGGGGGGCAACTGCACAGAATATCAATTAATAACCGGAGGGGTCACTAACCCAAAAAATGTGCCATTTTACAATTTATGCTTAACTGTTGTGAGAATGGGTCATATACGATGCTCATTATGGGCCCGCTCCATAGTATGGAATGTGTATCTTGTACTGAGCGAAACGGTTGAAGATATATCCAATATTGTACTAATGTTATGTTAACCACGCGTATAAATGTGCATGATATTCAATAATTAGTTCTGACGTCTGACACGAGATCATGCAATAACGCCGGCGAATTGTTGCACGCCGAACTTTAATTTTTCTGAACCACTGTTAATAAGGCTGACATGAGTTTCAAATGTAATGCTTCATCATTTTCTTGATATCAATTGTTGTTATAAACATGCGGTGTTTGATGACGGTAGACAGTGGTCCGAATAATCTGCTTACTGCATTTTTTTCAAAAAGCTATTCGCGCAACCAGTAAATTCAGACATGACAATTGAAAGTACATGCAAAGAGGAATTGGCAACATATTCATTTAGACAAACTTTGTGATATCAATTCCCTTTCTCTGACTACAACAACTATCTTAAACAACCGTTGGGAGATTTATTTTCTCGACAAACACAACCATGATTTTATCCCATCTCCTGCAATCTGCAGGATAGCTCGATGTAAAATATTTTCTTATGAATCATTTAAGAAACACTTTTCCGATACAAATTGCCAAGTCACATTTAACACTTCATCTTTCCAGCGCCTGCCGATGTGATTGAATGACCCGAGAACAGTGTTGACATGGCCTTCAAAATGTTTGATGAGTTTCGGTCACGCAATGGCTTCTTTACGGACCAGTTACCGCTATAATGTCTTGGTCATGAATCAATCCAAGCGAGCGCAATTTGAGATGCAAAAAGTGCTAGCTGAATCCATTAATCTGCATTACAATAGCCCTTGGTTATTGTTTCACGGCTTACTGTACTATGAATATAAATAATGCGATACGGAATATACCGATGGTGTCGATGGTTGACACATGTTGATCAGTTCTGCTTCTTTAGTCCTTCAGCTGACTATATAATTAAGCTTAAACTCAAGTGCGTCGACTATGACACACTTCAACGTAAAACATAAAACTAGACGCCTTACATTTAGCAATTTACAAATATCTTTAATTTTATAGATGATTCATTTCTCTGCCAAAATCGATGATTGTTAGAGCAGATATAACTATATCTGAGCGTCGCACAATTTTCATAAAGTGGCTCCATCCAAAAACGTTAAGAGAATGTAAAAGATAGATTACCGTGTAGGTTTAATACGCAGGCGCGTAGCCAGGCATACTCCCATACTCCCGGGAGTACTTCGATTTTGAAAAATGAAAATTCTAAGTGGCCTAAATCCGGTGTAAAACTTAAATGTAAAATGTCATATATATCGGTAGTAACTGTACATAGTATCCTTTACTACCATGTTCCAAGCACACTTTAAACATGAACTCTTAAACACGGTAAACAACTTAGCTTTACTTTTACGTATTATAACTATGATCAATCGTAGTTACCTCCCGTCTTTATTACGTCAAGTTTTTAAACAGCGCGAATTTTAAACAACCAAAAATGGCGTTCCCGACAACCTTTTGCCCACCTTATCCTGATATTTTTCGAGAATATATTATAATTATTGTTGTTGTTGTTGTAGAAAACGATTTGTATTGCCCATTTTGAAGCAAACCTGATTAGGAACATTATCTTTAATTCTAGGTATGCTCAAGGACGGTTTCGCACCCTTCAACCAAAGTATTTCGTGTCATATCCATGGCTACGCTATTCTGTGCTCGCTGATGGTGTCTACTGCGCCCAATGCCATCTGTTTGCTGGCCCTGATGCTCGCTTGAAAACATTAGTCACCACAGTATTGAGAGATTGGAGCAACATATCCAAGGTAGTTTTGATCCACATGAAATCAGAGGCCCTCCTGTCTAACTGTGATTTAGCAGATCATTTCTTAGCAATAATGAAGGGCAAAAAAAAGACGTACTATGTAGCGTGTCATCCCATTACAATGTGGTCGTTGAAAAGAACAGAAAGATCCTTGTTAGTATAACAGAAGCGATAGTTTTCTGTGGGAAACAGAACATTGCCTTGAGGGGGCATGAAGGCGATAAGGGAAATTTTCAGGCCTTATTGAGCTTTCAGGCCAAGCAGGATCCCATATTAAAAGAGCATCTAGAACACGGAGATCCAAGATCTATATACCTTAGCCCCGATATACAAAATGAGCTTATTTCCATTTGTGGAAAACAAATCGCAGACAGTATCGTGTCAAAGTGCAACAGCGCACCCTGCTTCGGGTTTATGGCTGACGAGGCAACTGATGCCAGCACTATGGAACAGATGGCCATGTGCCTTGGATACTTCGACAGAGCTGATTTACGCGAAGATTTTTTTGGGTTCGCTGAGTGCGAATCAACTACAGGCGAGACGTTGGCCAATGCCTTCTAAGCAAATCTTGAACTGGCGGGTGTTGACGTAAACAAAACGCGTGGCCAGGGATATGATGGCGCTGCCAATATGTCCGGTATCCGAAGAGGCGTACAGGCAAGGATCCAAAAGCGTATTCCTGGGGCTGTGTACACCCACTGCAAAGCCCACTGCCTCAACCTGGCTATTATCCACGCATCAAAAGAAATGTATGCAAGGAACATGATGGCTACCGTACAACAAATAGCGTTTGCTTTTAACAACTCCGCTAAACGCCTCCTACGCTTCCAGGAAAACCTTGACAACGATGAAGTTGCCCGTGTCGAGATGGATAAGCGCACTAAACTGCAATCTCTGTGCGAGACCCGCTGGGCAGCTAGGGCGGATGCTTTGCACACTTTCCTATGCTCATTAAGGCAATCTTGAGTAAAGATACTTAAATTATACAATGCCTAAATGCTCTAAATCAATATTCTTCAAAGTGTTTATTGTATTTTTTCCTAATTATGTGATATTTCTTAGTCTGTTATCTTATCACTTTTTTATTTAAAATAATGTACGTCTGAACAGAAAGGCTTTCAATGTTCATATTGTTCGCTCACAAACCATTCTCGAAACATTGATTTAATTGTGTCATGAATTTTCAGATTTGTTGTAAGTTCCTTGGACGAGCTCGCTAGCGACTATGGTGACAGCACAGCCGCGGGATACAGTCGCTCTATTCAGAACTTCGAGTTCATCACTACCCTAGTGGCTGTCGAACATGCGTTGTCAGGGCTCGTACACCTGTCAAAACTCCTCCAGAAGAAGACGTGTGATTTACTGGAGGCAGCAGAAGAAGCACGTGTTGTTGTCGCTATGTTAGAGGTTTGTTATTTAATTCATTTTCCTAACGGCTAGTTGTGGGATGACTTCATTTTGTTATGACAGAAAAGTTATAGAATAGTGTTAATCACGCCGCGGTTAATCGACAAAATCATATGTAAGTCAATATGTACCAGTGTGCTTGATCTTACTTTGGGTCGGACTATAGTTATACTTTTCATCGGCGTAAATGGCCATGTATATTTTTTTTCCTAGACCCGTCACTCATTAACAGTGCACTAATTTCATAGCTTGTATATATGTTTACAGAAACAATTCATACTTGTGTGTGTATATATGAATTGAACTTATTTGCAGTCTTATGTTATTAAATGTTTTTCCCATCTTTTGACTCACAAAAAGAAAGATGGACGTTGCCGTGCGCTTAACTAATGCGTTGTTTAATTTTACGTCACTATCAAATATCATTTCAGTCTGAACGCAACAATCCAACAGTATGGGACAACCTGTACGAAAAGGCTATGTCACTAGCAAGAGACATTGGGGTGGAGCCGTCCATTCCTCGATGCCCGGGGCGACAGGCAAACAGGCCTAACGCACCAGCGGCAACACCCACAGAATACTGGAAGGTCAACATGTTCCTTCCTTTCATTGACCACCTAGTTGTTGAGTTAACAACCCGCCTGCTTAAACCGCATGGGAGATTTACTGCACAATATCTTCTGCCGACGAAAGTAGGTTTTCATTCATCCTTTTTTGATGAAATAAAATATGTGATATCAATGAAAATACTTGGTATTGCGTAATGTTATACATGTATAGTTAAATAAAACATCAATTATAAAAAACAAAGTGTGTGTACCAAAACGTTAAGTTCTGTGCATATCTATATTTTTCTCTAAAGCAAGTGCTTATATTATTGTTTAGTTATAAAAAGTGGGTCATGTTTGTTTTGCTATAGGCTACTGAACTGACAACTGCCAGGGCCGCAGAGAGTTTTGCAGAGTACAGTCCAGACTTAGAGTGTGACGAGGAGACGTTTGTCCGGGAGTGTAAAAGATGGATTGCTAAATGGACCACAACATACCCAGCTGAGTATCCAGACCTGGAAACATTTTTGCGAGTGGCCACTGAGGCATCATATCCAAACATAAGACTTTGCATGACGGTGTTGATGTGCATGCCCGTTTCCACAGCTACGGCAGAGCGGTTCTTCTCCACGATGAGGAGAGTCAAGACGTACCTCCGCAACAGGATGACCACCGAGCGGCCTTCAGGGCTTGGGCTTCTTAACATTTATCAAGAGCGAGATATCAACGCTGAGCACGTAGTGGATGTTTTTGCACGTGAAAAGACCGTCGCTGGCGTTAGTGTTCAAAGATTAAACGTGTGTTGTTGTGTAAAACTGTTTCAGAATGGGAAAAAAAATCATAAGATAAACTATGTATACATTAGTGTATATTTTGCTTGTGATGTTTTCCATGTTTAAATCAAACTATATGTGATATTTGTCCTCAATGCAACTTGTTCATCTGTATATCCTATATATTCGGAGGGAGGCATCTCGACCAAGTTTAAATATGTATTAAATATTTATGGCTCGATCTAACAGTTTTCCTTTTTTGCTTCAGTTATTATTAACTTAAAACTTGCATTTCAAGTTACCAGATATGCGTCAAATGCCGCCAAATCGCACGAGGGACCCCCGGACCCCCCGCTAAAAATGGGAGTACTTCAAATTGGGTTCCAGCTACGCCCCTGGTACGTGTAAATCATAAGGGATATTTGATATAATTAAGATAACGCAGGATCTTTCATTAACTATCACAGCTCAGATGCATAGCGTCCGAGTAATATCCATACTGTGTTCGTTTTTAGGTAGGAAGTGGAAATTGCTTTTTATTTATGACTGCACAAATATCCCCTTGATATGTAGCAGTGCTGAATTTGCACACTTATTTTCAACACTAATGGGTCCAACGCAAGAAGATTCCCACATTGTAAACACAAGGACATAAATCTATACCGGCATGTCTCCTGCCATTTGACAATGATTAAGAGCAAACTGAATATACTTCAGCGATCAACACGACGTATGTCTATAGGTGCTATAGAATTGAAAGATCTCGCTCATGAACCATGGGAATAAAATGAGTCAGGGGCAGCAATTACTTTGATACATTTGGTGTTAATAACCAACTCTGTAACCTACTCTGAAATATTTCAAAGATTGATGTATTCACTACCCGCTGACTGAGTGAATTAGCGATACGTACATTTTACAAATCCAAATGTACACTGCAACGACAAATAATAAATTGCCCTTAACTCATATTACGGTGAAGTTAATTGATATGCCAGCAGCTGAACAAGTACCTGCAAACACCCCTTCGTGTCCCATCATGGTTGCCTTAACTATATTGACTGTTTGATAGTTTTTTTCCCGCTCAATTTATCGACCCGGAGACAAACCCTTCAAAATGATTGATGGTGTATTGTCACGAAGTCGCTTAAGTGCCGACCAGCAACGATAGTTATCCTATAGGCCGGTTGCTTTTTTTATTCATTGGTAGAATTATTCACGTCTTGGCAGAGGTATATCGGATTGAGATCAAAATGTGCGACGTAAAGGCAAGGAATCTCAACATTAGCGTTTCTAATAATTCACATTGATTGAATGAATCTGCATTGAGATTGGCTAATTTTATGAAGCTGGACTTTAGTAAATAAGACCCGAACTAGGGTTATTTCACAAAACGTGTAGAAGATGGTAAAGTCATTTGGTCACATAGTGAGACAGAAATTTTCGGCAAATAAGAGGGAGTAAACCGGCTAATAAAAGGGATTAAACAGCCAATCGCGAAGTAATACAAACATTATTGGTTCGATACTTGCATAGATTGCAGAGATTTCCACAACATATATTGCTAGCATATTGCCTAATGAGGTCATTCGCAATATAAAAAACAATTTGGGTCATCAATATAATGGATCTTTGGCTCTTGTTGATGTCTCAAGAAGCCTATTGCGTGAATGCATGCGACGATTGCCAATAAGCGCATTTCCCAACAACAACTGAATGATCCATATACTACGATTGCGAATTACAACTAGCCCAAACAGCTGTAGAATGATCGCTATATAACCATTAATGTGTAGCAACTGCCAGTTAGGGATCATATGGAAAACAATGCTGATATGGCTTGATTGCAAGCATCTTAATTCAGCTTGCCAGCTGAGGTTGATCGTCTTATATCTGTAAAATGCAATACACATTCCAGCACTATAATATTGATAACAACAATCATTAAAAATTAACTTTGGGTCATTGAAAGCGTATTTTGCGTATTTGGCTATCAGTACGCAATAACGTTAACAGGGTGTTTACTTGGTGAATGAAATCTAAGTTTTAACTGTTATGTATTTTCTGTCACCATTTACATCTGTTGTGTCTCTGGTGCGTCATACAAGTATAAATAAAGGTAATCAATTATACTGGCCACTGCAATAAGAGTGTTATATATCTTGCGCGACAGAGACAGAGACATATATATGCTGCAAGGAATGTTTGGCACCAGAAGAATCCGTTTGTAAAGTGTTATTCATTTCAAGCTTATTGTTGCTTATAGGCCGCAAATCGGTTTCACAGTGCGAAAGGCTGTAACATAGCAGCTTCGTTTTAGCAATCGATCGTTCATAGTTTGCTGAGTGTGACATAATATATCGAACATACAGTATATTGGCCTCATTCACCCTTATTACATGCAATTCATAGAATTCTGAATGTTAAGACGCCGATTGCATATGAAAAACGTACCATCAGTTCCATCAGCGAATTATATGTCTCCTAATTTTTTTAATATCACCCATTGACCGACATACCTCAATGCAGAGAGCACTTACATTATTTTTTTCCCTGCTGTATCACCACATGATAATACACCAATGCATTCCAGGAAGGCAATTGTGCGACACATTGCCAAATGTCACAGTTGAGACATATACAATAAGCCGCCAGCGGCGTTAGATAAAACTCATCTCGCCGCGGCAAAGTGTTTGTCCTGACCAGTAATTGGGTGACTTGATATTTAATACTCCACACTACAAGCCTCTCCGCAAATGGCCAATAGCGCTACAATTTGTAGCACTATGGTCCCTTTATGCTGCCCAATATGCTGGAATAGAATTTCACTATTCGGCTAATAATAGCAATGGGAAGGCAATACGGACTTATTGGTTCTGCAATTATATATATTATATATACATATATAATTATATATAATATATATATAAATACATATATATATATATGCATATAAATATATATGTATATAAATATATTTATGTATATATATACATCTATATAAAAATATATATATTAATTTCATATATATCTATATATGTATATATATTTATAAATATATTTTCATCAAAATATACAAACATATACAAATATATATATATATATATATATATATATTTATTTATATATATATATATATATATATATATATATGTATATATATATATATGCTTATATAGCTATCAATATATATATATATATGTACATTTAAATAAATATGCATATATATATATACATATTTATATACATATTTATATATATATATATGTAAACATATATATAAACATATGTATGTATATATATATATATATATATATATATATATATATATATATATATATAAGTATGTATATAAATATATATGCACATATTGAAATATGTATTTGTATAAACGTATGCATATGTAACTTTACCTAAATATATATGTATATATATATATATATATATATATAATATATATATATATATATATATATATATATATATGTAAATATATTTGATATATATATATATATATATAACTATATATATATATATATATATGTATATATATATATATATATATATTATATATATATATATATATATATATATATATATATATATTTATGTATATATATATATCCATGTGGTATGTATAAATAAAAGATAATGTCTTTACCATCCAACGGTAAATGGCTAAGAGGCGAAGAAATGTGTGCTTAGCAAAGTCTGCAATATTTACAGTCATTGTGCATAAGCATGTAGTAGGGTTATTTTTGGTATAACCTGGCATATTTGGTTGTAGCAATGTTTCCCAAAAACCTGGCTTCGGTTCTTTTTGTGCAATAACATACGTGTTGAAGCGTTCATGAAATTGAATTATAGGCTAGAAATCGAGAAAACAATGAATGCGGCCTCAATTGTAATTTTTGTCGCAATGAGGACAAATGCAGGGACCGTCACATATGCGCTGGGCATATTCATAGTTTTATTGAATAGCAAAGGTTAGGTATAATCGACAGGTAGGCGTATCGGTACAACTACTATTTGCTAGGTAGGATATAGAATGATTGGTATGCGACAAGAAGCGAGCTGTGATCTAATGTGGCTTCTATGTTATGTAAAAAGTATCGACCGGCAACATCGACCAATCAGCGCCACTACCACATTGTAAATAATGCAGTGTGATACGTGCGTAAAGTTTTATATGCTGGCTTTAACTGCATATTCTAATGAATAGCCATTCATGAACAGTATTGCGACATGATTCGTTGACAATGCATTCCGATCACAAAAAGTCGGGACTGTTCCATACAAAGATAAATGACAACATTGCAGAAATATCCACTATCCTGTAGTTACCTTATACAGCACTTTCTTTTTTGCGCTGATATATAGGCCGATGTTGCGACCATATACCACAAATGGGATTCAGAAAATCTACCTGTTGACATGTAGTTATAAATAAACACGATGGCATACAGCGGAGAAAAAACCCACTGAAAAGGGCGCAAAGCCAAACGGCGTTGTAACGCATTACAGTTGCCGTTACATATAACTCGGCCTTTGCATGGCAAGTATAAAGGATCCCTGCCAAGTTTTATCTCTTCATTTCGGGAACCAGCTGGTGTCTGTAGTAAGAAATTGCGGCCCAATGCAACCTTACTATTGTGCACCATCAGAACTTATTTACGATGTTGAATAAAGAACATTGTCTCACGGCTTTTTTATACATATAAGCCTATACTTGAATTATTTTGTCCTGAACTAAGTGCATTACTCTACAACGTACTAATTGCGGTACCGTATGAGACACATTCGTGTCAAGTTTAGCTTGATCAGCATATCGATAATGCGAATTGATCGTCTAATAGTGTATGCGTGTTTGAACGATGGCTTGATGGTAGGTTATGGCTGCATTTCGGAAGGGGTCTCTGATCTGACGGTTACAACATTTATCAGTTTAGGGAGGAGAAATGAGTGAACATTATTGACACAATGTGGAAGCAATGCCGTTCTAAATTTCCACAGTGACACTTAAATAGTAGTATATTTGCGTGGCTTTGCTGGGCGCTGTGTAAACTCCAAGCTGGCGTTTTTGACAAAACCGTGTGACATGCTTGATTAATACAGCTGTGTAAAATGTACAGCCTGCAAAATCGTGTTTGACATTGATATTTGTGCGATAAAAAGACGTTGATCTCATCATATAGAGCGTAAATGCCGTTCGTAGGATTGCACCACGCCTGTTTATGATCTATCGCCAAAGAGTTATGTCTAATATTCGATTAAGAGGAGGATAGTCAAGGCTAGAATCAAACATAATCATCACTCAGTAGCACAAGAATGCTACCAATTATGACATGTACGCAACCGCTACCTTGATATTATGTTATAGAATGGCAGCTTTCAACTATCAACTTGCGGTGGGCAATAATAAAATAAGTAATTGTGCACTAGCTGTGTTATGAACACAATATATTTGTGTTTTGCAAATGGAATTTTCCAATGAAAGTATTGCCAAAGCATATGCCAAAGGGTAGCGTGAAACTCTTCAGCAAAGATTAAGGCAGTAAACTAACTAAATGGAAAAGCAATTAAATAATAGGAAATGATAGTATTTGCACTAGGCAGACAACCTGGGTTAATGAAGTAGATGCTTGCATTACAATGACGGACACCATTTATATCCATCATTGTATCCAAAGTACACAATTTGTATTATCCTAAAACAATACAAAGGAAAGTGCGCGGAGCGTACGGATTCATAACAACAATGTAATTGCATTACACAGGTCGAAATTTTAATCGTTGCATTTACAAATAATATGTAATAACATAGTGCAGGTTTCTGCAACTAAATTGTGTCAGACTAATAGCTCTTGAAGACTTTTTGCAATTCAGCGGACTGTTGGTTTATAACAGTCATGACAACCTCTCAATATCATTAGACATATCCGTATGCGATGTATATCAAAAAGACAAATATGAAATATATTGCAATAATATATTCTTTATATGGAGTATATGCTGACAGTCATATACTTGCTGCTTGAAGTACATGACGCCCCGTCAACCCGGATTATATAACATGGCACATACCATATAATTATTTATTTAGTGGGGGAGGGGGATTATCAATGCCTTCCGTGGAAGTCACGTGAGAGACAGCTAGTAATTATTATGAACAAGTAACATTGGTCCCTGTTATAGATATTTGTGGAGTCAGATAACTTATGTGAGAACCTTTCGAAGTCCAGCTGTGATTGGAATACACCAGGTTAGTCAATTCGAGTGAATGTTAACATTTTCTTTATACAGCTGTTACGTGAATGTTCACTAGATCGAATGCGAAATGAATATTAATCCTGTACACAAGAAGAGTATCTATAATTCACTATGAAATAAACTATAAAACGCCGCTATTGAATAGGGTTACTTATGAACGAAGGAGCAATCAAGGCATGTCGCCGTGATGATCATTCACTAGTTCAGGGTTACATCAAATCAGTAACAATGTCGCAAACGCAGCCACGTTGTCCTATAGAAAACCATATGCGTATCATTATGTTAAACAATATATCTCGTTATAAATGTTAACAATGCCAAGCGACGGGAGCAGTTTTGTCAAGTGAACCTTACTCATTTGTCGGTTGTAACGGTTCTGTTCGACCGGGAATAGGATAGCTGCAAGCGAGCAAAATATTAATGTCGGAGCAGTTATATGTTAATATCACCGATTTACAACCCATTTTTTATGATTTTCTATAATTCGTCTTTATTCAATAGTTACCAGTACCACGTGAATTCCATTCAAAGATATCCAAAAATGCATTGCATACGAGCATACTAAACTATGAATGAAGCATTTTTTATACAATACAAGCAAGATAAAACGATTAAGTTGACTCCATTGAAATATAATAAAATTTAAGCTCCATTGCATTGTATGTTGAAAATACATTCTGTCAGTCTGTGGTTGGGCGATTGTAATTAACTGCATTTTAATGCAGTGATGTTGGATGTGCATGGGATACCGCGATCTTTACACCGTCATTTTGCATCAACATATGTCATTTAGTCTAGCAAAAGCTTTGTCGGACTCAACAAAATCTTCGGGTTAAGGACGACTGTGATATTTATTCATCATATATGTCCCAAGATGTTGTCAAATGCCCCATATCCCTTATATCAACGGCAAATGCGAACACATGTCAATATAACGATTGGTATAAGTCGGGATACGTTGTCGCTTAAACATAAATGTTTGATCAAACTCGGGAAGTTTCATGCAGTAAGTGTTTAAAAAATGGGTTGCTGAATATTAAACACTGCCATTTCTGTGTTTTGCATGCATTAAAATTAAATGCGACGGTGACGTTAGTTTAATTCCGATTATTTTCGGTCCATATGCTGCTTAAGTAGGAAGTATGGTAGCATCCAGTCGAGGTACTTTGTCTCAATTGACATTCAGGAACAGCAATTTACTTGCACCCGGTCTCTTGAGCGATAGAGATTAGCAAATGTCCCCTCATCAAAGAGATTTCGATATGCTACCCATGGAAGGCTAATTCCGCCAGCTATTTATCTCTTTCATGACTAGTTTAACAAATGCACCCGCCTTAGTATTTCTAAGTCCTTTGATACTTTAAGAAGCCACATAAAAAACATACCTGGCAGGTCAATAACCTGGCAGTTTTCTCTACTGTGGTTGAGACGGTAAATGCATAGAAAAAGGTTTGATCACATTTTGCCAACACCTGTATGCATCTACAACTATTCGATGTGCTGAGATCAACACATTTCTATTATAATATCAAAAGAAAAAGAGTCCAAATTTAATCTCATTCAAAATATGGTTGTATGCGAGTTAGCACTTTCACCTATACAGTTTCCAGCAACAAATTAGACACGGCATGCTTGTCACTCTATTCGTGTTTGTATAACGATGTTATGGTTGGTTTTCATATTGCATGTAAAGCAACCTATCATTTGAAAGCACTCACAAACATGTCAAACATTAATCACATTCCAGCGGTACAAAAATTCGTAAACCATACACATTGCAAAATAACAACAACGATACGCAAAATCCCCCAACCTATTCAGCGATTATCTCTCCTTCTGTGATAGCACATATGTCTGATATATATTTAAGACTAGCACTAACGCCTGTAATTACGTTTTGGCTTGTGTTGAATTATACCGACCAAAATAACTACCCAACATCATCTTAACATGCCGTAGACTGTCGCTGTTAATTGAATTCATTTTGAATTAATGACACTCTTACATGTGGCATTAAGTGACTAAGAGTTTTCCCTAGGAACTTACTAGCAATAAGTAAAACGTTGAATAAAAGTTACAGGAACAGGAAATGTTGACAAGAGTAGATTTGGTCTTGTGTGGTTTTGCACACATATGTTTTAACTAGCAATGAACCCAGACGCATCAATAAATTTTCTTTTTGTTGCCTTTGAAGTATGTAGACATATGGCTTAGTACCTGCTGGTTGACAATTTAATACTGCAGAGGAACATCGACATCGGGCGGTTCGTTACGCTCATAGAATAACACTCAATTTTACACGTCGAAGGCCGACTATAGAATTGAACTCGTCACTGGGGAGGCAAATATGTGTATGCTGAAGATTCGCATCTTTTGCTGATGTTATGCAACAATCAACGGCCGTGTTTTCTGTCTACCGTGTAATCAACATGTTGTTGCATATACAAGCAAATATATATGTTTCAATAATATTGGCAACAAGTATTTATTCATTGCCAAACTCTCACATTATTGGGAATTGTTGCATCAATCACTAACGTTACTTTTGAGGACAGCGTTATCGTTAGTAAGCATGTACCAGAACTGTGATGATACGCAAATTACCCTCCATAGACAAATTTCGCCAGATGTATGATTATGCACGCGGAATACTAAATTATTGTGCCTTCCCCCACCCGTAGTTCTGCCTCGTGTCAAAATCAATATGTAATCTACTTGCTACTTAATGATGGCGTCCCGTACCACATGCCAGCTGCACGACCAGCAATTTTAATCTATTCGCGAATCCCTCGCGATTTCCTCCGCCAGGAAGCGACCTAGCAACCTAGTCTAATACGTATCCAGATGTTAACATTTATTTGCAGTTTTTGTGAGCCAATATTATATATGCTAATACCGCATCGACATTCGAACAAATGCATGCTAATGCATTCACAATTTTCCCCTCCAACACAACTTTGTTGATCTATGTAGCATATGATTTTTTTCACGCCTCTTTGTAGCCCTAGGCAACATGGCGTCAACAATTATGTGACCTGTTGTGGTCTACAATGTGCAATTTTATTCAGTTGTGATAAATGTATGAATATAAAGCTTATATTGGGAAAAATCCGAAAATGCAACAAATGGCTAGGGCTAGTGCTCCTGGCTACTATCACGGCAATATTTTCTTCGTCATTAAAAGAAGTTAGTCTACTTAACGCATCGGTAGTGATTAACCCATGGACATTCTGCATATTCTACAAAATATCCCATTGCCTATATGATGAGCGACACAAGGTGCGTGCGGAATTTCCCATTTGTTTGTCCGTGATACATATAACGCTCATCTTAGGGATAATATAACTACCTTGGACGCATCATACTTCATATACGGACGTCTCTATCAGCAACTGTTAACTCAGGTAAGGAAACAGTGGTAACTGCCGGGATTAAGTTTACAGCCAATGGCTGTTTATGCATGTTCAAAATTACATCAGACTACGGAAAAGATGACATTATTTGATGGTCCTGACGCAGACAGCCTTTACTACAGGTGACTGTTTTATATTGGTTTTTAAAGCTGTGTTGTACCTCGAAAAATGTGAGCTTTGTTATATACACTGTCCCTATAGCCCCGCCCAGCAGTTTTGAGGCGCCTGGGTGGCTGTTGTTGACGGACAAGCAAGCTAGACAATCCGGTCGTGTTATTATAAATTGAGTAGCAGAGCAATTTTCGACGCTTCTTTTCCGGCTTGTTTTTCTTGATAAGGCAGTGTTCATGTAACTGGAAATACGAGTGATTCACTTGAAGGTCTTGTGCTATACATCACATTGCAGCCTACTGATGAAAACGTTTGAGTGGTAACAAGGCCGTTGGGAACGACTATACATCACGCAATTGACCCTGGTCGCGCATACCGTTAATTTGACTATTTAAGTCGGAGCAAACAGACTGATCAGGCTTCTTCTTAGCCTACGTAAGTCTACTGTTATGGATTCACCATACATACATTGCTGCGACCAATAATATCATGTTACATGTTGTGGTAACAGTTGGCCTAAACTAAATTACATAGCGAATTCAAAACCTTGCGTATTCAAGAATTAATGGAAACATTAAGCTGTGCTTTCAGACAATTCGCCCAGGCGTTGACAACATATGACAGACGTATCAACAAGGTGCAGGATATTGATAATATGGCCTTATCACTATATCACGTCTGAACCTATGAGAGAATTGTGCATTGGGCGACGGTCCAAATCTTCGTTCGCATTTCAGATGTTTTTTATGTTAAGCGTAGGGACATTCGCACCCCTGCTCTCGATATGTGCTTGTGTTGTTTTGCTTGTGTTTAATTGGAGCTTAATACAGTGGATGTATATGACGCTTGGAAGGTGATGATGCGATATCATTCCTTAACAATTTACCATCTGAAGTCTAATATAGTCCGATTATGTTACGTATATGTTTACATATATCAGTCAAAAAAAAGCATGTGTTCCGTGCGATGCATGCACGTAATCGATATTGACCACGTAAGCATGTAAGCGAGTCTTTGTTTGAACCACATACAACCCATTGTTATTATTTTGTCATCCGTTACCAAGCTGCGAAACTCCAGGGCGGCAAAATACCTACCAATTGGCAGATGACACATATATGCGTACAGTTAACATTTGTACCACGCAACACGTAGACAAGTCTACTTGCCAGCATCATAGGACCACAATGCTACGTTTATGCTCATAAATACACTTTACGGAGCATACTGTGTACCCTGCTCGTTTGGCGTACCAATTTCTGCTGGCGTGTGGCACTATCCGTTCTGATACCAACCATTTGCACCCCACGGTATTGTAGCTGTATGAATCTCATTAAATGCATGCTTCACATCAACGAAATTTCCAGTTGCATAAAAAGCTATTTGTTAATAGTGAGAGGAACCAACCGGTTTTATAAGTAAGCCTGTTGTTGAAACATATTTAAATCAATAAACAGCACAAAGTAACCAATTGTGAGCCGAATATATATCGGAAAAAAAAACTAGCGCAGCCTACATCATTGCTAATACTGTTCCCAGACGTGCCCTACGCTGGATTTTTATACGGATGATACGAAGTGGCCCATAATTCCCATTCGATTTATTCGGCAGATGCTGAATCTGCACTTTCTATATACATTACTTCCTAAAAGATGGGCGGGCGTGGCCGCTGCACTGAGCATAATGTCCATTAGATGGCACCGCCGCGCCTGTTTCTAGGTAATGTGCAGATCGGCTTGCTTCTCGATTGCACATATAGTATATATAACCCAACGTTGGGGTATTAAATATGCACAAGCGAAAGGGGGCGTCACTATTAACGCAAGCGTTGAGATGAACCCTAGTATGCTGGCCATGCTATCCATATGCTACACGTTGTAGATATATAACCCAACAATTTGATTATGTTATTGTCACTTGGCAACCTGTCTTGCAGTTGATGCATATCACTTGGCGGTAAAACTCACCAACGATGATGGGATATTTGGAGCACCAAATATACATAACATCAATCACCAAAGGGAGAACTAATTGTGTTATCGTTTCGGCAACGTCGCTGTTGACAGAATTTCTGGGTGGCGACAAAAAAGGCTTACATCGTCACTTCACTTAATATGTTTTACTACATATTCAGTATCGAGAGCATTCAACGATTTATTGAACTTTTCTTAGGCATCTGCTTAGATTACTATATCTACCAATATCGGATAATACAACTATTTACTTTTTTATATGGAACGAAAATACGAAACATCAATGCCAAACCCTCTTTAATAACTGACAACGTTTGTGTCAATATTTGTGGCATCATATCAAATTTGGTCGATTGGTGGGGGCATAATACCTTTGCATGCATAATATATGTGATATTTTCTTCGCAATATGCTTTGCGGATATCCGTTCTTTAGCAGTTCATCTTCAATCAGATGTCATGTGTACAGACGGGAACAACGTAGGTATACAGCGATACAACAAACGTACTGAATCTTCGTGCAATACTGATGTACGGTTCTGTTTTTTGTAAAGCATGGGCTAATCACACTGGGTGAAAGAATGCAAATGTTGAATAGAAGTGGGTATGTTTAGTGGCTCGTTCTGTGGCAAGCTTATAATCCGGTGATTTCTATACTGAATGCAAAGATGCTTTGCTCTAACTGATAGTTATGGGTCTGGCAGCCTGAGTGAACGTGATGCGGCTGCGGTTGTGATTTTCGTTCCAGATCTCTTACTTGAAATATACATGTTGTTGGCGTTTACATCTCTGTGAGTTGCATCGGAGGACCTAGAGAGACCTAAAATAACCTAATTGTGTGACATAACACAGAGACAAGAGAAGCTCTGCGATCAATAGCCATACATCCGGACTAAAGGGAAGTAACATTCAATGAGGGTCAGCTTAGTATATTGACAAATGAGTGAATAATCGAATGAGTGAGTGCGCGAGCGAATGTGTGATTGAGTGTGTGAGTTTATAAGTGAAGATTGAGTGACCGAGTTAGTGATGATGTGTGTCGGTGAGGGAGTTCCTATTTTTTTTCTCTGTTGTACAATAAGTGCTTTTGACAATCATTTGGTCAGCCATACTACCGGTTATTCATAATTTTGCTTGACAGACTTTGTCAGTGCTTGATATTATATCCCATTTGGACTTTTATGTAGATGCTCAATGTCAATTTTTTTTTACTGCTTAAAACTTTGACTCTAACCTGGTCGCTTTGAAAGGGTACACCCGCGGTAAAAACCCGTCAAAAAGCTAAAAACACGACGTGTTTAGTAAGGTGTGAATCACAGACCAACCATTTATGGATATCTATCAATTGCTGCGCAAGAAAAGAACCCGAGACAATAATCATTTCGCCCTTTTTGGCCAATTTAGGGCATATGTCTTGGTGCGTTAATCGTTCAGTAAACTAAACTAAACTGTAGATTCACCGCAGAACCTAAGTTACTAGCAACAAAGTTTTTGCCTGCGCCAAGGATAAGCATTTGACTGGGTCACTGCTTATAGTGATGCTTAGACGTTGTTAAAATAGACGTTCAACACGCTTTTGTAGGCAAAACCTCTGCATGTAAACCAGCATGTTAGCGAAACTATCTAACATCACCCCCTCATGGGATAAAGTGTGCTGTGTAGATCTTTACCAATTGCTTGCACATGACTACTCTAAAGTTTGCAACATTGGTCATATGTCACTATCTGCCAAGCGACTATCAACAATGTAACTGTCTAGAGCCACCAAGTAACAACACTATATCTATTGTTAATAACAAACTTTTGTCAAGTAAGATATGCTTTGCATTATGCGTATGTGTTTGGTTTTATCATGCACCATTCGTGTACCAAAATGCCACGTGTCGCTCTAGCAGCATCAAAAGAGATGTTACAGGTTGAATCCAGTGCTGAATATGATGGTCAGTAGTGCTAGTATGTACCGGCGCTTTGGTGAATATAATAACTGAGGTTGGATAGCCGTATCTTGCGATTGAGCAATATATTAGATTTTGATATAAATAAACGCTATTGTAAAAAAAGAACTTTCAATGCAGCAAGATTTTTCCATGAACAAAATACAGTTCGCGTGCTGTTTTTAAAGTCTTATATGTAGGTAAATGCTGACAAGTATTTCTAAATATCACTGCGATATCAGACACAGTTATAATGGGTGATAATAATGTGCACTAACTGCCAGTGATTATATCTTTTCATATCGCACATATAATGTTCGGTACGACCGTACGGGAACTGATTAAGTTGAGCATGTTAATATCAGGATGCCGTTTAGGCACCGCCTTGGCAATTAAAGGTTACAGGTATATCATATGATCGGTGTTGTTACATATGGCTTAGTCGGTTGCCCATCCTATGATTAGCATATGAGGCTATATTAACCTAATAATAAGTGCCATGACCAAACAAGTTCCCCGTTTGCGAATCATTTGCTCTTAATTCCAAATGTAATGATTAAAGCCGGTTGCAATGCCCATTTGAGTATCTGATAACGACAAATTGTGCCATAAGCATAGTCGTAGCACTCCGGTCATTTAATCAACGAAAGACATATTTGTGACCGCAGAATGCTTATCAATGAAGAATGTGTGGTGTCATACGATTCAGGGATTGCCCCTCATTGGATAATTCATCTGTTCACAAAGAAACGTAGACCTTTGTCTAGTGAAGATTACCTTATGTCCTCGCGATAAAAAATGCTACCAAAGAGAGGCTTATCGCAGTGTTAGATATAAAAGGTTTAGCAAAGCCCTACTCCGCTCCTATGAGCTAAAAAGTATTTGCAAAATCAAAGATATTTTCGTTCTATCTAGCTTACACCATTATCGTGTTGTGGTTGATGTGGATAATGATATATGATGCCGATGTCAGCGTGCCGTATAGCATACTCTATACGGACGGTGTTGTATACTCGGTGATTACCGTTTTAGCCGAGACTTATATGTAAGGAATTGGATAATCCATGATTCAAAAAGATTGCAATAACATCAATAGATATAAAGTTTAAAGCGTGACTTGTTAGTACTTATATTTTTAGTGCTATGAAGAAATAATGGCCAATTATTGGCAAAGCATAAGTGACTTACGAGTGATTTTCGACACCTATTATCATCGTGTTTACATATTTCATGGTACATTGGCAGTTTTTTTCAGTAAATATATGAACATGTGATCCACTAAGCGGAATTGTGATAACTCTCGTGCTGCAGGCAACCAACGAAACCTGTGTATGTAAATGAGACCGTTGGTAACGTTCTTATATCGAGCAAATGATCACGTCTGGCATACAAATATTTGGTCCATCACATTCGGTGCAAACTTAGCCATGTAAGTAGCAAGTCAAAGATTCTTTATTCCTGTATTAATCATTGTTTACAATAATGCTACATCAAGCAATGCTTGCCACTTTACGATTATATAATAAGATTTGCATTAAAATCTGATAATACCCCAGCCATTATAACGTATAGGGCATGGTTGAATTAGGCACAGCGGAGAGGAAGCGTGCATACTAGCTTGCTTGGTCACCTAATAATGGATGTTAAACTTTTCCTTCGTTGACTTAATACTCGCGTAACAAACCTTGTTATTAAACATATTTAAGGCACAAAGGTGGCTGCATAGTTAACCAAATAGGGGATTTGACTAACATGCGTGATATAAACAATTGTACCACGCAACATATACAGGATTTTACGTGCAAGTACGTTAGGATTACCTTGCTACCTACATACTCCTGCTGTAACAGGATGCATACCATGCTTTATCAGCGTTTCAATTTATGTTGGCTTATGGCATCTTTCATTTTGTAAACGCAGCAGTTGCAATCCGCGGAAACATATTAATCATGATGTATCAATGCACATGCTGCAAGAATAATAATGAAATAAATATGGGACACCCTTGTTGCGTCTATTATATCCCCAAATTGTTCATCGCGTCTAAGTAGGCCGTATGGGCATACTATAACGTCTGTAATGTACCGTCATATGGACGATGTCTTCTCTATGGAAGGAAGTAAATGAAGCCATTAATTATCAATATTCAAGAGGCAACCACTCTATTCCTGTATGAATAATAGTGGCTGTCATAATCTTCTGCTCACCAATATATCATATCACAAGTCGATAAAAGGTGTTAAAAAGATTTACATATTGACGATAGTTCATGAGCTTGCAGCATTACGACCATATGATCTTTACAGCAAATTCACTTTCAGAGAATACATGCTAGAAAAGTGAAGTGCAGCGTAGCGGTGATCTACTGTTATAATAAGCAATATACACACATGGTATGTAACAGTCAGATATACATGGATGAATCAGGACCCATTGTTGGCTAAGTGTTTTTTCATAATCATAAATAGTACCCCCTGAACAAAGGTGCATTACATGCAACAATCTCGTGTCCTTTACCAATTCACATGCAATTCAACTATTGTCCTCGACATTCGTATCCTAAGGTTGTTATTCCGTATTAACATACTCTGACTAATTAGCAGTTGCCTTTACGATGATACATACCTACGCTCCTTATCGGGACTCATCATAAGTAATATGGGGCTGTCTCTGCAAACTAGGAAAGGTGCGGCAACCACAGATAACCTTCAGGTGATTATGAGGCCGCTGGGAAAAAAAATACATCGCCCAAATATGCATATCAGATAAATGGTCTACCAGTGTAGGTGTAGGCAATTATTATTGTGATCGAATTTTGTTTAGTCTGTCACATGGCCGACAGATGGTTAGCATTGACAGAAAAAATAACCATATGCGCACAGCATGATATAGGGTATTGCCCGAGGTAATGTTGAAAGAGCGAATTCCTACGACTAAATAGAGATTATAAAAACCTTGTCCGTGACAATTTGACATATCATGGAAACCATTGTAAGCTTGTATCAAGTCCTTTGCTTGTGGTCAATGCCAAGATAGACGATCCCCGAAATTTGATCGAAACGTGTCTGCATAATAACGTAATCAAGAAGATAACGACGAAGAAGTAAACCTTTGTATCAGGCTGTATTCGCGATGGTCCTACAAACGTTGTGAGCCAAGCCTGAGCATTACTGTTCGCGCATATTACGTGCATATTACGTGCAATACTGATATACATACAGATATATATATATATATATATATATATATATATATATATATATATATATATATATATATATATATATATATATATATATATATATATATATATATATATATATATATATATATTCATTTATACATATAAAACGCTTCTTTATATATAGTTGCATGTGACTTACGAAAAAGTTAGATACTTATATGTTTTACTTTGAACACCTATATATAAGCTATAACAAATAATGGCCAATTATTGGCAAAGCATAAGTAACAGAGTGATTTTCGACACTATTTCCTCGGTCTGTTTTTCATTAAATGGTAGGGCAGTTTTATATATATGAACGTGTGATCCACTAAGCGGAATTGTGATAACTCTCGTGCTGCAGGCAACCAACGAAACCTGTGTATGTTAATGAGACCGTTGGTAACGTTCTTATATCGAGCAAATGATCACGTCTGGCATACAAATATTTGGTCCATCACATTCGGTGCAAACTTAGCCATGTAAGTAGCAAGTCAAAGATTCTTTATTCCTGTAATAATCATTGTTTACAATAATGCTACATCAAGCAATGCTTGCCACTTTATGATTATATAATAAGATTTGCTTTAAAATCTGATAATACCCCAGCCATTATAACGTATAGGGCATGGTTGAATTAGGCACAGCGGAGAGGAAGCGTGCATACTTGCTTGCTTGGTCACCTAATAATGGATGTTAAACTTTTCCTTCGTTGACTTAATACTCGCGTAACAAACCTTGTTATTAAACATATTTAAGGCACAAAGGTGGCTGCATAGTTAACCAAATAGGGGATTTGACTAACATGCGTGATATAAACAATTGTACCACGCAACATATACAGGATTTTACGTGCAAGTACGTTAGGATTACCTTGCTACCTACATACTCCTGCTGTAACAGGATGCATACCATGCTTTATCAGCGTTTCAATTTATGTTGGCTTATGGCATCTTTCATTTTGTAAACGCAGCAGTTGCAATCCGCGGTAACATAGTAATCATGATGTATCAATGCACATGCTGCAAGAATAATACTGAAATAAATATGGGACACATTTGTTGCGTCTATTATATCCCCAAATTGTTCATCGCGTCTAAGTAGGCCGTATGGGCATACTATAACGTCTGTAATGTACCGTCCTATGGACGATGTCTTCTCTATGGAAGGAAGTAAATGAAGCCATTAATTATCAATATTCAAGAGGCAACCACTCTATTCCTGTATGAATAATAGTGGCTGTCATAATCTTCTGCTCATCAATATATCATTTGCTTTAAGAGGGCGTATATATTGTTAATCGATCGTGGTTCCAATGAATAGGTATTTAGCTAACATAAAACGGAAGTGCGTTTGCGCTCCAAAAACAAAATGCATAGCATGTTTGATCAACCGTTTATTACATTAACCTGGGAAATCTAACAACGCAGTTGCTGGATATACTTGACTGATTAATGCATCTATAATCCTTAGCAAATTACACGTGACAACTGCATCAACGCTACGGAATCTTATTCATAACGCAAACGCCTTAGGTTTATTTGATTGTGCTTGTTCAATAAGAAGATTCGACCCAAGCACAGATTAACATGCATTTTTGCTTGCTGCATCTGTCATTTTGTTAATAATATCGCTCCAATCTATTTGGATAGGATGAAGCAACTAATCCAATATCATGTCAACTTAACAATCATATGATTGCGCGATATGGTCTCATTGACTGCTCTGACTAGTCAGGGGGACAACAATATTATCATATGTCAAGGCCGCAATTACCGATCATGACCAATGTAGTAACAATAGCTATAACCCTCGCATCCTCTGTCTATCTTTTTTTGTGCAAGGGTACTGGCCTAGCTCCGAAACAGATATGTATAGTTTGATATCTCAATGCGCCATAATAGCCCGCTACCAATGTAACTGTAGAATATTTGAGAATAAAATGATTTATGGCCCAGTTTATGCGCATGGGATGCGTATGTACCTTTAACCGGAACTCGTAATTAGCAGGCTGATGACGCATTTGCATGCATCGACGGCTTGGCACAAATATTCACCCCCAAAAACAAAAGGTCAAATACTGTGTACTATACTGCGAATGTTATAATATTTAGCCGAATAAAATGGCTTGTTGGAGTTTTTCTGACCCGCATACGTGAACACTATAGACCAAGTCATTCTAAACCGTAAGATGGTTGTTTGCAGTCAACTTTTCAGTTGACTTACTTGGCCGTCATAACGTTTTTGGCGATGGACGCACTCGATAGAAGTTAGCGTTTCGCATACATTCAGGCCTACCCACTTCAGTAAGCATGCATTCAAACATCATGTCATCATGGGTATGCGATCTGGTGTTTTCCTTAGCTATTATGTAAACAGTTTTTGTGAATAAAAACCTAGCTCTTATGTTACGTTCATGGGACCAACTGTACTTCATTTTAAAGAAAAACACGCTGATGCAAACTGTGATTGTCGATGTAACATCCACGATCCTTATATGGTAGTCATGGACGCAGTAGAACCTGCATGCGGAGCATATTAGATTATTTACGTTTACCGTCCCCTTTGCTGGTCAGAGTTGCCGCTCACCCTACAAAAACGAGATCAGTCTTACAATACATGCATGAAGCGTTGAAAAAGGAGGCGAAGCATAATTGACATCCATTTGTATAATTACATCCCACCCATTCATTGTAGTCATTAGTGGTTAGCGCAGCTGACGTCCAAACCCCGGAAGTTCACTTAAATGTCGGTTGACATCATCATTACTATGTGGCATGTATGACTGTAGTGGCGACCAGGACCAAGAACTGCCATCTGCTGACAACAGTATCACAAGCTAGATTAGTTTATTACCTCGTCTGCAAACGTTTTGCAGCGTTGGTGTTTACCACTTTTTTAGGTTTTGCATATTAGCATCTCATCAAACATTATTTAAATATCATAGACCTTTTCCTCAGATAGGTTGTCAGGCATATCCTTAACAGCACTTTAATTATATAGCACCTTACTTTTCTATTATGCGGGACGGGGAAGAGGAGGGGGGAGCGGGTCGGGTGATTTAGTGTCCGAACAATATCTACTCTTCGCAAAAAAACAACACACTAAATTCCATTGAGATGAACATTCGGAGAAATAAATAAAAGAGTGTGTACTAGACATGATTAACATACAAGCTACGCCAGTCACAGTCTTTGCCTATATCAATGGTAAAGGAATCGCAGTGGGCACACTGAAGTCGATTGCTATGGATGTTGAGTACATTATAGACTGGACCAAAGACCTATAGCGATGGTGATAAGCCGAGTTACCCGGAGCATTCCTATGGAATACAGCTGCTTCGGTCAAACCTATTAATAAATATCACCATGATTACCTTTAAGTTGTGCAAATACCGCTTATAACACAGGATACGATATGTCTATGCGCGTCAACTTTATTTTAATGTTTAAGAAGCGATCGACAGACGAGGCATTGCACATATCACGATCTTTGACGCAAACGCTTAAAAACTTTTCAGGATAACAGCGTATGACGTTATTGTCGAGTGTGCATGGTAACAACCATCATCTGATGTTATTAAACGAAACTGGTTTACGTTTTTGATATGGGTGTTTAATGCATTTCAAGATGCTGCTAGCGTAGTCACGACCGGAAATCTCGTTGCCATATGCACTTTTGCAATACTGAATGACAACTCCAAACAAAAACGGATACTGTCAAAATTGTCGCACACATTATGTGCATTCGTGTTTCAATTGAACTTTCACATTTACGGTAATGATATGAAATCGAATTCCAGATCAGCCATGTAATATGTTATATCACCGATCAGCGGCCAATATCGCAGTGAACAATACATAAGCCCTTCTTGAAATTTATTTGCATATTTTCTGCACGCATACATTATGATGATATATATGCGTCGACAGTGAGGTACCAAATCTACAGCTGCAGCTAACATCGCGCAAAGTACACCTGAGTATGCCCAAAACATAACTGGCCAATCCCTGACATAATAGCATTGTGATTCTGCAACCCTTTTGACAACACAATTGATAGGCTATCCACGTTTTCATTTCTCTTGAGATATATCAGTCTGCATTGCGGAAGATGTGTAACCAGGACGCATAGTTGGATATTCACCCGGTTTGGAACGGCCAAAAGCTAATCGATGTGCTTGCTTTCTTCTTGTAAAGATATAGAGCGTCATCTAGATATAGGATCAAACTAATCTGATAGTAAAGCTCACATAGTGCAATCTTCTGGCATCGTTAAGCCGGTTGCAACGACGCGGAACAAACGCCTTCAGCCTAGAAGTCGTATAATGCGGTATGAGATGTAAAGTAAATTGAGTTTTTTTACTCCCATTATCCTATTATACTTATGTTTTAAGAAACTAGTGTTGGCGCCGGACCTTACGAGTTGAAATCATCATTCAGTAGACATACCAATACTGTGTTCCGCAGTTGGTCACGTGGGCTTCTTTGAGTTGGCACGATTTTACGTTTTATCTAAGACCATATATATCATATAATTCATTGAGGGCGTGAAGCACAAAATTAACTTAATACCCCATAAAGCGATTTCATCATGTGTGCTCACTCAACTTTAGCAACTGTCTCGCATAAGGTGTTTTTATCATATATCTTGGAGGAGCTTGTGTAGATCCACAGTAATTTGTTGTCGTAAAAATATACACCTTTCATGTTACAAGATATTGATATGGCTTGTTTTGGGCAGTTGCGCACAAGAGCTTAACTATTTGTAAATAATGCTTGCAATCTGCCGGTTTGATAAATTACTCAGTTGTTGACAAGTATGTGAAGCAAAACACGGCAAAATGCAATCAATTTTGAGCTGAAGAAAATGAAGTAATATCCCTGACACGTTCATCCCTTTATGGAATCGCCGCAATCCTTGATGTTACTTCTTAAGGTCCATGCGACCATCTGTGAACATCTAATCGAACCAGGCGGATCTAAGCCATTGCCCTCCCAGTGACCAATTTCGCAAGATGAACGATTTCGTGGTAAATGCCGATTACCTTTCCCTGGATGGTTGTGACCATACCTTTGGTGTCGCGTATCGCATACACACGACACGCATATGAGTAGCAGCTTATAGAACAGCCAAATCAAAATCGAAATGTTCACACGACATGTAGTAAGAATACAAGTACAATCGGGCACAAGGTCGATTGACTGTTGGTTGTCAAATCATCCATTGTCCAAATTTGGTCTGTGCTTTAGCCCGAACGTACAATGCGATCTTAACTTGGGTTACTCATTGCTTAAAGAGTACGCTTTTTGACTGGGGGTTGTTCTTAATAGCTTAAACTGTCTCTAATTAATGCGACAAATCGATGCCGAATTTCATTGCACAACTTTTACATGGCCGCTTTTTGTTAGATGAGGGACTAAATGTTTTTTGCATTAAGCGATTTCATCATGTGCGCTCAGTCAAATTGAGCGACGGTCTGGCATAACATGTTTTCATTATATATCATGGAGGAGCTTGTGTAAATACAGAGTAAATTATTATCGGTAAAATATTCACCATTAACAAACTGCATATATATCTACATCTCAATAAATCTATATCTATATCTATATATCAGTATATATATAAACATAGTATCTATATATATATATATATATTTATATATGTATATATGTATATTTATATGTATATATTTATATATATATGTATATATATATGTAGATATATATGTTTATTTATATATACATATATATAAATGTATATTTATCTATACATGTATATATATATATAAATATGTATATAAACATATATATATGCATGTGATTATATATATACATAATAAATATATATATATATATGTACATATATATTCATATATATATATATCTTATATATATATTTATATATATGTTTATATATATATATCTATATATATATATAAATATATATATATATATATATATATATATATATATATATATATATATATATATATATATATATATATATATATATATATATATATATATATATCTACCTTGGTAAATTATTCAATTATGTAACTGTTAAGCAATTGAGCTTCTACTGGGATTCGGCCGCTCTTAAAGGGTACACATGCCATAAAAGCCTAGAAAAAAGCAATTTGAGGTTTTTATTATATAGTGTAACAGGTTTCGGCCGCTCATGGGATGAGTAATGATACCCACTTAAGCAGAACATCTGAAACGAGCCTAAGTATACGATGCCTAAAAAACGGGTGTTAGTGTTATGGTGCAAAATGAACCGCATTTACTTGCTTTTCGCTGCTCTTTGAGTTTCACCCGGGCCAAAGTTAGGTGACCTTACGTTTGCTCCAGAGCGTTGTTTGTAGTGCACCCAATCAATGTTCCAGCACCGTTTAAGTGTTTATTGTTTCATGTAGACAATACATCGCCTTGTTAGTTTATATCCTTGTTCTTTGATACAATCAGAGTCTAATATTATCCATCGATCAGAGAAGAAAATAAATGTAGGCACGTTTTACTAACACTATCACAAAATAATCATCACGGCATGTTTCGGCCAACTTAGCCCATTTGTATCCGGTACAAAAGAAAATCTATAAGTTAATGATAGAGTTTGGTATACAATATTGTAGGTTTACCGCAGAACATAATTGACAAGCAGCATAATGATTTCCCAGTTTACCCCTTGCCCATGGAGAAGGTTTTGACTAGGTCATTGTGTTATGTTGAAGCGTACGTCTTGTTCAAATCAACGTTGAACACTCTGTAGTTGACTTTGAGTAATCAAGCATCCCAGCGAGTCAAATAACCTCAGAGATGTGAATACGCGCCGGTTTAGCCGGTAAATTAGTGTTTAACTCCTTCCTGGGAAGAGCGTGCTGAGTAGATCTAGGCAAATTGCCTGCGAGTGACTCAGGCAATGCCTTTGAAGTGTAAGCAACATATCACTCAGCATTGGCACTATTAGAGAGCAATAAAGTTGAATCGCTGTGTTCAATATGCACCAGAGAGTTCGTATAAGCTCAAGAATTGTTTATGTTTTGCTAGCCAAGACCATTTGTTTATTTCTTTTCATACATATACTCATTTACAGATTTCTTATATCAAACATTAGGTTAGATATAGAGAAATCAGTTTTGAAAGCATATCTTAAGAAAACAACAAATCTGCGTAACTATCCCAGTCGCAGCACTATATGTGAATGGCTAAGCATAATTTGGAAAAACAATCGTGGACGCATAAATTAGTTTAGATGAGTAACCTTCCGAAGATTGTATTTGTTCTGCGATGTCTTTCCAATCTTCAACTATTTATATGCATATTGGATTTGTGTTTATTTCAGTCTAATAAACAGAGAGCGTTCTAGGGTACATCTGTGCAAACATATCACTCAGATCAACGCTATACCAATTAGTTTAAATTGACTCCCCGGCATATTCATAAATAGAAGACATATATGTCACATGAACGACTCCGCATCAGTTAAAGGGTTTATCGATGTCGTAGTGCGTGCTTTTACACACTAAACAACATGTGTACTGAATTATGTTACCATTTATTTAGATTTTGATGGGGATTGCTATTTCCAAAATAACAATATTACAATGAGGCCAAGTAAAAACAAAATAGGGATCCGCCATAATTAGAGCTTCTCGCCTGCACTGGTCAATAAACGTGTATTACAGTGTAAATAATGGAGAAAGGGAAAATAACGTTTATACAAAAGTACTGTTATTAACTTGGTTTCCTCGGATTTATCATAATGCTGAACGTGTTTCTCAGCACATAATAACTAAATTGTTAGCACAATGTCGCACAATCTCTGAATTCACCCAGATGACGAAGTTTTATTCAGTAAATGCCATCTGTTTTAATCACATGTCGTTTTAGCTCGTTTTAGCTGTTCAACACACCCAATGTAGGTTCGCAATGCATCTTCAGCCATACCCCTCAAAGTTTCTATTGTTGGTATAGACGAGCTTCTACTGGGATTCGGCCGCTCTTAAAGGGTACACATGCCATAAAAGCCTAGAAAAAAGCAATTTGAGGTTTTTATTATATTGTGTGTAACAGGTTAATAATCCATGGCCTAAGTATACGATGCCTAAAACGGGTGTTAGTGTTATGGTGCAAAATGAACCGCATTTACTTGCTTTTCGCTGCTCTTTGAGTTTCACCCGGGCAAAAGTTAGGTGACCTTACGTTTGCTCCAGAGCGTTGTTTGTAGTGCACCCAATCAATGTTCCAGCACCGTTTAAGTGTTTATTGTCTCATGTAGACAATACATCGCCTTGTTAGTTTATATCCTTGTTCTTTGATACAATCAGAGTCTAATATTATCCATCGATCAGAGAAGAAAATAAATGTAGGCACGTTTTACTAACACTATCACAAAATAATCATCACGGCATGTTTCGGCCAACTTAGCCCATTTGTATCCGGTACAAAAGAAAATCTATAAGTTAATGTAATGATAGAGTTTGGTATACAATATTGTAGGTTTACCGCAGAACATAATTGACAAGCAGCATAATGATTTCCCAGTTTACCCCTTGCCCATGGAGAAGGTTTTGGACTAGGTCATTGTGTTATGTTTGAAGCGTACGTCTTGTTCAAATCAACGTTGAACACTCTGTAGTTGACTTTGAGTAATCAAGCATCCCAGCGAGTCAAATAACCTCAGAGATGTGAATACGCGCCGGTTTAGCCGGTAAATTAGTGTTTAACTCCTTCCTGGCAAGAGCGTGCTGAGTAGATCTAGGCAAATTGCCTGCGAGTGACTCAGGCAATGCCTTTGAAGTGTAAGCAACATATCACTCAGCATTGGCACTATTAGAGAGCAATAAAGTTGAATCGCTGTGTTCAATATGCACCAGAGAGTTCGTATAAGCTCAAGAATTGTTTATGTTTTGCTAGCCAAGACCATTTGTTTATTTCTTTTCATACATATACTCATTTACAGATTTCTTATATCAAAACATTAGGTTAGATATAGAGAAATCAGTTTTGAAAGCATATCTTAAGAAAACAACAAATCTGCGTAACTATCCCAGTCGCAGCACTATATGTGAATGGCTAAGCATAATTTGGAAAAACAATCGTGGACGCATAAAATTAGTTTACATATCACTCAAATCAACGCTCAGACCAATTAGTTTAAATTGGTTTAGCCGGCAAATTAGTGTTTAACTCCTTCCTGGCAAGAGCGTGCTGAGTAGATCTAGGCAAATTGCCTGCGAGTGACTCAGGCAATGCCTTTGAAGTGTAAGCAACATATCACTCAGCATTGGCACTATTAGAGAGCAATAAAGTTGAATCGCTGTGTTCAATATGCACCAGAGAGTTCGTATAAGCTCAAGAATTGTTTATGTTTTGCTAGCCAAGACCATTTGTTTATTTCTTTTCATACATATACTCATTTACAGATTTCTTATATCAAACATTAGGTTAGATATAGAGAAATCAGTTTTGAAAGCATATCTTAAGAAAACAACAAATCTGCGTAACTATCCCAGTCGCAGCACTATATGTGAATGGCTAAGCATAATTTGGAGAACAAAAATCGTGGACGCATAACTTAGTTTAGATGAGTAACTTTCCGAAGATTGTATTTGTTCTGCGATGTCTTTCCAATCTTCACTATTTATATGCATATTGGATTTATGTTTATTTCAGTCTAATAAACAGAGAGCGTTCTAGGGTACATCAGTGCAAACATATTACTCAGTCCCACGCTATACCGATTAGTTTAAATTGACTCACCCACATATTCATAAATAGAAGACATATATGTCACCTGAACGACTCCGCATCAGCTAAAGGGTTTATCGATGTCGTAGTGCGAGCTTTTACACACTAAACAACATGTGTACTGAATTATGTTACCATTTATTTAGATTTTGATGGGGCTTGCCATTTCCAAAATAACAATATTACAATGAGGCCAAGTAAAAACAAAATAGGGATCCGCCATAATTAGAGCTTCTCGCCTGCACTGGTCAATAAGCGTGTATTACAGTGTAAATAATGGAGCAAGGGAAAATAAAGTTTATACAAAAGTACTGTAATTAACTTGTTTTCCTCGGATTTATCATAATGCTGAACGTGTTTCTCAGCACATAGTAACTAAATTGTTAGCACAATGTCGCACAATCTCTGAAGTCACCCAGATGACGAAATTTTATTCAGTAAATGCCATCTGTTTTAATCACATGTCGTTTTAGCTCGTTTTAGCTGTTCAACACACCCGATGTAGGCTCGCAATGCACCTTCAGCCATACCCCTCAAAGTTTCTGTTGTTGGTATAGACGCAAATACTGCAAGGAGAATATATATATGTATATGTTTGTACATGTATATATATTTATATAAATATATATATATATATATATATAATATATATATATATATATATATATAATATATATTCTATATATATATATATATATATACACATATATATGATATATATATAATATATATATATATATATATAAAATATATATATATATACACATATATATATATATATATATATATATATATATATATATATATATATATATATATATATATATATATATATATATATATATATATATATATATATATATTATATATGCGACTCGCAATGGTTTGTAGCTTACCGCACAACCGAACCTAAAAGCAGACCAGCGCCGTATAGTAAGGAAGAAGGCGCAAACGATTAAACGGTCACAGTACTGAATACTCATGCCATTCTCATGAACGGTGCTGCTTTCGTATAGCACGTAAAATGTTGGATATATATGTATATAGATATTAATTAGTCCGGGGGAAATTAATAAAATGTACAAATAACGGGGTAATATCAATATGTAATGCAAGTAATCATTTAACGAACTAGACGCGGTTGTGACTTTCAATCAAGTGCTACCAGCTTATAGCAGACAAATTATTTGACAGCGTACGGCGCCCCCTTTTAGATGAGTGGCATCGAAAGAGCCAATTGAGCTCATCTTCAACCTGACGGGTATAACAAAACAGAAGAAAGCTTCGAAACAATCATATATACGGAGATATATATATATATATATATATATATATATATATATATTTCCAGAATTGAACCTTCCGCCCACATTACAAAGGATATATACATCTATATATATATTATACATGTATTTTTACTGCTGTAAATTTTAACTTACAAACTGGAATCTGGCAGCGATGAAAGTGTACACACGCGATAAAAGCATAGGAAAAAGCAACATTTACACATTTATTTTAAGTGTGATTTACTGGCAAAATAACGATGGGTGGATATTGATCCCTGTTAAAATGCAAAATCCGAAACGAGAGCGTTATAGCGCATTGACATGCTTTTTGCCGTTATTTTGTTTCGAGCAGGGGCAAACTTTTGTGAGTTCCTAAAGATTGCTTCGGGTGAATTCAATATTCTAGCAGAAACGTCTGGTTTTTTAACTCCAAACAATACATCGACGTATTAGTTTATATCCTTATAAGTAACAGTATCATCGTATTCATAGGTCAGAAACGAGGATAAATGTAGGTTAGCTCAAATAACACAAAGATAAAAAAAACATTACAGTCTTTTCCGGCCGGTTTATGGCGTTTTTCTTATGGTACAAATAATGATCCATGCTATGATAATACATTCAGCAATACTATATTGATGGTTCACAGCAGACCGTAATTGACTAGCAGCATGATGCTATGCCCAATTTCAGCTTTGCAAAGGAAATGCACATGACTATGTCACTGTTAATAGTGATCCATAGGCCTCGCAAAGTTTGACGTTCAGCACATTATAGTAGACAACAGAACAGATATAACTTTATCTGCGCATCGCTCCGTTTGCATTAAGTGGTTCCATCCAAAAACGTTTAGGGAATGTAAAAGATAGATTATCGTGTAGGTTTAGCACGTGTAAATGATTACAGCATGCAAGCGAAAATTCTGATGTTCGGTTCCTGTGAATTCGATGCATCACATCACGTGAAGGATTATCAAGGCTAGCATCAGGCAAAACCATTAACCATAGGCACAACATCGTTGAAAATTTGAAGGTGTTTGCAACCGTGATAATTGTTTGATTGCAGCTGCTTATAGCTATCAAATAGTGCTGGACAAAGAAAATGCTATACAAATGCCTATTATGCTTTAAATATACTGTTTATGTCGAACGTTATGGATACTTGTGGAGTACTATTTCTCACCATCAGATCAAGAATGCTATTCTTATATTAACTCATTCTGAAGGACGCCGGTGCTCTTCGGTTAAATAAGTATTGTCCTTGGCATAGCCCAGGAATGGCATTCCATAACTGATGTTGAGAAATGCAGCTGAGATGAGGATAGCAAGCGGCGCCAGGACAGGGAATATTTGCAAGACCATTTCTGGAATGGATATAAAACCTGTAGACGACGGACGACTAGAGTTGTTCGATGTAAATATGAACGAATATGCGCATTTTGTTTCACTATTCTTTGGATAAAATATTTCGATATAATTCAAGCCCAACTAGTTTACCGTAGGTGTAATCGCAATAACAGGTTGCATGATTATACGACATCAGAGTTAGATACATATATAGACGAACCAGCAAGCGTTATAGTTGCTCATTGTGGATGCATTGAGTTACATTCCGAGAGAAGACCTTTGATAATCACCATCGCATAATAGACATGCGTGCAGTGAATCGCTGCTTCTGAGTGTCACTTGATGAATCATCTACTGAGGTTAAGTTCCTCCATTGAATGCTACCCCACTTTCACCTTTAGCCTGGGAACCAAAAAGTATCAGCTAAACTGCCGTGTGAATGTGTCATATATGATGCTTATTATGGGCCCGCTCCAAAGTGTGGACTTTTTATATCATACTGAGCGAAACGGTCGAAGATAAATGCAATATTGTACTAATGTTATGTAAACCACGCATATAAATGTGCATGGGATGCAATCATTATATCGGTCGTCGGACAAGAGATCATGCAATAACGCCGGTGAATTATCTGCACAAATGTGAATTAGGCTGACATGAGGTTTAAATGTAATTCTTCATCATTTTCTTGAGATTAATTGCTGGTATTAATATGCGGTGTTTGATGACGGTAGACGGTTGTCAGAACAATCTGCTAATTGCATTTATATTCAAACAGCTATTTGCGCAATCAGTTAATTCAGACCTAACAGTAGATAGTACATGCAAAGAGTAATGTGCCACATATTTAATTTGACATACTTTGTGATATCAATTCCCTTTCTCTGACTATCACAACTATCTTACGCAGCCATTGGGATATTTATTTTCTCGATAAACACTACCATGATTTTATCCCATCTACTGCCATCTGCTGGATAGCTCAATGTAAAATATTTTCTTATGAATCTTTTGGGAAGCACTTTCCCGATACAAATTGCCAAGGGAAATTTAACATATCATCCTCCCAGCGCCCGCCTATGTGATTGAATGACCCGAGAACAATGTTGACATAGCCTTCAAAATGATTGAGGATTTTCTGTCACACAATGGCTTCTTTACGGGCCAGTTACCGCTATGGGTAGTTAAAATCGGCTGACAGTTCATGCCATTTAAAGTTATATCACTACTCGTACCACCAGATTGTGACAGTCACCGGGATTAATCAAGGTCATTAACAGCAATAGCAGATGCAATATATGTGAAGTAATCAGCAAGATCCATTAGAATACGGAGATACACTACCTTGAAACTGCTGACCGGCTCGAGATAAATGGTAGCATTTGCAATATATGTACGGGAACACGTATGGCGCGTACATTTGTCAGTTTGTACTTATAAGCAGTGTGCCGTAAAGGACTGTCATTAGAGCACAAATATCGGAAATAAAAAATAAATTTACTGATATTCTGTTACAAAATTCGCCCACAACGGGAGTTTCGTAAGGAAATGCATTTATACATCTTTCAATAATATTGGCAGCAAGAATTTTTTCAGTTTGCCAGACTCTCACAGTATTATACATTATTGCCACAATCACTAGTTTTACTTTTTAAGACAGCGTTATATGTAGTTAGAAATACCAGAACCGTGATAATATGCAAGTTACCCCCCCAAAGACAAATTTCGTCAGATGTATGATTATGCACGTTGATTACCAAACTATCATGCCTAACCCAGCCCTTTGTTCTGCCTTCTGTAAAAATCCATATAGGATATATTTGCTTCTAGGTGATGATGTTCCGTACCACACTTTTAATCTTTTCTCGAATCTGTCCGTCTAGGGAGATATGATGAAGGTGTTAATGGCCAGGAAGCGACATTGCAGCCTTCATTGCAACAACCATAAGCTGCCTGACTTGTATCCAGGTGTTAACATTTACTTGCTGTTTTTGTAAGCCAATATACATAATACCAATACCATTGCCTTTATGATGAGCAACACAAGGTGCGTGCGGAATTTCTCATTTGTTTGGCGATGATACATACTTACGCTCTTCGTAGAGATAATATAATTACCTTGAACGTATTTAACGTCAGATACAGACGTCTCTATGAGCAACTGTTAACTCAAGTAAGGAAATGTTGATAATAACCGAAAACCCTTATATGTTGATGAGGTATCTGGGAATGACCATGCATCGCCCAAATGAGTCTCCCATGATTGGTCTACCTCAGTCCGTGCTGGCCGATGGATGAGGTTTTTTCTCTGCGAAATCAATATTGTGATCTAATTTGATTAGGTCTGTCTCGTATACTCGACCTACCGATGGCCTTAATGGACTGGACAAATGAACATAGTTGCACAACAAGCTACAACGCATCACCCTAAACAATGTCGGAAACTTGCTTTAACCTGTTACACAGAAGAATGGATTTCAATGACTTAACTACAGAATTGCCTAAACTTCCAGAGAGTTATGCTTCAGCGACTCAGATGGTATCAAATATGATCGTCTATTATGATCTATTGATCTACCTTTAACCAATTCAGAAACTGCCTTGATGAAGCTAACAGCCTATGGCTATTTACCCATGTTCAAAATTACATCACTTTACCGAAAAGATGTATATTTCGGACGGTCCTGACGCTGACAGCCTATACTACAGGTGATTTATCCATACTGGTTCTAAAAGCTGTTTTGTTTTCGAACAAAGAGAGCTTTGTTATATAAATTGTGCATTAAGCCCCGCCGCGCAGTCATAGCTCAGGTTTCAGGCGCCGCAGTGGCTGTGGTTGGCTGACAAGCGAGTTAGACAATCAGGTCGTTTGATTATGAATAGAGTCACAGAGCGATTTGTGACTTTACTATTCTGGCTTGTTTTCTTTGGCATGATAAGGCGGTGCTCAAGTAAATGGATGAACGGGTGGTCCACTTAAGGGCCTTATGCTATACGTCACATTAAGTCTAGCGCAGCCTACATCATTGCAAATGCTGTTCCCACTCGTGCCCTATGGTTGATATTTATACGGATCACCATTCAATTTATTCGGACGATGTCTGCACTTTCCCTATACATTACTCCCTAAAAGATAGGCGGGCGTGGCCGCTGTACTCAGCATAATGACCGTTAGATGGCACCGCCGCGTCTGTTCCTAGACAATGTGCATAATCGGCTTGCTTCTGATTGCACATATAAATATAACCGAACTTAGGGGTATTAAGCATGCACAAGGAAAAACGGCCGTCACTATAAACGCCAGCGTGGAGAAGAACTCGGATATGCTGGCCATCTTATCCATACGCTACACGTTGTAGATATATTACCCGCCAATTTGATTATGTTATTGTCAATTGGCAACTTGGCTTTCAACAGCTGCATATCTCTAGGCATAAAAACTCACCAACGATGATAGGATAATTGGAGCAACAATTCAACATAACATCAATCACCAGAGGGACACAAATTTTTTTTTTTCGACAACGTTGCTGTTGACAGAACTTCCGGTCGGCGACAGTAAGAGTCTTACATCGTCACTTCACTAAATATGTTTAACTACATAATCAGTATTGGGAGCATTCTTTGATGTATGGAACTTATTTCCGTGCATCTGCTTTGTTTACAGTATGTACCAACATCGGATAATATTACTATTCACTTTTTTATGTTTCCATGTCAAACCCGCTTTAAAAAATGACAACGTTGGTGTTTACGCAGGTGTTTCAATATTTCTGGTATCATATTAAATTTGGTCAATTTATGTGGGCATAATACCTCTGTATGTACAACATATGTGATATTGTATTCTGGATATGGTTTGAGGATTGCATCTCCCATTAGATTTACTGTGTAAACACGGGCGCAACATAGGTATGTAGCGTTACAACTAACGTACTAAATCATCGTACAATACTGATGTACTGTTCGGTTTAAGCAAAGTACTTAAAATGTGGGCTAATCGGTCACGGCGAAAGAATGCAAATGTTGGATTGCAGTGGGTATGTTAAGTGGTTCTTTTTGTGGCAAGCCTATAATCCGGTGATTTCTATACTGAATGCAAAGATGCTTTGCTCAAACTGATATTGATAGGTCTGGCACCTTGAGTGAATAAGGTGTGGCTGTGGTTGTGATTTTCATTCCAGGTGTTCCTGTTTGAAACATACCAAGTAATTAACGACGTTCGGCGTGTACATCTCTATGAGTTGCATCGGAGGAGCTAGATGGACCTGAAATAACCTAATTGGGTGTCATAAAAATAATGGATGTTATTGTTTGGTTTCGTTGACTAAAAACTCGCGTAAAAAACCTTGTTATTCTACATATATAAGGCACCAAAGTGGCTGCATAGTTAACCAAATAGGGGATTTTACTAACATGCGTTATATAAACATTTGTATCACGCAACATATACCCGATTTTTCGTGCGTTAGGATTACCTTGTTACGCACATACTCCTGCTGTAACGGGATGCATACCATGCTTAATCAGCATTTCAATCTATGTTGGCCAATACCATCTTTCATTTTTGGAACGCACCGTTTGCACTCCGCGGTAACATAGTAATCAAGACGTATCGATGCACATGTTGCATGAAGTATGAATCTGATGATATGCGCGCTTGATAGCTCAAAAAACCGCATTGATGCAATAAAATACGAAGCTTTCTTTCTTAAATATGTGTTTTAATGAGTGATATTAGTGCTATCAACTAATGCTAGAATAATACTGAAATAAATATGGGACACACTTTTTGCGTCTATTATATACCCAAATTGTTCATAGCGTCTAAGTACGCCGTATGGGCATAATGCAACATTTGTAAAGTACCGTCCTGAAGACGATGCCTTCTCCGTGGAAGGAAGTAAATGAAGCCATAAATCATCAATATTCAAGCGGCATCCACTCTATTCCTGTATGAATAATAGTGGCTGTCATAATCTTCTGCTCACCAATATATCATTTGCTTTAAGAGGGTGTATATATTGTTAATCAATCATGGTCCAAATGAATCAGTATTTTCGCTAACATAAAACGGAATTGCGTTTGCGCTCCAAAAACAAAATGCATAGCATGCTTAGATCAACCGTTTATTACATTAACCTAGGATATCTAACAACGCAGTTGCCAGATATACTTGACTGATATATGCATATATAACCCTTAGCAAATTGCACGTGACAAATGCGTCAATGCTACGGAATCCTATTCATTTCGCGAACGCCTTCAGTTTATTTGATGGTGCTTGTTCAATAAGAAGATTCGACCCAAGCTCAGATGAACATGGAATATTGCTTGCTGCATCTGTCATTGACGGTTCTGACGAGTCAGAGGGACAAAGATATTATCATATGTCGAGACAGCTAGAACCGAACTAGATCAGTATTGTAAAAATAGCTACAACCCTCGCATCCTCTGTCTATCCTTTTTTGGGGAAAGGATACTGGCCTAGTTCCGAAACGGATATGTATAGTTTGGTTTCTCAATGCGCCATAATTGAGAATAAAAGGATTTATGGCCCAGTTGTATGCGCATGGGGTGTGTATGCACCCTTTACCGGACCTCGCAATTAGCAGGCTGACGACGGATAGGCATGCATCGGCAGCTTTACATAAATATTCATCCCCAAAACAAAAGGTCAAATACTGTTTACTCTTCTGCGAATGTTATAATATTTAACCTAACAAAATGGCTTTTGGGGGTTTTTCTGGGTGTACCACCAATTCATGTAACGTTATCGACCTCTTTAGTTACCATTCACAGTTACGGTGGAAACTGTTTTTCATCGACAATTTTGTTTGCTTATCTCCCATTATCATCACACTAAGCTGTGTTGCTGGAAATGCTTGATGCATAGCTAGTGGAAGTGTCCCTATAAGGGGAGGTACAGGCTCTACGATAGACGTGCATACATGAACACTATAGACCAAGTCATACTGAACAGTAAGATGGTTGTATGCAGTCAACTCTTCAGTTGACTAACTGGGCAGTTATAACGTTTTTTGCAACGGACGCTCTCGATGGAAGTTGGCGTTACATACCGGCCAATCCAATTCTGATGGCATGCATTCAACTATCATGCCATCATGGATATGCGATGTGGTGTTTTCCTTATTTATTATATCAGCAGTTTTCGCGAATAAAAGCCTAGCTCTTATGTTACGTTCATAGGACCAACTGTACTTCATTTAAAGAGAAACATACTAATGAACGCTGTGATTGTCGATGTAACATCTATGATCCTTATATGGTAATCATGGACGCAGTAGATACTGCATGCGGAGCATATTAGATTATTTACGTGTACCTTCCCTTTTGCTGGTCAGAGTTGCCGCTCACACTACAAAACGAGATCAGTCTTACAATACATGCATGAAGCGTTGAAAAAGTAGGCGAAGCATAATTGACACCCATTTGTATAATTACATCCCACACACTCATTGTAGTCATTAGTGGTTAGTGCAGCTGACGTCCAAACCCCGGAAGTTCACTTAAATGCCGGTTGACATCATCATTACTATGTGGCATGTCTGACTGTAGTGGCCATCAGGAACAAGAACTGTCATCTGCTGACAACAGTTTCACAAGCCAGGTTAGTTTATTACCCCGTCTGCAAACGTTTTGCCGCGTGGTTGTTTACCACTCGTTTAGGTTTTGCATATTAGCATCTCATAAAACATTATATAAATAACACCGAAATTTTCCCCAGATAGGTTGTCAGGCATATCCTTAACAGCACTTTAATTATATAGCACCTTACTTTTCTATTATGCGGGACGGAGAAGAGAGGGGGGGGGGGGGGGGTGCGGGCTGCGGGTCGGGTTTTAGTGTCCGAACAATATCTACTCTTCGCGAAAAACAACACACTAAATGCCATTGAGATGAACACTCGGAGAAATAAATGAGTGTGTACTCGACATGATCAACATACAAGCTACACTAGTCTCAGTTTTTGCTGATATCAATGGTTAAGGAATCGCAGTGGGCACATTGAAGTCGATTGTTATGGATGTTGAATACATTACAGACTACACCAAAGACCTATGGCCATGGAGATAAGCCGAGTTACCCGGAGCATACTTATGAATTACCGCTGCTTCGGTCAAACCTATTAATACATATTAACATTGCACATATCGCGATCTTTGACACAAACGCTTAAAAACCTTTCAGGATCCCAGCGCCTGACGTTATTGTCGAGTGTGCATAGCAACAGCCATCATCTGATGTTTTAAACGAAACTGGTCTCAGTCTTGGACATGGGTGTTTAATGCATTTCAAGATGCTGCTCGTGTTGTCACGACCTGAAATCTCGTTGCCTATACACTTTACACAAACAAATAAGGATACTGTCAAGATTTTCGCACACATTATGTGCATTCGTATTTCAATTGAACCTTCACATTTACGGTTATGATATGAAATCAAATTCCAGATCATCGGCCAATATCGCAATGAAAAATTCATTAGACCTTTTGATATTAATTTGCATATTTTCTGCACGCATAAAATGACGATGATATGCATGCGTCAACTGTAAGGTACCGACTCTACAGCTGCAACTAGCACCGCGAAAAGTACACCTGAGCATGCCCAAAACATAACTGGCCAATCCCTGAGATAATAGCATTGCGATTCTGCAGCCCTTTTGACAACAGAATTGATAGGCCATCCGCATGTTCATTTCTCTTGAGATATTTCATTCCGTATAGCGGAAACTGTGATAGAAGGATTAATAGTTGGATATTCACCCGGTTTGAAACGGCCAAAAGCTAATCGATGTGCTGGCTTTCTTCTAAGATATAGAGCGTCATCTAGATATCGGATCCTACTAATCTGATAGTAGAGCTCACATAGTTTAATCATCTGGCATCGTTTAGCCGGTTGCAACGACGCAGAACAAAAGCTTTCAGCCTATAAGTCGTATAAAGCGGTATGAGATGTAAAGTAAATTGAGTTTTTTTACTACCATTATCCTATTATACTTATGTTTTAAGAAACTAGTGTTGGCACCGGACCGTACGAGTTGAAATCCTCATTCAGTATACATACCAATAACAATACTGTGTTCCGCAGTTGGTCACGCTGGCTTCTTTGAGTTTGCACGATTGTATGTTTTATCAACGACCATATATATCATATAATTCCTTGCGGGCGTGAAGCACAAAATTAACTTAATACCCCATAAAGCGATTTCATCATGTGTGCTCACTCAACTTTAGCAACTGTCTCGAATAACGTGTTTTCATTATATATCATGGCGGAACTTGTGTAAATCCACAGTAAATTGTTATCTTAAAAATATTCGCCATTAATGTTACAAGATATTGATATGGTTTTTTTTTTGACAGTTGCGCACAGGAGCTTACATATCTGTTAATAATGCGTGCAACCTACCGGTTTGGTAAATTACCCAGTTGTTGACAAGTATTTGAAGCAAAACACGGCAAAATGCAATCAATTTTGAGCTGAAGAAAATGAAGTAATATCCCTGACACGTTCATCCCTTTATCGAATCGCCGCAATCCTTGATGTTATTGTTATGTCTTACCATAATGTCCATATAACATCATATCTATCTTTATTGCTGCAGCCTAGTGAAGGGAGTGAATGGTAGCTCCGGTCGAACGGTAACATGAATTTATACTCAAAAGTTCTTTTGCATTTACATATCAACGAACAGTCTTAGCTATAATAGCCAAAAAAGTCTGTCAAACAACAATTTGTTTTTCAACTAAACAGAACCACCCAATAATATTGAAACGAATGCTGCTAACGCCTAAAATTTAGGCTAAATTGTGGATCATCGATCAGCTGATCGAGGACGTTTCGTCGAGGGAATTTGGTCATGGATATAAATTCGGTCTGGCTAGAGGTAAAACGCGGATTAGGTAATACAGAACACGCAGCAATAGAGATAGTATATTACTTTACCGACACAGCTTCTTTTCCGTCTATGTCAGAATGTATTTAACAACAAATGTCTATGCTTTCTGCGAATTTGTGAAATGTTATTATTAGCCGAAATACTGTAACAATCGTATCATTCTTAACCAGGGCTGTGACAAAATAAGTTAAATTTAATTTTAATGATCATTATTTGTCAGATTAGCAATTTTATGTGACTTGACTTTGAGAATCGTCTCCTAGTATTTCGCTCTATATTTCGCCGATCTGTCGTTCATCTAGGGTCAAAGTTCAAAGCCAGATTATCATGGCTCGGGTCAAAGAGTGATATTTGGTAGCTTCGATCGTAGTAATGTGTTTTTATTTCAAGTGTTTTGTTATTATATGGTATTCGATGATCCAACAGTGTTGAATACTGTGTGAATAATGTATATTTGGTAGTTTGTCAAGAAGGTACCTGACTTTTACAGTCGCAATTGACCCAGACAAATCACTCAACGCCATATAGCTTCGGCGCCATGGCAACGATCCGGATCTTTGGAAGATTTCATATTGCGACTTTGTCAAAGGTTGGCGAATCTGAGTAGGTAACGTTTTTAAAGTTAGTCGATATGGAATTAACCTGATTTACAAATTCAATACTGTTGTAGTCATTTGCACGATTCACAGCCATTTGGCGTGTGTGACAGAAACTGTTGCCATGCTTAAAATACTTTAAAACGTTTTTATGTCATCGGCAGAATCTGTCAACCATGCTTATTGGAACATCCCAATGAACTATTTGACCTGCATTGTTTGGAAAACTGTCCTCTTCTCTCCATCCCGTATCTTTTAACAAATACGGAAGAACTCTGTCGTGTTACTCAGAATACAACAAAGAAGGTGTTATTCGAGGAGATATTCTTACTACGTAAACCATAGTAATCGATCTGTGGAATAGACAGTTACCACGGTGTAGGATAATAGTCGGTGGGTAAAGACAGAAGAGCATTCTCGCGTTGAAGAAGGAACCGTAAGGGGTTTAGAAACATACAGCGCTACTGTTAACTGGGTCACTGGAGTATACGGAGGTGCCTGGGGGTATATGAATCGTTTGAAGGTCTTAGCGGACTGGATGGGCGCATAGGCGTTTGTGTCACTCAGAGCGCGAGAGAAGCCTTTTTAGAGGGGAACAGCAAAATAACGCTGCTGGTGGTTATGTTATATAAATGGCTATTAGTGAGTGGCTGTTTCTCCATAAAAGCATTTAGAGGGGCTATGAATAAGTGTGCAAACATTCGTCGATTCTATGAAATCAATACTATTATCATTCACGCTTCCAAATGTAATAGGAGGTTAGTGATAAGTGTTACTTTTGAATCAACATGACACCTTTAGCAGTAAATAAAGACATATTCCAGTTTATACCATTTATGGTGCATCCTTGACTAATCAGTAACTGATACAGAAATGATCAAGAATATACAATGAAATAATTCCACAAACATCTATATCAAGCCTGCCATAAAGGTAAAATGATATGCTGAAATGAAAATGCAACATATCAATTGTTGATAAATATCTCAGCTTACATGGACTTGTTATTTTCCAACCTTTCTGCTTAAACAATTTACTTGCTCTATAGCATGCTATCTACAGTAACTTAAAAGGCCAATGAACATCATCCTATAGGATTCATAACATTATACATCAAAGTCTTACAAATTATTGATGATAAGTAATTAACGGAATTATTCGAGACACTAGTTTTTCATTTATTCGATTACCTTGACAAAAGTTTTAGATCAAGGTCGAATCAAAACCTCTTCGTTTTTGCGCATTATTGACGCCTTACGATTGGAAAAAAATTGTTTACATACATACATACATTATGACAAACGCGACAAACCAACATAACTTGGCGAAGCGATTAGCCAGGGCAGGCTTGACTCTACATAGCTAAAGTAAAGTACCTCAACATTGACCAGATTTCATTTATATATCAGATTGAGTATACTACACAATATATCCAATCTATCGAACCAGCATTGTCATGATTTAGATCATCACAAAATGTCACAGTGGGCGATATCAGAAAGCCTAGGCTAAGAAGCCAGGTTATCGAATACATTTTAGCGACATTACATATATTTTCTCGCTATCATCTGGTTGACTTGGGTATAAGTGTCTTAAATAACGCTATAATATATTCAAGAGTTGTGGTTATTGCTTACCAAATCGTAAGATATTCCCGGCCCGCAACGCAACTTCATCTCAAAGCACGAGGTGCCTTACGAATTATCCGATAAGCCGAAGCTTTTCGGTTTCTGGGCAAATATATATCATTGGAAAACGTCGAAACCAAATATATATATTTTAATTCCCTCTGTCGAATTTCAAACCAAATATATATGGTCGTCATTTTTTTTTCAATTCCCCTCTGTCAAAAAGTTTCAAGTGATGATGGAATATAAAAATTGAGCAATGAAGGACTATTTTGGCACTCGTGTGCCAAGATGTCTAAGCCAAAATATATCAGAGTTGGTATAAATATATATATTTAGAAGTATTATATATCCTATATATATATATATATATATAGCCCAAGAATAGATATATATCCATAATAAATTATATATATATATATATAGATATATATATATATATATAGCAGCTGCGAGAGAGAGAACGTCTGTTTTTTTATTCAGACAATACATCGATGTGTTAGTTTATATCCTTATAAGTAACAGCTATCAACTAGGCTGAACAAAGCAAATGCTATAAAAATGCCTATTATGCCCCAAATATACTGGTTATGACGAACGTTATTGATACTTGTGGAGAAGCATTTCTCACCATCAGATCAATAATGGCATTCTTATGTTAACTCATTTCGACGGACGCCGGTTTTAGAAGTATTGTCCTTGGCATAGCCCAATAATAGAATTCCATAACTTATGGTGAGAAATGCAGCTGCGATGATGATAGCAAGCGGCGCCGGGGCACGGAATATTCACGAGGCCATTTCTGAAATGGATATAAATCCTGTAGACGACGGAGGACTATAGTTGTTCGCTGAAAATATGAACGAATATGCGCATGTTATTTTATTATTCTTTCGATATAATTCAAGCCCAAATGTTTCACTCTAAGTGCAATCGGGATAACAGGTTGGATGATTATACAACAGCAGAGTTATATACATGGATAGACGAACCAGCAAGCGTTATAGTTGCTCATTGTGGACCCATTGAGTTTCATTCAGAGAGAAGATCTTTGATAATCACCATCGCATAACAGACATGCGTGCAGTGAATCGCTGCTTCTGAGAGTCACTTGATGAATCATCTACTGAGGTAAAGTTCCTCCATTGACTGCTACCCTACTTCTACCTTTAGCCTTGGAACTAAAACGCATCGGTCGTTGTAAGATTAATGCTAAACTGCTGTGAGAATGTGTCATATATGATGCTCATTACGGGCCAGCTCCAAAGTATGGAGCGAAACGGTCAAATATAAATGCAATATTGTACTTATGTTATGTAAACCACGCATACAAATGTGCATGGGATGCAATACTGCCGGTTAATTGTCTGAACCACTGTGAATAAGGCTGACATGAGTTTCAAATGTAATGCTTCATCATTTTCTTGAGATCAATTGCTGGTATAAATGTGCGGTGTTTGATGACGGTAGACAGTTGTCGCCTACCGTAAACTCATAACCACGTTGCGATTTGTTTTGCATGCCAAGGAATCATCGCGTTAAAGCCATTGATTAAGCGGCAGTGCATTACACAACTTATAACGGAGACGAAAACGTTTATTCGTGATTCCCACATTGTAAACACATGAGCATAAATCTATACCGGCATGTCTCCTGCCATTTGACAATAATCAAGAGCAAGCTGAATATACTTCAGCGATCAACCTGACGTATGACTTTAGGTGCTATAGAATTGGAAGATCTCGCTTATGAACCTTATGAATGAAATGAGCCTAAGGGCAGCAATTACTTTGATACATTTGTTGTTAATAACCCACTATGTAACCTAGTCTGTAATATTTCTAAGATTGATGTATTCACCACCCGCTGACTTAGTACGCACGTTTTACAAATGCTACTGTTCACTACAAGGACAAATGATAAATTGCCCTTGACTCATATTACGGTGAAGTTAATTGATATGCCAGCAGCTGAACAAGTGCCTGCAATGACCCCTTCGTGTCGCATCATGGTTGCGTTAACTATATCGACTGTTCCATAGTTTTTTTCTGCTCGATGTATCGACCCGGAGACAAGCCCTTCAAAATAATTGATGGCGTTTTGTCACGAAGTTGCTTAAGTGCCGACCAGCAATGAAAGTGATCCTATAGGCTGGCTGGTTCTTTTGAGTTGGTAGAATTATTCACGTCTTATCAGAGGTATATGGAATTGAGATCAAAATATGCGACGTAAAGGCAAGGAATCTCAACATTAGCGTTTCTAATAATTCGCATTGATTGAATGAATCGGCATTGAGATTGGCTAATTGTATGAAGCTGGATTGTAGTAAATAAGACCCGAACTAGGGTTATTTAACAAAACGTGTAGAAGTTGGAAAAGTTGCGGTCATTTTCTTACATAATTTGTGGCAAATAAGAGGGAGTAAACCGGCAAATACAAGGGATTAAACAGCCAATCGCGAGGTAATACAAATGTTATTGGTTCGACACTTGCAAAGATTGCAGAGATTTCCACAACATAAACTGTTACTATATTGTTAATGAGGTCATTCGCAATATACAAAACAATTTGGGTCA
>CM067353.1:77487896-77587896 GCA_034190875.2 Urechis unicinctus | reverse complement strand
CAGCACTCACAATCTGGTAGTGATTAACTGCGTTACCTCCTGTTCTGGGTTTAATATTATGAACCAAGTATCTCAATTGAATCATATTGGAGATTAGTATCCTCTGTGTTGGTTAATCTGCCCCATTTAGGAAATTTGTTCAAGATGGGCAACAGTATCAGCTGTCCAAACATCACAATTATGCTCATCTATCTCTGCATGATACCTCCTAATATCAAGTGGAGCAGTGTTTTGCTTTAGGGCCACTAGGCTCTTGCTTAGTGAAAAGAAATATTCTTTAGTCTTATCATTTCATGACATTTTGTGATTTGAGATAAAGGTATAGTTAAAGATAAGAATAGTGAGGCGGCCATGTGGCTTCATCTACATTACTGACAGGGGCTTCACCAGTGTTGTGGATTAAATGAAAGTGTGGCGTCATCAATATTGTGACTTCACAATATTGTGGCTTCACCAATACTGTGGCTTCACCTATGTTGTGGCTTCACCAATACTGTGGCTTCACCAATATTGTGGCTTCATCAATATTGTGGCTTCACCAATACTGTGGATTCTCCAATACTGTGACTTCACCAAGGTTGCGGCTTTACCAGTTTTATGGCTTTATCAGTGTTATGGCTTCATCAATATTTTGGCTTTACAAATGTTGTGGCTTCAGAAGTGTTGTGGCTTTATCATTATTGTGGCTTTATCAAAAATTTGGCTTCACAAATACTCTGGCATCACCGATGTTGTGGCTTCACCAGTGTTGTGTTTTCACCATTATTGTGGCTTCACCAATACTGTGGCTTCACCAATAATTTGGCTTCATCAATAATGTGGCTTCTCCAATACTGTTGCTTCACCAAGGTTGCTGCTTCACCAATACTGTGGCTTCTCCAATATTGTGGTTTCATCAACATTGTGGCTTCACTAATACTGTGGCTACTCATATACTGTGGCTTCACCAGTGTTGTGGCATCATCAGTGTTATGGCTTCATCAATATTTTGGCTTCACATTGTTGTGGCTTCTCAAGTGTTGTGGCTTTACCAATATTGTGGTTTTACAAATATTGTGGCTTCACAATTAATTGTGGCATCACCAATGTTGTGGCTTCACCAATACTGCTGCTTTATCAATATTTTGGCTTCAACATTGTTGTGGCTTCACAGGTGTGGTTGATTCAATGATATTGTGGCTTCATCAATATTGTGAATACACCAATATTGTGGCTTCATCAATACTGTGGCTTAACCAATGTTGTGGCTTCACCAATACTGTGGCTTTAACAATATTGTGGCTTCATCAATATTGTGGCTTCACCAAATACTGTGGCTTCATCAAGATTTTGGCTTCACCAATGTTGTGGCTTCATCGATATTTTAGCTTCACCAATGTTGTGGCTTCACAAATACTGTGGCTTCACCAATATTGTGGCTTCATCAATATTGTGGCTTCACCAATTCAGTGGCTTCTCTAATACTGTGGCTTCACCAATGTCGTGGCTTCACCAGTTTTATGGTTTCATCAGTGTTATGGCTTCATAAATATTTTGGCTTCACCAATGTTGTGACTTCACAAGTAATGTGGCTTTACCATTATTGTGGCTTTACCAAAATTGTGGCCTAATAAATACTCTGGAATCACCAATATTGTGGCTTCATCATTATTGTGGCTTCACCAATACTGTGGCTTCTCCAATACTGTGGCTTCACCAGTGTTGTTGCTTCATAAGTGTTATAGCTTCATAAATATTTTGGCTTCACCAATGTTGTGGCTTCACCAGTTTTATGGTTTCATCAGTGTTATGGCTTCATAAATATTTTGGCTTCACCAATGTTGTGACTTCACAAGTAATGTGGCTTTACCATTATTGTGGCTTTACCAAAATTGTGGCCTAATAAATACTCTGGAATCACCAATATTGTGGCTTCATCATTACTGTGGCTTCACCAATACTGTGGCTTCCCCAATACTGTGGCTTCACCAGTGTTGTTGCTTCATAAGTGTTATAGCTTCATAAATATTTTGGCTTCACCAATGTTGTGGCTTCACAAGTGTTGTGGCTTTACCAATATTATGGCTTTACAAATATTTTGGCTTCACAAATACTCTAGCATCACCGATGTTGTGGCTTCACCAGTGTTGTTTTCACAAATGATCTGGCTTCACCAATAATGTGGCTTCATCAATATTGTGGCTTCATCAATATTTTGGCTTCAACATTATTGTGGCTTCAACATTGTTGCGGCTTCACCGGTGTGGTTAAATAAATGATATTGCGGCTTTGTCAATATTGTGAATACACCATTATTGTAGCTTCATCAATACTGTGGCTTCATCAATGTTGTGGCTTTACCAATATAATGGCTTTACAACATTGTTGCGGCTTCACCGGTGTGGTTAATTCAATGATATTGCGGCTTTGTCAATATTGTGAATTCACCATTATTGTGGCTTCATCAATACTGTGGCTTCATCAATGTTGTGGCTTCGCCAATACTGTGGCTTCAACAATATTGTGGCCTCATCAATATTGTTGCATCACCAATACTGTTGCTTCATCAATATTTTGGTTTCACCACTGTTGTGGCTTCATCAATACTTTGGCTTCACCAATGTTGTGGCTTCACAAGTGTTGTGGTTTTACCAATAATGTGGCTTCACCAATACTGTGCCTTGGCTAATGTAGTGGCTTCACCACTATTGCGGCTTCACCACTATTGTGGCTTCTTCAATATTTTTACTTCATCAATATTGTGGCTTCACCAATACTGTGGCTTCACCAATATTGTGGCTTCATCAATATTTTGGCTCACCAATTTTGTGGCATCACCAGTGTTGTGGCTTCACCAATATATTTAGGCTTCACCAATTTTGTGGCTTCGCCAGTGTTGTGGCTTTGTCAGTGTTGTGGCTTCATCAATGTTGTGGCTTTATTAATGTTTTGGCTTTACTACTGTTGTGGCTTCGCTAATGTTTTGGCCTGTCTTTTGTATTATATCCCGTTGAGATATATCATTCACTGGGGCTTAAAAGACAAGTTATGTCTAATTGTAATAAACCATCAGAATGACAAAATTGACCAAAACAATGAGTATTATCTGTATATGTTGTGTGTATGGCCACATCAGTCGGTTTAAGTAGAAGTTTTTTTATCAGAGTTTCTGTTTAGCCAGTTACTGGGTAAACAGAACCTCTGATTACTGGGCCAGTATGACTGATAGGTTCTACCTGGTCCTGATTGATAGACATGCCCGGGGGAAGGGTCAGGGGTTGGACGGAAGATCGTATTGGTGGGCGGTCCAGAGGCTGTCAAGGCGTGCCGTGAAAGAGTTGACGGAGGGGGCTGTGGCCACACCCTCGGGGAGAGAGTTCCAGTCGGATACCACTCTCTGAGAGAAGAAGTTCGTCTTGCATAGGCGGGTGCTGAGTTGCTTGAAAATCTTGAGGGCATGACCGCGGGTGCCTGGTGCTGGTGCTCGCTCGAAAAAGTCAGATATTTGTAATCGATCGATTTCATGCATGATTTTATAGGTCTGAATGATGTGTCCTCGGCGGCGCCGGTTGTGGAGGCTGCACAATTTTTCCACATAGGAATAAATGAAAATAAATACGCATCCTTGAACTGGTAGCCAGCACCTTGGTATTGGATTTGGTATGCAGTAATTACTTTTTCACTAGCAAAGCAGCGCTCGTTGCTCTGTATGTTGCAAACATAATTTATTTGCTTGTCACTCCGTTCTATTCGTGTTTATGTAACGAAGCTATGTTTGGTTTGCATATTGCATGTGAAGCAACCTATAATTTGAATGCACTCACAAACATGGCAAACATTAAACACATTCGAGCCGTATGTAACTAGAAAATGTTGAAAACGATACACATTGCAAAATAACAACAACGATGCACAACATCCCCCAACCTATTCAGCGATTCTCACTCATTCTGTGATAGCACATATGTCTGATATATAAGTGTAGCACTCACGCCTGGTATTACGTCTTGGCTCGTGTTGAATTATATTTGATACCCCAATAACAAACGCAACAGCATCTTACCATGCCGTAGACTGCCGCTGTTAATTGAATACATTTTGAATACATGACGCTCGTACAAGTGGTATTTAGTGACTAACAGTTTTTCCTAGGAACTTACTAGGCATAAAATAAAACGTCGAATAAATGTTACAGGAAATAGAAATGTTGACAAGGTTAGATTTGTTCTTGTGTGATTTTGTACACATTTGTTTGAACTAGCAATGAATCCAGACTTATCATTACATGTCCCATTTGTTTACTTTGAAGTATTTGCATATAGGGCTTTGTAGCTGCTTGTTGTACAATCTAATACTTCAGAGAGACATCGACATGGGTGGTTCGTTACGCTCATAGAATAATCCTCAATTCAGAACGTCGAAGGCAGACTAACGAATTGAACACGCCACTGGGGAGGCAAATATGTGTATGCTAAAGATTTGCATCCTGTGCTGATGTTATTAAGCAATCAACGGCCGTGTTTTCGAATCGCTACCTATCAGTGACGATCTTACCGCTGTGTTCTATAGCCTCTATAGTTACGCAACCAAACAGCATGTGTCATGATGATGATTAAGCTTCCTTCTGCGTGTAAGTTAGATACGCGCATACACCAAGCCATGCCAAAGGCGTCGTTCTCTACAATCTACTGATTGTGGTTTGTCAGCCTTTCCTAAACTATATCGTTGCCACTGGTATTTGTATCATTACAAATATGACGATAAACCATAGCAGAATTGGCGGCGTGCATTTAGTGGTATTTTACATAGATAACTTATGTTTAATGCTGATATGCAGAATTTACGTGAATAGATACAACCAAGGCATGGATGTTCATGCTGTTGACGAGGAAAGCACAACAGCATATGCGAAATCCCGTTGTGGTGGTGATTGGAGTGAGGAGTGTGATACGGGCGCTGAAATAGGATAACATAGATTTCCTTTCCATCAATCTTTTCAGAAGCAACGTCATCTAATCCTGTTGTCTGAGTTATTAGCTAATATATATATATATATTAGCTAATATATATATATATAGATATATATATATATATATATATATATATATATATATATTTATATATATATATATATGTATATATATATATACATATGTACATATATATATGCATATAATTATTTATATAGATATATAAACATAGATATAGATATATATATTTATATATCTATATGTATATATATATATATAATTAAATATTTTCATATTCATATAAATAAATTTACTCATAACAATATATATATATATATATATATATATATATATATATATATATAAACGGATGTATTTATATTTATATATATGTATTCATAAAAATATATATATATATACATATATATATATATATATATATATATCTATATATGTACATATTATAGTACTTGCTAAATATGAGCATATACATAAATATACATGTAGATATATATTTATATCTACACCAACATATATCAATATATGCATTTTCAACCACATATATATATATAGATAGCCATATATGCATATATCCGTATATATACGTATGTATTATTTATGCATGATATTATATTTACAAATATATACATACATATATATATAAATATATATTTATATATGTATATATGTTTTTAGACATATATATATATATCTATATATACATACATTTATATACATAAATACATATATATACATATGTATATATATATATATATATATATATATATATATATATATATATATATATATATATATATATATATATATATATATATATATATATATATATATATATATATATATATATATATATACAGTGGGTGTCACTAGAAACGCACCACTCGCATAATCTGCTGCAATATACACCTACATGTAGATATGCAAGGGTAGATCACCTGGATGTGTGCGATCAAGCGTAACGGCTCCAGCTGTAAAGATAGTGGACAAAGTCAAAAGAAAGAACTCGCAGGTAATAGGCCCATCCCTGAAAGGCCACATTCAAAGCAACGCGAACAGCAGGCGATTGGCAACTTGTGACCTATTGGCAGGTACTCAGTCAGGTATTTGGTGTGACAAGTCACAACTAAAAGATGAGATTGTCAGATGAGAACCGTTATAATAGCGATCGGTGAGCTCCAGGCTGATTTGTCAGTTGAAGAGAGACGAGCATCAGAGTTTGAAAGATCGTCGTCCTCGGCCTGGCCACCCTGTCGTCACTACAAGAGCAGAGGACCGCTTTATCAGAATCACTGTACTGCGCCACCGATTTACTACAGGTACCATTGTGAGAGCATTTTCTCAAAAAATTTCCCACAATTTGTATGGAGTTTATGACCTACTATACTTGTATTGCTTCCCTAACGGTATCCTGATTTTTGTTGTTTTAGCAACTGCAGTTCAGCAGCTAGTGCAGGCTCGACGAGGGCAAGGGGGTCGTCCCATCAGCCTCAGTACCGTCAGGAGACCTGCATGGCCACAGACCAGCCACCAAGGTTTGCCTTGACAGCTGACCACCGCAGAGCACGTCTTCAATGGGCCCGAGCGCACCAGAGGTTCACAAGACAACAGTGGCGATGTGTTCTCTTCTCTGATGAGGAGGCAAGGTACAGCCTCAGGAAGGTCCGCCAAGGGCATGTCTGGAGGCGCCGTGGGGAGAGATATCGCCCTTGCTGTGTGCAAGAACGGGATAACTCTCAGTGTACGAGTGTCATGGTCTGGGCAGGGATCAGATATGACGGAAAGACGCAGCTTCACGTAGTTGATGGAAATCTCAACAGTCAGAAATACAGGGAAAACATTCTCGAGCCCATTGTTTGTGGAATGAGCTACCCGAACGTGTCCGCTCGATCAGCACATACGAGAGTTTCAAGAGAGCACTCAAGACGCACTTTTTTAGGAACGCTTTTAACCTATGATATATCAAATTATATGAACGTGCAATCGATTAATTCGCCGTAGCCTTTTATTGCTGTACACTTTTATCATTTCTAGTCTTATATTGTATTATTTATTATTGTTGATTGTTATCACTTGTACAGCCTGTTGAGATGTATATGGAATGGGCTTTAAATAAATAATCATTATCATTATCATTGTAGTGCCGTACGCTGGGGCCATTGGACCAGACCGCTTCATCTTCCAGGATGACAATGCCCGCCCCCACAGAGCCAGGATCATTCAGGCTTTTCTTGAGGAGCAGGACATTGAGCACCTCGACTGGCCATCAAAGTCCCCTGATCTGTCGCCGATAGAGAACCTGTGGAAGGTCTTACGTGCCAAGGCGTGCGAACGTCTGCGGCCCCATCACCAGCTAGCTGACCTTCCCCAGTTGTTGCAAGAGGCATGTGAGCGAATCCCTCAGCAGCTAGTTCGCCGCCTCATCAGCACGATGCACAAGCGATGCAGAGAATGTATTGCCCATGAGGGAGGACACACACTACTAACACTGCCCCGGGGTGCTTAACAGATGTTTAATGTTAATCTGTAATAAAGTTCTTCTAGTCATTGACTTTGTTGTTGTGTCAGTAGGCCATTCTGCGAGTTTTACTTTCCGACTCTGATTCTATAACGGCTCCAGCTGTAAAGATAGTGGACAAAGTCAAAAGAAAGAACTCGCAGGTAATAGGCCCATCCCTGAAAGGCCACATTCAAAGCAACGCGAACAGCAGGCGATTGGCAACTTGTGACCTATTGGCAGGTACTCAGTCAGGTATTTGGTGTGACAAGTCACAACTAAAAGATGAGATTGTCAGATGAGAACCGTTATAATAGCGATCGGTGAGCTCCAGGCTGATTTGAAGAGACGGGCAGAGTTAAAGATCGTCCTCGGCCTGGCCACCCTGTCGTCACTACAAGAGCAGAGGACCGCTTTATCAGAATCACTGTACTGCGCCACCGATTTACTACAGGTACCATTGTGAGAGCATTTTCTCAAAAAAATTTCCCACAATTTGTATGGAGTTTATGACCTACTATACTTGTATTGCTTCCCTAACGGTATCCTGATTTTTGTTGTTTTAGCAACTGCAGTTCAGCAGCTAGTGCACGCTCGACGAGGGCAAGGGGGTCGTCCCATCAGCCTCAGTACCGTCAGCAACCTGCATGGCCACAGACCAGCCACCAAGGTTGCCTTGACAGCTGACCACCGCAGAGCACGTCTTCAATGGGCCCGAGCGCACCAGAGGTTCACAAGACAACAGTGGCGATGTGTTCTCTTCTCTGATGAGGCAAGGTACAGCCTCAGGAAGGTCCGCCAAGGGCATGTCTGGAGGCGCCGTGGGGAGAGATATCGCCCTTGCTGTGTGCAAGAACGGGATAACTCTCAGTGTACGAGTGTCATGGTCTGGGCAGGGATCAGATATGACGGAAAGACGCAGCTTCACGTAGTTGATGGAAATCTCAACAGTCAGAAATACAGGGAAAACATTCTCGAGCCCATTGTTTGTGGAATGAGCTAACCCGAACGTGTCCGCTCGATCAGCACATACGAGAGTTTCAAGAGAGCACTCAAGACGCACTTTTTTAGGAACGCTTTTACCTATGATATATCAAATTATATGAACGTGCAATCGATTAATTCGCCGTAGCCTTTTATTGCTGTACACTTTTATCATTTCTAGTCTTATATTGTATTATTTATTATTGTTGATTGTTATCACTTGTACAGCCTGTTGAGATGTATATGGAATGGGCTTTAATAATAAATAATCATTATCATTATCATTGTAGTGCCGTACGCTGGGGCCATTGGACCAGACCGCTTCATCTTCCAGGATGACAATGCCCGCCCCCACAGAGCCAGGAATTCAGGCTTTTCTTGAGGAGCAGGACATTGAGCACCTCGACTGGCCATCAAAGTCCCCTGATCTGTCGCCGATAGAGAACCTGTGGAAGGTCTTACGTGCCAAGGCGTGCGAACGTCTGCGGCCCCATCACCAGCTAGCTGACCTTCCCCAGTTGTTGCAAGAGGCATGTGAGCGAATCCCTCAGCAGCTAGTTCGCCGCCTCATCAGCACGATGCACAAGCGATGCAGAGAATGTATTGCCCATGAGGGAGGACACACACTACTAACACTGCCCCGGGGTGCTTAATGAGATAACGTTAACAGATGTTTAATGTTAATCTGTAATAAAGTTCTTCTAGTCATTGACTTTGTTGTTGTGTCAGTAGGCCATTCTGCGAGTTTTACTTTCCGACTCTGATTCTATTCTTTTATTCTGCAATCGTCACGCATGGCCGCATAAAGACAGGTGATCAGTCCTTATATATATATATATATATATATATATATATATATATATATATATATATATATATATATATATATATATATATATATATATATATATATTATATATATATATACATCTATACATAACTATTTATCATATAATTACAAATACAACCGGATGACAGTTCATGTCATTTAATATTATCACTACTTGTACTACCATATTGTGACAATCACCGGGATTGATCAAGGTCATTAACAGCAATAGCAGATGCAATATATGTGAAGTAATCAGCAAGATCCATTAGAATACGGAGATACACTACCTTGAAACTGCTGACCGGCTCGAGACAAATGGTAGCTTTTGCAATATATGTACGGGACACGTATGGTGCATACATTTGTCAGTTTGTACTTATAAGCAGTGTGCCGTAAGAACTGTCATTAGAGCACCAATATATGTCGGAGATAATAATAAAAATAAATCTACTCATGTTCTATTACAAAATTCGCCCGCAACGGGTGTTTCGTAAGGAAATGCATTTATACATATTTCAATAATATTGGCAGCAAGAATTTATTCAGCTTGCAAGACTCTCACAGTATTGTACATTATTGCCACAATCGCTAGCGTTACTTTGTAGGACAGCGTTATATGTAGTTAGAGTTACCAGAACCGTGATGATACGCAAGTTACCCTCCAAAGACAAATTTCGTCAGATGTATGATTATGCACTTTGAACACCAAACTATCCTGCCTACCCCCGCCCGTTGTTCTGCCTTCTGTAAAAATCCATATAGGATATATTTGCTTCTTGGTGATGTTGTTCCGTACCACATGCCAACTGCACGACCAGCAGTTTTAATCTTTTCGCGAATCTGTCTAGGGAGATAAGATAAAGGTGTTAATGGCCAGGAGGCGACATGACATCCATCATTGCAACAACCATAAGCTGCCTGATATGTATCCAGGTGTGTACATTTACTTGCTGTTTTTGTAAGCCAATATAATAAATACTAATACTGCATCGAGATTCTAAAAATGCATGCTAAAGCAATCACAATGTTCCCCTCAAATACAACAGATGGTCATTTTCACACCTCTTTGTAGACCTAAGAAACTTGGCGTCGACGAATATTACACCAGTGACTCAAGATGCAGTGATGAATAGAACTATGGTGGTCTACAATGTGCAATTTTAATCAGTTGTGATAAAGATTTGTTTGAATATGAAGCTTATATTGGGATAATCCGCATATGAGACAAATGGCTAGTATGTTTTCAGAGTGTTCCTCGCTACTATCACGGCATTATTTTCTTCGGCATTAATGGGAAGTAATCTAGTTAACGCAATGGCAATAGGTCAGGTTTCAGGCGCCGCAGTGGCTGTTGTTGGCTGACAAGCGAGTTAGACAATCAGGTCGTTTGATTATGAATTGAGTCACAGAGCGATTTGTGACGTTACTATTCCGGCTTGTTATCTGCAATGGCAGTAATTAATCCATGGCGATTCTGCATACTCTACAAATTTCCCATTGTATTTATGATGAGCATCACAATGTGCGTGCGGAATTTCTCATTTGTTCGGCTATGATACATACTTACGTTTATCTTAGGGATAATATAATTACCTTGGACGCATCTTACGTCATATACAGACGTTTCTATGAGCAACTGTTAACTCAAGTAAGGAAATCACCGAAAACCCTTATATGTTGATGAGGCCTCTGGAAATGACCATGCATCGCCCAAATGAGTCTCCCATGATTGGTCTACCTCAGTCTGTGCTGGCCGATAGATGAGGTTTTTTCTCTGCGAAATCAATATTGTGATCTAATTTGATTATGGATAGCATATCTTTTAACCTAAGAATAAGTGGTATGACCAATTAAGTGCCCATTCGCGAATTATTTGTTCTTGCGGTGGCATTCGATTCAGGGATTGTGCCTCAATAGATATTTCACCTATTTACAAAGGAGACCTAAGTGTAGCAGGGTTTAGCTGATGTCCTCCTCGCATTAAAACATGAGCTGCATGCTACCCAATAAAGGTTCATCGGAGTGTTAGATATATCTGGTCAAAACAGGTTTAGCAAGGCTATAAGCCCTGACGTGTGCACATCTCCTGTGAGCTATAAGATGCCTGTTGGTAAACGTATATTTTGTTCTACCTAGCTTACACCATTATCGTGCTGTGGTTGATGTGAATAATGATTGACCCCAGCGTTTCATTAAAGGAATTGTACCATGCCATATCAGTGTGTCGTATTGCAAACTCTTTCTGTTAAAGGACGTAGTATGACGCGATGATGAACGCGTAAGCAGGTTAAGATCGTTCTAGAACAAACAATCCGATCAAATGTATCGAACAGATTTCCATATTGACGATAGTTCATGAGCTTGTAGCATTACGAACATACGACCCTTACTGCAAATACATTTTCAGACAATACATGCTAGAATAGTGAAGTGCAGCGTAGCGGTGATATACTGTTATAATAAGCAATCTACACACATGGTATGGTAACAGTCAGATATACATGGATGAATCAGGACCCATTGTGGGTAATGTTTTTTTTCAAATGACAGCTCAAATGCGGAACATGCGCCTGTTCCCCAATCAGAAATAATACACGCCGAACAAAGGTGCATTTGGTGGAACAACCGAATGACCTTAACCAATTCACATGCAATTCACAGTTATCCTCTTCATATTGGTGATGTAATTGATGTAGCAACTATTGTTCTCGGAAATCGTATCCTAAAGTTCAAATGAGACTAACGACGAACGTGTTGTTCATCCGTTCTAATTCTGCATTAAAATGCTCTGACTAATTAGCAATTGCCTTTTCAGATAATGAACACAATGTGTTCGCGGGATTTCTCTTTTTTGCGATGATACATCCCTGCGCTCCACTAAGGGACGCATCATATGTAATATGGGGACGTCTCTACGAAATAGGCAAAGTGTGGCAACTAGCGAAAACCTTTAGGTGATTATGAGACCACTGGGAATGACAATACATCGCCCATATGTGCATGTCTGATATATGGTCTACCAGGGTCTGTCTAGCCCGAAATAAGAAGCTTTTCTCTCCACTGTTATCGTTGCGATCGAATTTGGTTAGGTCTGCTACGTACACACGGCCCACAGATGGCCAGCATGGACAGAAAAAAATAACCATATGCGCACAACATGCTATAACGTATTGTCCAAGGTAACGCTAGAAAAATGATTCCTGAGACTAAATACAGATTTCCTAAAACCTTTTGATTGACAATTTGACATAACATGTAAACCATTATTAGCTTGAATCAAGTCTTATGCTTGTGGTCAATGCCAAGAATGACGATCACGAAAATATGATCTAAATGATTCTGCATAATGATATAACCAACAAGATTACGTCAAAGAAGTTAACCTATGTATCAGGCATTAGTTATTATGTTCTTACAACAACCGATGCTGGACATTGTGAGCCATGCATGATGATTTACTTTTTGCGCATATTACGTGCAATGGGATGCGAATCTAGCTGCTAGAAAAGCGGGCTGATATACTGAGTAACTAACAGGTATACAGAAAGAAGATAATACAACGTCATTTGTTTCATATTTGCAAGCTATTACATATATGTATGTTATGTATATATATGTAAGTTATGTTTATATATATATATATATATATATAAACATAATTTACATATATATACATAACTTACATATATGTAATAGCTTACAAATATATATTTATATATGTATAAAAATATATATATATATATGTATACACAAACACATACACACACATATATATATATATATATATATATATATATATGTATATATATATATATGACCATATATATATATGACCATATATATATATGACCATAAATATAAATATATGAATATATATATACATATATATATATATATATATATATACATATATAAATATATGTATATATATATATGTATATATAAATATATATGCATTTATTTATACATATAAATGTTTCTATTTATAAATAGTCGTACGTGACTTACGAAATAAGAGGATGATTATATGTTATACTTGCTCAGAACACTTACAAATAAGCCATTACAAATATTGGCCAATTATTTTCAAAGCATAAGCAGCAGAGTGTTTTCGACACTACTTTCCCGGCTTGTTTTCTTTGGCATAATAGGACAATAGTCAAGTAAATGGATGAACAAGTGAAGCACTAGCATTGTGCTAACTCGCGTGTTGCAGGCAATCGACCTAACCATTGAATGTTAATGAGGCCATTACGAACGTCTTTATATAGCGCAAATGATCATGTCTGGCATATAAATAATTGGTCTATCCCAGTCTGTGCAAACCGCCTGTTGAGAACTCTTCTTAGTCATGTAAGTAGCATGTACTAATTGTGCGGTCTCAACATCTTACGTCAATGTTTTGTTTTGTTGACTTAAAACTCGCGTAAAAAAACATTGTTATTTCACGTGTCTCAGGCAACGGGGTGGCTGCATTTGAGCGAATAGGGGATTTGACTAACATTCGTGATATGAACATTTGTACCACGCAGCATATACCCGATTTTGTGTGCAAGTACGTTAGGATTGGATTGTTATTTACACAACCTTATTGTTACGGGATGCATACTATGCTTAATCAGCGCTTAAATATATGTTGGCTTATAGCATCTTTTATTTTTGGAAAGCACCGTTTGCACTCCGCGGTAATATGGTAATCATGACACATCAATGCATATGTTGCATGTCATATAAATCTCAAGAGATGCGCGCTTAATGGCTCCAAAAACTGCATTAATGTAATAAAATGCAAAGCTTTCTCAAATATGTGTTTAAGTGAGTGATTTGTTCGCTATCAACTCATACTAAATAAACATGGGACATACTTCTTGCGTCTATCATTTCCCAACATTGTTCATCGCGTCTAAGTAGGCCGTATGGGCATAATATAACGTCTTTAATGTACCATCCTGGAGACGATGCCTTTTGCTGGTCAGAGTTGCCGCTCACGCTATAAAGCGAGATCATTCTTAAAGTACATGCATGACGCGTTGCAAAAGGAGGAGAAGCGTAATTGATATTCATTCGTATAATTACATCCCATACACTCATTGTAGTCATTAGTGGTTAGTGCAGCTGACGTCCAAACCCCGGAAGTTCACTTAAATGCCGGTTGACATCATCATTACTATGTGGCATGTCTGACTGTAGTGGCGATCAGGACCAAGAACTGTCATCTGCTGACAACAATTTCCCAAGTCAGATTAGTTAATTACCTCGTATAAAAAAGTTTTGCAGCGTTGTTATTTACCCTCATTGGTTTTCAGGCTTATCCTAAACAGAGCTTCTATTACATGGCATTTTACTCTTCTATTGTGCGGGATCGGGAAGAGAGGGGGATGGGGGCAGCGGGTTAGAGGTTTAAAGACACACAAAAATCTGCTCTTCGCGAAAAACAACCTACTAAATGCCATAATGAAATACACCAGGAAAAAAAATAAAAGAGTATGTACTCGACGTGATTAACATACAAGCTGCACTAGTCTCAGTCTTTGCTGATATCAGTGGCTCAAGTATCGCAGCGTGCACATTGTGGTCGATTGCATTGATGTTGAGTACATCATAGACTAAACCAATGATCTATGGTGATGGTGATAAGCTAAGTTACCCTGAGCATTCCTATAGATTAACGCTGCTTCGGTCAAACCTAATATTAAATATCAACATGATAACCTCACAGTAGCGCAAATACCGCTCAGCATACAGGATTCGATAGTGTCGATGTGCAGCAACATCATTTAAATGTTAAAGAAGCGATCGACAGACGAGGTCTTGCACATATCGCGATATTAGACACAAACGCCTAAAATCCCTTCAGGATAACAGCGCATGGCGTTATTACCGATTGTGCATGGTAACAGCCATCATCTGATGTTATTAGACGAAACTGGTCTAAGTTCTGGATATGGGTGTTTGATGTATTTCAGGATGCTGCTCGTGAAGTCACGATCTGAAATCTCGTTGCCATATACACTGTTGCAATACTGAATGACTACGCAAAACAAACAAGGATGCTGTCACAATTTTAGCACTCAATCGTATTTCAATTTAACCTATACGTTTACGGTAATGATATGAAATCAAATTCCAGATAAGCCAGGTACTATGTTATATATCACCGATCAGCAGTCTATATCGCCGTGAAATAAGACCTTTTGGTATTTATTTCCATATTTTTGCACGTATAGTATGATGATGATATGTATACGCCAACTTAAAGCTACATGCTCTTCAGCTGAAACTACAATCGCGAAACGAGCACCTGAGCAAAACATATCTGGCCAATAACTTGTATAATAACATTGTGATTCTACAGCTCCTTTGACAACACAATTGATAGGTAATCCGCATTGTTCATTGTTCTTGTAATATTTCAGTCCGCATTGCGGAAGATGTGTGACAAAGATACATCGTTGTATATTCACCCGGTTTGGAACGGCCAAAAGCTAGTCGATATGCTTGCTTTCTTCTTGGGAAGACATAGAGCATCATCTAGATATCGGATCCTACTAATCCGATAGTAGAGCTCACATAGTTCAATCAACTGGCATCGTTTAGCCGGTTGCAACGGCGCGGAACAAAAGCTTACAGCCTATTAAGCGGTATTAGATGTATAGTAAATTGAGTTTTATACTACTTTGGCGCTATACCTTACGAGTTGTAATCATCATTAAGAAGACATAATAAATGCTAACAATGTAGCGGCAATAATAAAAATAATAATAAATAAATGCAAATGATTGAATGTGTTTCGCAGTTGGTCACGTTGGCTTCTCAGAGTTGGCACGATTTGACGTTTTATCAACGACCAAATATATCATATAATTCAAGAGAGAGTAAAACTCAAAATTAACTTAATACCCCATAAAGCGATTTCATCATGTGTGCTCTATCAACTTTAGCAACTGTGTCGCAGAACGTGTCATCCTGTATCATGGAGGAGCTTGTATAAATTTACAGTAGATTGTTATCGTAATAATATTCATCATTAATTTAACAAGATATTAATATGTTTTTTGGGGGGACAGTTGCACGCAAAAGCTTACATATTTGTTAATAATGCGTGCAAAATATCGGTTTGATAAGTCACCTAGTTGTTGACAAATAATTGATACAATGCAAAATGCAATCAGTTTTGAGCTGAGAAAAAGGTAGTAATATCCACGTTGATCCCTTTATGGAATCGACCGCAATCCTTGATGTTACCACTTTAAGGCCATGCAACCATCCGTGAACATCTAATCGTACGAGGTGGATATAAGACATTGCCCTCCCAGCGACCAATTGAGCAAGATAACGATTTCGTGGTGAATGCGGATTATCTTTCCCTGGATGATTGTGACTATACCGTTGGCGTCGCGTACCGCATACGCACGACACGCATATGGGTTGCAGCTTATAGAACAACCTAACCAAATTCTAACAGTTCACATGACAGGTAGTAAGAAGATAAGTACAATCGGCCACAAGGTATATACATATACATATATTTAGGGGTTTTATATATATATATATATATATATAGATATATATATATAGATATATATATATAGATATTCAGAGATATAGATAGAGATCTAGAGATAGAGATAAGAGATATATATATATAGATATATATCAGAAACACATATATAAAGAGATATATATATAGATCTATGTATTTAGAGATATATATATAGATATATATATATATCTATATATATATGTAGATATAGATAGATATATATATATATATATATATATATATTTTTTATATATATATATATATATATATATCTATATATATATATATATATATATATATATATATATATCTATATATATCTATATATATATATCTATATTATGTATATTGGTAAATAAGAAATTTCCTTGCTTATCTTTCTCTATATATATCTCTATCGATCTATCTTTATTTTAGCAATTAGTTGGTCAGCAATATTTAAATGTATATTTACTATATACACCACAGGCCGTTTATCCCAATCAAATCCCGAATGTTGTTCACTTCAGTTATCCTTGTATGAATATTAAATTACAAAATCACTTAGAACAGGAAATGATTACAATCGGCCTAGGCTAATGCTCATGGTTTAGGATGTCACCACGAGAACCTTGGCTCTGTTGCTCGTCGGAATATCGAGTGGCGTTCAAATGCAGATTGCTTTTGGCAAACATTGTCGGTGCTTGCCAGCATATCACAATTGCATATATGTGTAAATGCTTAATGTCTAGCTTACAGAGGGTTAGTAAACTAATTAATTATTTTGCTGCTAAGCATTTGAGCTTATACTGGGATTCTGGTACATAAGGGTGCACATGCGATAAAAGACTAGAAAAAAGCAATATTGCCGTGTTTATTAAAGTTAGAATAACTGGCTAATCATCCATGGGATGAGTATTGATTCCCGCGTATGCAGAACATCTGAAACGAGCCTAATAATACGATGCTTAAAACGGATGTTAGTGTTATAGTGCCAAATGAGCGCATTGACTTGCCTTTCGCTGCTCTTTGAGTGTTTCTCTCGTGCCAAAGTTAGGTGACTTTATGTCTGCTCCACAACGTTGTTTGTAGTGCACTTAATGTTCCTGCGACGTTTAAGTGTGTTATTGTTTGATGTTGACAATACATCACCGTATTAGTTTATATCCTGGTGCAGTGTTGCCATCAGAGTCTCATATTATCCATCGAAGAGAGACGTGAATAAATGTAGGTATGTTTAAATAACACTATGAAGAAATAATTATCACGCATGTTTCGGTCAATCTAGCCCATATTTCTTTGGTACAACGAGATAGTCAATGATAGAGTTTGCTATATAATATTGTAAGTTCACAGCAGAACATAATTGACAAGCAGCATAATGGTGTCCCAAATTCCCCCTTATCCAAGGAGAAAGTTTTGACTAGGTCATTGTGTGGTGGTGACGCGTGCACATTGTTCAAATAAACGTTGAACACTCTCTAGTAGACTTTAAGTGAGCAAGCATCTCAGCGAGTCCAATTACCTCAAATATGTGAATATGCGCGTGTTTAGCTGGTAAATTAGCGTTAAACCTCTTCCTGGGAAGAGTATGCTGTGTAGATCTAAGCCAAATGCGAGGGACTCAGGCAATGCCTTTGAAGTGTAAGCAATATATCACGATCTATATTCTACATTGCTTTTCTGACGTCAGACGAGCGACACTCAGCTTCGACACTATTGGAGAGCCATCAAGTGGAATCCTTGCGTTCATCACGCACCAGCTAGTTTGTATAAACTCGAGATGTTTATGTTTGATAGGTTTGGTTATCAAAGGCAGTTTGTTTAGCTCTTCTCATGCATAAACTATTTGAATATTTCTTATATAAAACATTAGGTACCATATAGGGAAATCAGATTTGGATGCATATCTTAAGAAAAACGACAAATCCGCGTAGCTATCCCTGTCGCAGCAACATATGTGGATGGTTTAGTATACTTTGGAAAAAATCGTGGACACAGGAATTAGTTTAGACGAGTAACTTGCCAAAGATTGTATTTTTACTGCGATATATTTCCAATCTTCAACCATTTATAAGCATATACTGGATTCCGGTTACTTTCATCCAATTACACAGCAAGCTTTCTAGAGAACATTAATTCAAACATATCTTCCAGATCAACATTATACCGATAAGTTTAAATTGACTGCCCCACATATTCATAAATGGAAGACATTTTATTTTATCTTAACGGTCAGTTAAGGGGTTTACTTTCAGTCTAATTAAAACAGCACGCATTCTAGGGGAACATTAAATAACAATGCTACAATGAAAAAAACATATCTTCCAGATTCAACTGCGCTGGTCAATTAATTTACCAATAAGGGTTTCACAGTGTAAATTGACTGCCCCACATATTCATAAATGGAAGACATATATTTTTCCTCTGATTCATCATCTTAACGCTCAATGTGTTTCGACATAATAGCTAAATTACTTGCACAATGTCACACAATCTCTGTAGTCACCCAGATGCAGTAAATGCATCTTAAGGGTTTATCGACAGTCGTTTAGTGCTTGCTTTCAAACATCATTAACTAAGGTATCAACATGTAGGTCCTGATTTATGATAGCATTTATTTAGCTCTTGATGGGGCTTTACATTTCCAAAATAACAATGCTACAATGAGGCCAAGAAAACAAACAGGGATCCGCCATAGTTAGAGCACTGTATTAAATGTGTTTACCTTGTGCATGGGATGAATGGTGCAATTGTAAAAGGAATTTATATTGCGGACGTTTTTGTTGTAATAATATAAGTTAAGTTAAGTTTGGTATTGTGGCATAACAACCATTATTGGTTCGATCCGTTTTACTAAAATGTCGAGCTCATGCGTTAATAGGCTGTTATTTTGCGACCTAGTTATTTGAACATGTTTACATCCAGATTTATTTGGCTAAGTAGCATTACACTAGGAAACCCAAATTCGCCGTATTTTGGGATGGGAGAGACTAGGGGATATTTCGCTTTTCTGGGCGATGCAAAAACCAAAATTCTCTTGAAGTTGATAAATCTTTGAAATCGCTGTGGGCTGACCGATTGTACCAAATATTTCTACATTTTTCCTTCTGGTGCCTTGTTTAGGTTAAGCATTAAAATTATAATTTAAAAAGTACTAAATTACTGAGTGCCCATTACTGCTTACAACTCCAACTGCTGCTGCTGCTGCTGCTGCTTTTCGTTGAGCAGAAAGCACATAACTGGCTTCATCAGATTTAACTGCATAAAGAGAATGTGCATAATTACTATGACAGGCTGTCTGTACAATCGACCGGTTTATTACTCCCATTCAAGTTAATGCACACATTGAACCTAATATTGAAGTATGTAACCGAACGTGAGCTTTGCAAACGTTTCAATGGACACTGTGCTGACAAGATAAGTACTATAATATTAGTTTTGCGTAACATGAGCAAAAGCATAAGCCAGCAGCTCCCTCACCGCGCCTCCATTCCACTCGTTGTTACTCAGCCCATTACCCTACAGGTTCGTGCTAAGGCGTTTGGGCATTTCCGGCTGTACTTCATAAGAGATTTATATTACTATGCACTGGATGGAAATTGGCAAACGAGCTAACCTTAATAGTTGCCAATAAACAATTTCAGGTGATTTTTCGCAGGCCAAATAAATACAGAAGTAGCATGCTGTTGGTGAAAAAATGTGTACGGATTTGTCATTTCGAGCTTGACATACTGATCAAAACGCTAAATATCGAATTAGCCCCAGATATGGCGGATGTCGCGATTGTTCTCACAGACGCGTAAAAACCAGTCGGAGTATAAGCGCACGATGTTATTGATACGGATTGTGCATAGTAAGAAAAGTCATAAGGTGATGTTATACAACCAAACGTGTCTCAGCTAAATACGCGTGATCAATGTATATCAAGTTGCCAGTGAGGTCTGGACCTATATACACAGTTGCTGTGCTTAGTAACTAAAACATTGAGGGATATTGTAAAACATTTTAAAACGCATAATGTGCATATATATATATATATATATATATATATATATATATATATATATATATATATATATATATATATATATATATATATATATATATATATATATATATATATATATATATATATATTAGATTATATATATAATCTTGCATCGTTTAGCCATTCCATCGACAGGATTCAGCCTAGAAGCCGTCAGATACGCTATAGTGTTTAGAAAACGGCCATCCATAAAGGAGTTTTATATTACCACTATCCAATTATACAACTGTTAAAAAAATATTTTTGTCGCTTGACCGTATGAATTGTAATCATCATCCAGTATACACCGGAAATACTAACATTGTATTATAATGCACGTCAGTAGTAAAGAAATGTGTGTAATTTGATTTTTTTCCCTATCGTTCACATCATGGACGCTAATTTGGCAGGGCACAATTTAATGTTTGAGCTTGCAACGGTCATATATATCATATAGTTCCATGATGGCGTAAAACACTAAATTGGCTAACCATCCCATCAAGCGATGTCATCATAAATAAGCCAAACCACCGTTAGCATTTGTCCGACATAGCGTGCTTTTCTCATATATCAGGGATGAGTTTGTGTACATTTGCAGTTGATCGTGATCTACGAACATCCGTAATTTAAAAACAAAATCAAGATGCCTTAATTTCCATGCAGATTGTCGGCGTATAATATAGCGGCTGTCATTTTTTAAAAACTTATTTTATTATTAACCTGTTTTGACAGCTGCAAACATACGCTTACCCATTTGTGGAAAATTATTGTAACCAATCGTTCGGATTAAACTCCTTATTGTTGACAAATGTTTAAAACAATACGTTGCAAATTTTTATCAATTGTGAGCCGAAGAAAATATATTGTATACCCTGACACTTTCCTTCCTTTACGGACTATCAGCAATCTTTGATGTTTCCGATGTATGACCATGCCACCCTCGTTGGACATCTAATAGAACCAACCATTGCCTTCTAAATGACCGATTTGGCTAGATGTACGATTTCGTGGCGAATACAGAGTATCTTGCCTGCCCTGATCTGACACCATCTTTACCTAGCGTCAACATCAATTGGATCTGCCATACCCTGGATGATTGTGACAATACTGCTCGAGTCGCGCACCGCATACACACGACTCGCACGTGGGTTGCAGCTTACCGCACAAACCGAACCGAAAAGCAAATGTTCACAAGACCATGTAGCAAGGAGGAAGGCGCAAACGATTACAAGGTCACCTTACTGAATCCTCATGCCATTCTCATGCACGGTTCTGCTTTCGTATAGCACGTAAAACGTTAGATATATAGTATAAAGCTGTTAATTAGACTAGGATAAAGAATAATAATGTACAAAATTACGGGTTAATAATCAATATGTAATGCAAGTAATCCTTTTTATAGCCTGATTGTCCAGCTCCTTTGACGAACTCGATGTGGATGTGACTTTCATTCAAGTGCTTCCAGCTTATAGCAGACAAATAAATTGACAGTGTACGGCGCACTCTTTTAGATGAGTGGCATTGAAAGAGCCAATCGGACTTAACTTCATCCTCAGGGGTATAACAAATAACCCGAAGGGATTTTCAGGAGAACCTCCGCAAACAATCACCAAACATCCGGAGTGGAAGGACAATATATTAATAGGGGCTTAGCATAGAGCATAAGATGGCGAGAACTTTTAAAAATAGGATAGTACGTGTTTATTCGCATATTATATATATATATATATATATATATATATATATATATATATATATATATATATATATATATATATATATATATATATATATATATATATATATAACATATATAGTATATATATATATATATATATATATATATATATATATATATATATATATATATATATTATATATATATATATATATATATATAAAATATACATATTTGAGTATCAAACTACAGGATATCTCGGTTCAATCATTACTATGGGCCCACATTACTGATGATGTTTAAGGATATTGCTGCAGCAATCACGCCTTTAGTTCTGTTGCTCATCGGATTATAACACTGAGATAAAAAGCGTATTGCGTTTGACTGACATTGTCTGTGCTAGCCATTACGTTATAACTGCATATATATTTGTGTAGATGCTTAATGTGAAACTGAAACGATAAGTGAATTATTTTAGTGCTGTAAATTTCTGCTTATACTGGGATATGGCAGCTATGAAAGGGCACACATGCGATAAAAGCCTAGGAAAAAATCAAAATTTACATGTTTATTAAAGGGTGAATTACTGGCCAAATAAACATTGGATGGATATTGATCCCTGCGGAAGTGCAAAATCGGAAACGGTCTTGAATGTACTATGCTTGAAAAGGATAAGTTCCTTATAGCGCATTGACTTGCTTTTTGCTGTTATTTTTGTGTTTCACGCATAGGCAAACTGAGTTAGCATATATGAGTTCCAAAACGTTGCTTTCGGTGAATTTAATACTCCAGCAGAAACAAGTTTTTTTTTTTACTTCAGACAATACATCGACGTATAAGTTTATCCTTGTAAGCAACTACCTCATATTATTCATAGGTCAGAGACAAGGATAAATGTAGGTAAGCTCAAATAACACAAAGAGAAATAATCATTACGGTTTTTTCCGGCCGGTTTTGGGCGTTTTTCTTATGGTACAAATAAAATCCATGCTTTGATAATACATTTAGCATTACTATATTGATGGTTCACAGCAGACCGTAATTGACTATCGAAACAATGTACCTCAGAAATCTGGATACGTGAGGATAGAGCCGATGAATTATTATTTAACATACGTATCTCACGGGAAGAGTGTTTCCGTGTAGATCTTGATCAATCGCCTGCGAGTGACTCACGCAATGCTTTTGAAGCTAAATCATTAGTCATATATTGCGATCTATGTAAATATTGCTTCTCTGACGTCTTGCAAGCGGCTATCAGCAATGACACTAAAGCGACCATGTTTAAACCTTTTGTTAACCATTTATCCTAAACAAATACGGACATTCATAGGGGCAAATTAGCAGCATTCTATTCCTAAAATCTCACCAAGTGTCTTTATATTTCAGGGTGGTCCAACATGCTTGAGCAAAACTTAAAATATATAGCTCCCTTTTTCTTTCATCCACTTTTCATTAATACAACCGAAGCCTAGATGGCCTCATACTTGCAGCATAAATTGTACAGCATCATGTTTTTATGTGGAACATGGAACTCAATATTCTGCAACATTTTAAGTAACTATAGTTCGATGGGCGACATTTTTATAATGGACCCCCAAACATGGTATATTCACTACCCCTGGCAATTATGCAAAGGTGCACCTTGTGAAGATTATTCAATAATTTGATACATTCAAGGCACACACACTGTGTTGGTATTTCCTTCAGGATATATCAAAAGACATATTCTAGTTTAAAGTGTGCGCGCATTATATATGCCGCTAATTTGGATACAATCCGTGTTTATGTTCGAAATAATGCACGGTCCTGATATATCAATGGTCTGTTTTTATTCCATGTGAACTTAATTTATAAACCTAAGCAAGGTTTTTCTCGGAATACAATGGAAACCTGTAGGTTTGCCTAAGCAGCAAAACCAATTAACACAAAGTCATAATTAATATTAAATGTTAAGCGACTTGTAAATTGTGATTCCCGTTAGATCAATGTTTTGAAACGACTAGCATAAAATCCTCGTACGTTATTTGCATCTTAGTTCTGCCAATATAAATGTTGAAATAAATAGCGACCAAGGCCAGTATCTACGCATATGCAACGTTTAGATTACTTGGTGCCATCCTTAAAACTCGGATGTGTTGTAGGGTCTACCGCTTGCCAAAAGCTGTAATATAAGCCATGGTCATAGAATATATTCGACTTTTTCGTAAGCATTGCAAGAAATTACAAATCGGCTTATTCAAGAAAGATGATTTTGATGATTAATGATGTTTTTTAGGATATGTCTGCAAGTCGGCCAACAACTGAAATGTAAATATGATACTGCATCAGATAACACTTGGGTTTGTTAAAAAAGTGACGTCGGAAAATCACGTTGATATAATTTTCCTACACATAATATTTTTCCTCATAATTAGAGGCCAACATGAAAAGCTGTATATATATTTATATTTATATATAAGAGACATAGGAAAGAATATAGCTTCTTTTGTTGCGTTTTTTGTATTATTTATTCGTAAAATTCACGCAGTTGCGCAGTGATCACTTTCGTATATTGTCCATGTTCTAATTAGTTACAATTTGTCATTAAAAGTTTCTTGCAAATGATGACCACAAATCGATTCCTCGAGGCGCCACGCTCTGACCTGAAGTGCACGTAATATGACCGCGTTAACCTTATGGTTAACCTTGTCGATATATTCGACAAGCCTAACCTCTGAATGCTGCGATGTGACTTGTGTGTGATGCGGGAACAAATCACCGTCATAGTCAAAGTAAATTGAAACGCAATGCCTTTATCATCGTAGCGGCATATCGGTCAGTAGCCGACATACATTCCCGCGAAGAGCAAGAAAGTATCTGTGTCTGTAGCCGCCAGTTCATTTGGCGTAAAGCCTATTGCAAAGGATTACGTGGTAATTCACAAATGATTTACAGGAAAGCAATTGAGAGAGACTTGTCCCTGTGAGTCATATGAGGCCCTTGGTTACGTTGAACCAGGCGAAAGCCCTTCTTGATAAAACGCATCACGTCACAGCAAAATGATTGCCCATTAATTGCGGTACATGACATCCAATCATCCAACTAAATATACCATTATTGAGAGCCTTTCCGCTTATTATTAACAGTTATACGGGTTGTCTTACTATGGTCGGTTAATGCATAAACAAATACAAGATAGAATAAATCATACGCTGTGAAGTGCTATATACCTTTACAAGCTGGACTAAAATATAATTTAGCTCCTGGTGAACAATAACAATACATCAAGGTGTTTATGACGGAATGGCCTTTGACCTATTTCCAATGAAATGACAGCAGTTGGTTCATTTAGCAAACATTATTTATAAACATTGCCATCTTGCTAGCTTCTCATCCAGCACTGCTGTCAATAAATAATACAAGCATCTACCCGCCAAAATGCAGGCATCATTTAGATCACTCATGATATTAGCAATCCAATTATCGATAGGAAACATTGTCGGAGGTCATTGTCTTAATCCTAATTACATTCGATAAGTCGTCAGAATAGGCATCTGAGAGCCCGATATTAGAAATCATTTACACACTATTGACTACAATACGGTAGTGCACGCCGAAGGCTTGGGGTTGGTATATTGATTGTTTATTGTGGTATACAGTATAATGCTATTTACACCGACTATATGTAAGTTTACAGCGTTTAGGTAACTTACGTATAATATTTATCTGAAAGCTACAAATAGAATCCGCGGAAACTAATTGGTTTTGAACCTGGTGCTGATATTTTGCCAATTTCAAATTTATCATTCTTATATAATAAGCAAAAAACATGACTAAACAAGTCTGACACATTCGTCTGTAGTTATAATGAGAACACAATGTCGTGCTTGCTATCCTTAATACTGCAATTCATCGTATATAAAAGGGAAGTTCTTGCCAAAGCATATCCAATATAAATATGAGCAGGCAACAGATGCAATTTACGAAAGCGCCTCTGCATCACATCTTACGCTCAAAACTTTCTGATTCGGCCTATTGGAAGCGATATTTGAGGAGGGTAGATTTCAAACAGGAAGTAAAAACAAAAGAGCTAACTATTCCTTTCAAGACATTAATATTTATCCAGGCTGATGTATCACCAGATATGGGTATATGGGGTTAATTATGTCAACCTTGACATTACAGTCAATACGCAAGTATTTTACCACCGTTCTCCTCATGATGGATCGTGTTGTTTAAACAGCTAGTCCCATTGTCTGCAATTAACTACGTCGAATCAGTGAATTTGCCCGCTTTTAACATGTGTATCAAACGTACGGTACACTCGGTACATCTGGCCCGGGCATTGCTAAATTAAGCCAAAGGGGGGGGAAAGCGTGCCTTCTTGCATGATCACATAATTATTGCTGCTGTATTGTGTTTTAGATTACCCATAGATGGCGTGCAGCGCAGTCATAGCACATGCTTCGGGCGCCAGGAATGCTGCAGTATACCGACAAACAAGTTTAACATGCACGTCGTGTGATAATGGACTGAAGTACTTAGAAGAATATACATGCGTCTTCCTGCCAGTATCCTAAGATCAAATCTCTTGATTCAAGTTATTTATACTCCGCCAAAATAAATGACTTGCATAAACGCCTTTCTTGTTGAAGTAGAAGGCGCTGTTTATAACACCTTATATTTTGTGTCAATAACTTGTTATATGCATGTTTCCATTCTCTACACATCATTGCGCGCATCATGTTTCCTAGGCAATAGTGCTTAACCAACATACTTCATGAAATATAATGTATCCCGTGCGAAAATCAGCACTTAAGTTTCTTCAGGCTTATGTTATAAAACTTCTTTATACATATAATTTGCCAACTGCGTATTGGGTCAATCGATATATATAAATGCATTTGCAGACCGTATTGTGCATCTCACCAGATGCATGCGTCAGTTATGGAATATAATGGAATGCAATGCAATACCGAACTTGACACATAGTCTTAGACAAATATGACTCATGCAAATATGAGATAGTTATGTGTAACATTGGCTCAGGTGACCAATATATGAGCGCTTATCAAATTATAAGCAAAGCATGAGTAGCGTGAGTTATTTTTGATTCTACCTACCCGGCTTGTTTACTTTGACATGTAAGGGCAGTGTTCAAGTGAATGAATAAATCAATCAATCAATCAATCAATGAGTGATAAACTCGTAGGCCTTGTCCTAACCCTCATGTTGTAGGCAATCGACGAAAACCTTTGAATGTTAATGATGCTTGGGGGAACGACCACACATCGCACAGTCGACCATGATCCGCATACATATATCTGTTCTGTCCCAGTGATGAGTGGCCAAGTAAGTGCAATAACTAGTTGATTGGTCTCACCATGCATACTTTTCTACATCAAATAATACAGTATCACATGTGATTGGAACGTTTAGACCAATAATTAATTGAAACTAGCTTTATGCCATTTTTTAATACCGCATGAAGATGACCCCACACGTACTCATAATGTATTATTCGTAGTTTATGATATTGCTACAACAATCAGTCTAAGACATGTGCATTTCTTCCTCGTATCGATTAATTCTGAATAGTTTTATAGGAAAAGGATGTTAGCATATACTATTGATGATTCTAGGGCGGGTTACATAAAATTGTCGCAGGGCTGTCTAAATGATTGCTTATCGGAAATATGTTTAAATGATACTACTTCAACGAACACATTACGTAAATAACTTCACAAACAGTTTTTCCCTATGAATGGTATCTTGAATAGGTTCATACTACAGCTTGTGCAGTAACAAAAAGTGCTTGCTAGTGCAGCACATTTTACATGGCGTCCGAGAATGTACAATAACCTGAATCAACATAGACGAGCAGCTCGCGTCTAATCGTAACGTTAAAGACATGCGTTGAACTTTGGATGCATTACATCGAAATAGTGCTTGGATACACTTGTATTCAGATTTTATGTCTGTGCTAAAAGCTATCGTAGTCTCAAGAGAGAACACGTCTGCACATCTCTTGAGTAACTCGAGAGCACTATATTATGGCATAATTAGACTAAGTTAGTTTTACAAAAGATAAATTGCCTGGTCATAAAATAAAACTAGGCATAGTATGACCTACTATAGTCATGTTTTTCATGGCGGACTGTTTTTAACCGGGGCATAAACATAACATATTAGATTATTATATAATCTTGCATCGTTTAGCCATTCCATCGACAGGATTCAGCCTAGAAGCCGTCAGATACGCTATAGTGTTTAGAAAACGGCCATCCAAAAATGAGTTTTATATTACCACTATCCAGTTATACAACTGTTAAAAAAATATTTGTGTCGCTTGACCGTATGAATTGTAATCATCATCCAGTAATACTAACATTGTATTATAATGCACGTCAGTAGTAAAGAAATGTGTGTAATTTGATTTGTTTCCCTATCGTTCACATCATGGACGCTCATTTGGCAGGGCACAATTTAATGTTTGAGCTTGCAGCGGTCATATATATCATATAGTTACATGATGGCGTAAAACACTAAATTGGCTAACCATCCCATCAAGCGATGTCATCATAAATAAGCCCAACCACCGTTAGCAATTGTCCGACATTGCGTGCTTTTCTCAATATCAGGGATGAGTTTGTGTACATTTGCAGTTGATCGTGATCTACGAACATCCGTAATTTAAAAACAAAATCAAGATGCCTTAATTTCCATGCAGATTGTCGGCGTATAATATAGCGGCTGTCATTTTTTAAAAACTTATTTTATTATTAACCTGTTTTGACAGCTGCAAACATACGCTTACCCATTTGTGGAAAATTATTGTAACCAATCGTTCGGATTAAACTCCTTATTGTTGACAAATGTTTTAAACAATACGTTGCAAATTTTTATCAATTGTGAGCCGAAGAAAATATATTGTATACCCTGACACTTTCCTTCCTTTACGGACTATCAGCAATCTTTGATGTTTCCGATGTATGACCATGCCACCCTCGTTGGACATCTAATAGAACCAACCATTGCCTTCTAAATGACCGATTTGGCTAGATGTACGATTTCGTGGCGAATACAGATTATCTTGCCTGCCCTGATCTGACACCATCTATACCTAGCGCCAACATCAATTGGATCTGCCTTACCCTGGATGATTGTGACAATACTGCTCGAGTCGCGCACCGCATACACACGACTCGCACGTGGGTTGCAGCTTATCGCACAACCAAACCGAAAAGCAAATGTTCACCAGACCGTGTAGTAAGGAGAAAGGCGCAAACGATCACAAGGACACCTTACTGAATCCTCATGCCATTCTCATGCACGGTTCTGCTTTCGTATAGCACGTAAAACGTTAGATATATAGTATAAAGCTGTTTAATAGACTGGGTAAAGAATAATAATGTACAAAATTACGGGTTAATAATCAATATGTAATACAAGTAATCCTTTAATAGCCTGATTGGCCAGCTCCTTTGACGAACTCGATGTGGATGTGACTTTCATTCAAGTGCTTCCAGCTTATAGCAGACAAATAAATTGACAGTGTACGGCGCACCCTTTTAGATGAGTGGCATTGAAAGAGCCAATCGGACTTAACTTCATCCTCAGGGGTATAACAAATAACCGGAAGGGATTTTCAGGAGAACCTCCGCAAACAATCACCAAACATCCGGAGTGGAAGGACAATATATTAATAGGGGCTTAGCATAGAGCATAAGATGGCGAGAACTTTTAAAAATAGGATAGTACGTGTTTATTCGCATATTATATCTTTATATATATTATATTATATATATATATACATATAGATATATATATATATATAATATATATATGTATATATAAACACATATATATATTTATATACATACTATAAAGCGTATTGCGTTTGACTGACATTGTCTGTGCTAGCCATTACGTTATAACTGCATATATATTTGTGTAGATGCTTAATGTGAAACTGAAACGATAAGTGAATTATTTTAGTGCTGTAAATTTCTGCTTATACTGGGATATGGCAGCTATGAAAGGGCACACATGCGATAAAAGCCTAGGAAAAATCAAAATTTACATGTTTATTAAAGGGTGAATTACTGGCCAAATAAACATTGGATGGATATTGATCCCTCCGGAAGTGCAAAATCGGAAACGGTCTTGAATGTACTTTGCTTGAAAAGGATAAGTTCCTTATAGCCGCATTGACTTGCTTTTTGCTGTTATTTGTGTTTCACGCATAGGCAAACTGAGTTAGCATATATGAGTTCCAAAACGTTGCTTTCGGTGAATTTAATACTCCAGCAGAAACGAGTTTTTTTTTTACTTCAGACAATACATCGACGTATAAGTTTATCCTTGTAAGCAACTACCTCATATTGTTCATAGGTCAGAGACAAGGATAAATGTAGGTAAGCTCAAATAACACAAAGAGAAATAATCATTACGGTTTTTTCCGGCCGGTTTTGGGCGTTTTTCTTATGGTACAAATAAAATCCATGCTTTGATAATACATTTAGCATTACTATATTGATGGTTCACAGCAGACCGTAATTGACTGGCAGCATGATGCTAAGCCCAATTTCAGCTTTGCAAAGGAAATGCACATGACTATGTCACTGTTAATGGTGATCCATAGGCCTCGCAAAGTTTGACGTTCAGCACATTATAATAGACAACACCACTTGACGTAAATAAGCATCTTATCGAAACAATGTACCTCAGAAATCTGGATACGTGAGAATAGAGCCGATGAATTATTATTTAACATACGTATCTCACGGGAAGAGTGTTTCCGTGTAGATCTTGACCAATCGCCTGCGAGTGACTCACGCAATGCTTTTGAAGCTAAATCATTAGTCATATATTGCGATCTATGTAAATATTGCTTCTCTGACGTCTTGCAAGCGGCTATCAGCAATGACACTAAAGCGACCATGTTTAAACCTTTTGTTAACCATTTATCCTAAACAAATACGGACATTCATAGGGGCAAATTAGCAGCATTCTATTTCTAAAATCTCACCAAGTGTCTTTATATTTCAGGGTGGTCCAACATGCTTGAGCAAAACTTAAAATATATAGCTCCCTTTTTCTTTCATCCCTTTTCATTAATACAACCGAAGCCTAGATGGCCTCATACTTGCAGCATAAATTGTACAGCATCATGTTTTTATGTGGAACATGGAGCTCAATATTCTGCAACATTTTAAGTAACTATAGTTCGATGGGCGACATTTTTATAATGGACCCCCAAACATGGTATATTCACTACCCCTGGCAATTATGCAAAGGTGCACCTTGTGAAGATTATTCAATAATTTGATACATTCAAGGCACACACACTGTTGGTATTTCCTTCAGGATATATCAAAAGACATATTCTAGTTTAAAGTGTGCGCGCATTATATATGCCGCTAATTTGGATACAATCCGTGTTTATGTTCGAAATAATGCACGGTCCTGATATATCAATGGTCTGTTTTTATTCCATGTGAACTTAATTTATAAACCTAAGCAAGGTTTTTCTCGGAATACAATGGAAACCTGTAGGTTTGCCTAAGCAGCAAAACCAATTAACACAAAGTCATAATTAATATTAAATGTTAAGCGACTTGTAAATTGTGATTCCCGTTAGATCAATGTTTTGAAACGACTAGCATAAAATCCTCGTACGTTATTTGCATCTTAGTTCTGCCAATATAAATGTTGAAATAAATAGCGACCAAGGCCAGTATCTACGCATATGCAACGTTTAGATTACTTGGTGCCATCCTTAAAACTCGGATGTGTTGTAGGGTCTACCGCTTGCCAAAAGCTGTAATATAAGCCATGGTCATAGAATATATTCGACTTTTTCGTAAGCATTGCAAGAAATTATAAATCGGCTTATTCAAGAAAGATGATTTTGATGATTAATGATGTTTTTGAGGATATGTCTGCAAGTCGGCCAACAACTGAAATGTAAATATAATACTGCATCAGATAACACTTGGGTTTGTTAAAAAAGTGACGTCGGAAAATCACGTTGATATAATTTTACTTTCCTACATATAATATTTTTCCTCATAATTAGAGGCCAACATGAAAAGCTGTATATATATTTATATTTATATATAAGAGACATAGGAAAGAATATAGCTTCTTTTGTTGCGTTTTTTGTATTATTTATTCGTAAAATTCACGCAGTTGCGCAGTGATCACTTTCGTATATTGTCCATGTTCTAATTAGTTACAATTTGTCATTAAAAGTTTCTTGCAAATGATGACCACAAATCGATTCCTCGAGGCGCCACGCTCTGACCTGAAGTGCACGTAATATGACCGCGTTAACCTTATGGTTAACCTTGTCGATATATTCGACAAGCCTAACCTCTGAATGCTGCGATGTGACTTGTGTGTGATGCGGGAACAAATCACCGTCATAGTCAAAGTAAATTGAAACGCAATGCCTTTATCATCGTAGCGGCATATCGGTCAGTAGCCGACATACATTCCCGCGAAGAGCAAGAAAGTATCTGTGTCTGTAGCCGCCAGTTCATTTGGCGTAAAGCCTATTGCAAAGGATTACGTGGTAATTCACAAATGATTTCAAGGAAAGCAATTGAGAGAGACTTGTCCCTGTGAGTCATATGAGGCCCTTGGTTACGTTGAACCAGGCGAAAGCCCTTCTTGATAAAACGCATCACGTCACAGCAAAATGATTGCCCATTAATTGCGGTACATGACATCCAATCATCCAACTAAATATACCATTATTGTGAGCCTTTCCGCTTATTATTAACAGTTATACGGGTTGTCTTACTATGGTCGGTTAATGCATAAACAAATACAAGATAGAATAAATCATACGCTGTGAAGTGCTATATACCTTTACAAGCTAGACTAAAATATAATTTAGCTCCTGGTGAACAATAACAATACATCAAGGTGTTTATGACGGAATGGCCTTTGACCTATTTCCAATGAAATGACAGCAGTTGGTTCATTTAGCAAACATTATTTATAAACATTGCCATCTTGCTAGCTTCTCATCCAGCACTGCTGTCAATAAATAATACAAGCATCTACCCGCCAAAATGCAGGCATCATTTAGATCACTCATGATATTAGCAATCCAATTATCGATAGGAAACATTGTCGGAGGTCATTGTCTTAATCCTAATTACATTCGATAAGTCGTCAGAATAGGCATCTGAGAGCCCGATATTAGAAATCATTTACACACTATTGACTACAATACGGTAGTGCACGCCGAAGGCTTGGGGTTGGTATATTGATTGTTTATTGTGGTATACAGTATAATGCTATTTACACCGACTATATGTAAGTTTACAGCGTTTAGGTAACTTACGTATAATATTTATCTGAAAGCTACAAATAGAATCCGCGGAAACTAATTGGTTTTGAGCCTGGTGCTGATATTTTGCCAATTTCAAATTTATCATTCTTATATAATAAGCAAAAAACATGACTAAACAAGTCTGACACATTCGTCTGTAGTTATAATGAGAACACAATGTCGTGCTTGCTATCCTTAATACTGCAATTCATCGTATATAAAAGGGAAGTTCTTGCCAAAGCATATCCAATATAAATATGAGCAGGCAACAGATGCAATTTACGAAAGCGCCTCTGCATCACATCTTACGCTCAAAACTTTCTGATTCGGCCTATTGGAAGCGATATTTGAGGGTAGATTTCAAACAGGAAGTAAAAACAAAAGAGCTAACTATTCCTTTCAAGACATTAATATTTATCCAGGCTGATGTATCACCAGATATGGGTATATGGGGTTAATTATGTCAACCTTGACATTACAGTCAATACGCAAGTATTTTACCACCGTTCTCCTCATGATGGATCGTGTTGTTTTAAACAGCTAGTCCCATTGTCTGCAATTAACTACGTCGAATCAGTGAATTTGCCCGCTTTTAACATGTGTATCAAACGTACGGTACACTCGGTACATCTGGCCCGGGCATTGCTAAATTAAGCCAAAGGGGGGGAAAGCGTGCCTTCTTGCATGATCACATAATTATTGCTGCTGTATTGTGTTTTAGATTACCCATAGATGGCGTGCAGCGCAGTCATAGCACATGCTTCGGGCGCCAGGAATGCTGCAGTATACCGACAAACAAGTTTAACATGCACGTCGTGTGATAATGGACTGAAGTACTTAGTAGAATATACATGCGTCTTCCTGCCAGTATCCTAAGATCAAATCTCTTGATTCAAGTTATTTATACTCCGCCAAAATAAATGACTTGCATAAACGCCTTTCTTGTTGAAGTAGAAGGCGCTGTTTATAACACCTTATATTTTGTGTCAATAACTTGTTATATGCATGTTTCCATTCTCTACACATCATTGCGCGCATCATGTTTCCTAGGCAATAGTGCTTAACCAACATACTTCATGAAATATAATGTATCCCGTGCGAAAATCAGCACTTAAGTTTCTTCAGGCTTATGTTATAAAACTTCTTTATACATATAATTTGCCAACTGCGTATTGGGTCAATCGATATATATGAATGCATTTGCAGACCGTATTGTGCCTCTTACCAGATGCATGCGTCAGTTATGGAATATAATGGAATGCAATGCAATACCGAACTTGACACATAGTCTTAGACAAATATGACTCATGCAAATATGAGATAGTTATGTGTAACATTGGCTCAGGTGACCAATATATGAGCGCTTATCAAATTATAAGCAAAGCATGAGTAGCGTGAGTTATTTTTGATTCTACCTACCCGGCTTGTTTACTTTGACATGTAAGGGCAGTGTTCAAGTGAATGAATAAATCAATCAATCAATCAATCAATGAGTGATAAACTCGTAGGCCTTGTCCTAACCCTCATGTTGTAGGCAATCGACGAAAACCTTTGAATGTTAATGATGCTTGAGGGAACGACCACACATCCCAGTGATGAGTGGCCAAGTAAGTGCAATAACTAGTTGATTGGTCTCACCATGCATACTTTTCTACATCAAATAATACAGTATCACATGTGATTGGAACGTTTAGACCAATAATTAATTGAAACTAGCTTTATGCCATTTTTTAATACCGCATGAAGATGACCCCACACGTACTCATAATGTATTATTCGTAGTTTATGATATTGCTACAACAATCAGTCTAAGACATGTGCATTTCTTCCTCGTATCGATTAATTCTGAATAGTTTTATAGGAAAAGGATGTTAGCATATACTATTGATAATTCTAGGGCGGGTTACATAAAATTGTCGCAGGGCTGTCTAAATGATTGCTTATCGGAAATATGTTTAAATGATACTACTTCAACGAACACATTACGTAAATAACTTCACAAACAGTTTTTCCCTATGAATGGTATCTTGAATAGGTTCATACTACAGCTTGTGCAGTAACAAAAAGTGTTTGCTAGTGCAGCACATTTTACATGGCGTCCGAGAATGTACAATAACCTGAATCAACATAGACGAGCAGCTCGCGTCTAATCGTAACGTTAAAAACATGCGTTGAACGTTGGATGCATTACATCGAAAAAGTGCTTGGATACTCTTGTATTCAGATGTTATGTTTGCGCTAAAAGCTATCGTAGTCTCAAGGGAGAACGTCTGCACATCTCTTGAGTAACTCTAGAGCACTAAATTATGGCATAATTAGACTACGTTAGTTTTACAAAAGATAAATTGCCTGGTCATAAAATAAAACTAGGCATAGTATGACCTACTATAATCATGTTTTTTATGGCGGACTGTTTTTAACCTGGGCATAAGCATAACAACAGCAATCCATCTCAAGGCCATGTCAACGTGTTTTATTAAGCTGTTTAATTTCACCAGCAATCTTAAGAATAAATCAAAATAGTTTTTTGAAACGTTACGCTACAAAGTCGAGTTTAACCGAACATGACCAACGTAGTGTGAGTAAATACCACCCTCGGATCCTCTGTATACCTTTTTTAGAAACACGCACACTGGCCTAGGTGGGGGAAACAAATTCATTTAGGCCTAGTTGTATGCGCACGTAATCTATATGCACCCATTACTCGACCTCGCAGAGTTAATAATAGGGTGACGGCATTTGACAAATGTTAAACCCCCCAAAAGAAACAGGTCATACGCAAATGATGTTCTGTACACTGCAAGTTTTGTGATATTTGGCCGAATTAAATGCTTCTTGGGCTTATTGTCACTAATTCAAGTTCAAATGATGTGTGACTCCCATTATTAATCTCTTTTGCAGACATACACTGTTATTGCAGCAGTAAAATCCGACAATTTTACACCCACCTTCGGTTTTCTCAATCTCTATTATCATCGCAAGCGACGGTGACATTGCTGTAAATGATTACACCATAGCTAGCTGTAATGCGTGTGAAATACGGACCATGTCCAATTCAATCGATAGATGATGGTGTGCAGTCCACTTTGCAGTCGACTAAATGCGTGTTTATAACGGTGTCTGCAACGTATGCTCCTCGAATTCATTTTACAGTAATATCGTTATGGGTACTTGATGTTGTGTTTTCTGTATATCCAATAAACCGTTGTTACAACACAGAAAGCCAATTCTTTTATTCCGTTCATTGGACACATTCAATTACAAAGACGCTGATGCACACTTCTTGCAATAACCATGTCATTGCCATACTTCGGGTTGTAAGAGGCATTCTATAGCAGCTATTGATTCTGCATACCGAGGATATTAGCTCGAGACCAAAATGTTACACGGCTCACAAAGAAATCATCTTTGAGCAGACGTTAGATAAGTCACAATTCTGTTACGCATTCAACAGATAACAAAGCTAAATAAACGTAAATATACCCTCCATGTCACGGATTTCTATTTGTTTGTTCCATCGTATGCTACAAAACGAGACCAAACGTACGGTGTATGCATTAAGCTTTGAAAATGGAGCTGAAACTTTACTTTTATGCGTAAAATTATCCACACACTGGTATGAGTCATGCGTTGTAAGTGCAGCGAGACAAATGGCCGGGCCCGGGCAAGTTTGTGTGCTCAGTTCATTTCACCGAGGAATGTTTTGAGCAGGCACCGAAACTTAGAGAAGAGCTTGGTTGGATACCACGGGGTAAGCGGGTTTTTAAGCAAGATGCTGGGCCTAATCTTTTTGCGAGGGCCGCTGCTGTCAAGCAAGCAGGAAAGGATGGTGAGGCTAGTGAACCCCTCCCACCCAAGCCCAAGAAAAGCAGGCATGATTTTTCGTGCGATAGGCACTAACTTTTGTTTGTTATTGCAAATTCCTACAAATCGGCTGACAGCTAACATTTGTGTAGTAATACGGCCGCAAGGACGTTAATGGCATATTAAGAGAGCAACTACTGATTTCTGCATTTAAATTTACAATCCTAAACTCTGAATCACTGCCCTCTCAAGGAGTAGATATTTCTGAGTTGTTGTAACCACGAAGGAAAACATCATCAGTGTAGCGTTGTTTCAGTATACTGTAAAAAAAATGTATGTTGTACACTTTGAAGGCAACGATGATTCTACATTACATTGTTCTATAATTAGTCTAGTGATATATATTGCACATATATAAACTTCGGAACAAGGAATGTTCGATGGAATTCGTCATTATTATTTTGCAAATCAATCCCATGAGCGGACGAAAGCTTCTTTCGTTCGACAATATTGTAATATGAGCAATACAAATCTGGTCCTTTGCTTGTACAAGTGGTTAAATGATCACATTGGGTACACTTAAGTCGATTGCAATGGATTTTGCGCACATTTTATATTATGTCAAAGACCTATGGCGATTTTTAAAAAACAAAAAATACTTTCCTTTTTGGGTAAACGAAAAATTGTGAAACACTAACGCATGCGTAATCAACAATACATTTTTCCTCTCTGATGCTCCAACAACTTTGCATATCGATTGGCATGGATATTGTCACAAGGATAATTAACGTCTGCTGTTTGCTTGTGTAATATATCCATTTCGGGAGCGTCCTCACAGTAGCCATATTACAAAAGAAAACAACTAACGCTTTAAGTTGTTCGATATTTTTGATAACTGACGCTGACATATTTGAATGTAATTTAAGGAACCACGATGCCCCATATTTTGTAACGATTGCTCATGAGATACTACCTGATTCTAAACTGCCAGGCAAATAACCCTTTCATGTTTGCCAATTGAGGCTTGTGAGTTGACAATAGTCGTACCACGAGCTTTATATAGGTTAGTGCAGCTACGATTAACATGCTTTATTGTGAGTTCATTATCATTGGATGGTTTGTCGCAAATTCAATCCCCTACTGTGGTGTATCATACACACACAAACAAAATTTCACCATTATCTATCCAACGACAATTAATCTGGCACGCTGTAGGCAAGTAATGTTAAGCGACATTGTCAAACGTAATTAAGGGCCATAAATACTTGGCAGGCTGCAATTGAATAACGTTCGAAAGGCAAGGTAAGCCCTGAGACCGCTCATATTTACTCGGCCACAAAATGTAATGTACTTGCGTTGATGCGATCTCCCCTCACCATATTCCCCAAAAAGTTACATAGCATTAAATGTATTCGGGTCCGATCGCCCCAATACGGGATAATGCTCCATATAGACTCCAACGCACGAGATAAATTTACTACATGCATCCCCGTTTTCGTGACAACATCGAAACAAATCCTGAGATATTTCTGGCATAAATCCCCCGTTATCTAGCACGTATATTTTTGTGAGTAATTAGGGCAACCTCTCATCTATTTAATAAGGCCGTTCGAAATGGTACAAAACGTGCACATGGTACCAAATAAATGCGTGGCTGATGATTTATTACCAGTGGGAGGCATCTGAATTATACATCCTGCTGGCTATCATTACTGGTGCCTTAACAGATTCACGAATAAGCGATAACGTATCAAGCGATTCTTTCGAGTACTGTATAGGTCAGAAGTTGTATGTCTTGCAAACGTGATTTTTCTATTTGTATTAACATGAGCAAAGCAGTTGTCCGCCCGTTACAAGATGCCCAGAAACAAGATATTTTGGTTAATTTAAAACTTAAGGTTATCTGTTGGGTAGTTTTCTTTCGAGTACTGTTATTATATGTAGGTCAGAAGTTGTATGTAAAGATTGCTTGCAAAAGTGATTTTTCTATTTGTATTCACAGTTGTCCGCCCGTTACAAGATGCCCAGAAACAAGATATTTTGTTTTTTTAATGAATGCTGCATAATTTAGCAATAAAACTATTCGTCATGCCTAGGCCAAGTAATTTTTTTAGCTGCTAGTGCATCCTAAATGCATCAGGAGACTAATTGCCGTTGTCTATCAACTTTTAAAGTATAAAGACATGTATTTAAAGAGAGCATTTTCCCTAAAAGCTTCAGAGAAAGCCTCGTAGTCGAGAGCAGCCTTTTTAGGAGCAAAACCCACGAGTACTATGTACTTAACGAATTCATATAGAATTCCCATAGCTCATGCGCCGCGTTTGGTAAGCCCAGATGTCAGAGCCTCATCATATCGGATGTGCGCCCTAATCAAACGAAAATAACTTTTGACGACACAAACTTAATAATGAACCATAAATTCAAACTTCCATATGATACACAGCATCCTTCGGAAGTTGTCACTAAGATTCCATGCATCCATGTTTATACATGATGCAGACAATATATAACGACGCATGCATGGATAAAGAAGAAAAAGTGTTTTATGGGATAATCATAAAACGAATAATCATGGATACAGAGTGCATTTTGCCAGCACACGGTCAGATGCCTTATTTATCGATTCAGACCGCCAACGTCCTACACATCTCGGCCATGACGACTTGTAGATTGATGTAGAAGTTGCAAACATATTAGGAGGCAAAACCATATCTGCAAATCAACGCCTAACCTTATGCGGACAGAACTAAGGTACATTACGGTGTTAAAGAAGGACTGAGTTCGGACATCTCTCTGTAGGACAAACTGCGCTTTATTTATTTTTTTCAGCTTACAACTTCTGTGTATATTTGAGCCGAGAGCAAGTAAATTAAGGATGATCGAATATTGAGAATTCTTAAGTAAAACACATTAAAGGATTTTGCAAAAATATAGCCAAATTATGTGGTTGATAAAGTGTTGTATTGCATAACCTGCAGTTATATTGCCTAACGTTGCATGTACTGGCGCATTTTTACATATAGATTATTGTAATGCACCACATAAACGTAATACATGCCTCCTCGTTTTCCTGACAACGTATAATATGTGAACAGAGCTTTTGATGCTTCTGGCATTTATCGATCCGTCGCAGAGCAAGTACATTGCTGTGCGTGTTTACTTGCATGCATGTCCTGTTTACTATGGACCCTGTGCATGTATTACACTATTATTATTATTATTATTATTATATGAAAAGCCCTGATCCATTTCATGTGACCGTTTGAAATGATCAAATGCTGAGCTAACGTTACCAAATGAATGTGCAGCAGATGATTTATAGCATGCGGGTGGCAGCTAATTCATAATCCTGCTGGCTATAATGCCAGTTTTCGTAAAACATTCACGACTAAGAAGCGTTGTCACGACCTCTAAATTATCCCTCATCAAGCTTAAAGTTGTTTGATGGTCATATACTGTCATCTGCCGGTTCGCGTTATCTGGAGTACTGTTTATATGTGTAGGTCAGTAGAAAAGACCTCTGGTGAGCAGATAAGTTGATCGCCCATTGCAAGGTTCCCAGCAGCAACAGCTGTTTTGCTTAATTCAATGCTGCATAATTCAACATATAAACACATCACCATGCATAATTCAAAAATTGGTTTAACTGCTGGAACATCCTTAATGATTTATTTAACCATCATTATAATAATTTACGCAAAGCCAATACCTGGTGATACCGAAACGTAAGCAGTCTAAAGCCGGGCGTTTAATTTGCGCCGTGTTTCCTAGCCTGTGCTGTGCATAGTCTTCAACGTCCGTTATAGAAGCACTTGGTGTCCATGAATATTGAATCACAAGAATGTATTGATCTCGAGCTAAAGCTTAAATGGCAAAGCAAATGACGACTACAGCATCTTAGCGTTTATGCTCCTGATTTCATTAGATCCGAAGCTATTTAAAGCCATATCACTGTAGTGGCTTGGACCAAAATCTATAGGTTTCATGCATCTTCGAATAATAATCCGATAATTTTTACGCCACATTGTGTAAGCCCGGACTTTCGTGCTTTATCAATACTCTATTTATGAGAGCAGGCAATTTGTAAAATGGATTATTGACAAGCCGCCAACGGAAAACATTTAGGTCATTACCACTACCGGATGTTCGAAGGTGTTGCAAACAGATAAGAATACAAAACAAAAACATATTAGCTCAATCACAATCTAACCTTATGATGACAAAACCTAGATAAGAAGTCTAGATAAGTCTTCAGCTTGTAGTAGAGGCCACAAGTTATATTTCTGTCCTTTACAAGATTTGTTGCGCCCTTGACCACAGAACATGTATAATAATGCAAACTAAACATTAAGGATTGTTAAGTAAAATTGATTAAGGGATGCTCTTCCTGCCAGATATACCCAGATTAATAGGGTTAGCATCGAATTTATCTAATGCACTGCAGTTATATCGAGAGCGGTGTTTTCAAGCTGGTCGCTCATGTGTTCAGTAAACCTGTGAATTAAACAATTGCTTTCAAACTGTCAATTGTTCCGACAATTGATACTTATGACAACAGCTACTCTATAAACATTAATCTTCATTAAGCGTTTAGTAGCTTAAATATGGACAACGATTTCATTGCTCACACAATTATGATACTTAAAATATTGCTAACCCAAGTTGGATTTAGCACAACGCTCGTGACTTATTCACGTTCCACACCGTCGAAGAAATTCATGAGGTGTACAATTGGTGTTTTTTCATTATTTTTTTTGCATTTCTCTGGCATCGATCTCCTCGGTCGCTCCAAAGGGTTCACAATGGTTCTTAGTTAATGCTGACAGTAACGAGAAATTGATAGTCAACGGGTACATTATAATGGAAATTGCAGGGCCATTATCAAAAAGATGTGTATTGATTCTTGAAGGTGAAAAGATAAAAAAGAACGGAAATTTCCTATTCTTAGTACTGATAATGCTAGGCAGGCCAACAAATAGTGACCCCGGATGTGCATGGTTCCGTTATTGAATTATACCAATATGTATTATTTGGGGAAATAAATACTATTTATAGAGAGTGACATGTACTCGCACAGGCACATCAGCATGTCCTCATTGTGACAGCACGACCATACATAGCCTATTTTGATATCGTATTACACAGTATCTCCTATAGTGACGGGATATTGTCGTATCCAAGAATGACGACGGAATTTAGATTATTGATGAATCGGCCGTAAACTATCGACATGAATTTAAATCGCCCTTGTATGATCATATGTGTTTTCATTTGAGTGATTCTGAAGTACATGCTGTACAAAACAATTATAAAGTGAGAACGAATACGACAAAAGAAGATTACCGTTCATCTTTAACAGCATACCTTCTGTCTAAAACAAGCCCTTTAGCCAAACTATCAAGTAAAATTGAACACGCTGCATGTACCCTTTAGCATCATGCCAATAAACCAAGACAGCAGCCTTGGTTTAATTGCAGTTAAGTATTCTGTTCAACCATATGAATCACATGCATACTGAAAACCTTATCACTGCCTTTGTTATCACGCTGGCGACATGTATATCGAATTTCTGTACATGATAACGCTGATGAATCTCGCTGCTGATCCACATGTATTTGGTCGTCGTTTTCCTTGTCGCTGTAACTTCACCGTGCAGAGCCGACGGATGATATTGTATTCGAAACGAAGCATGCCATTTAATATACCTCAAATAAATGCCAAACTGCATTATACTGTGTTAAATATGCGTAGGCGACTCCATCATCATCATCATCATCATCATCATCATCATCATCATCATCATCATCATCATCATCATCATCATCATCATCATCATCATCATCATCATCATCATCATCATCATCATCATCATCATCACCATCATCTTCATCATTTGATTATGCAGGTCTGTAATTAATACTCTCCCCAGGATATGGCCTGTAGGACTGTCCTTTCTCGAATACGCCCTCTCCACACAGAGCGGTTTGAGGGTCCCTAAAATTCAGACCGAACTTCACTCGGTCGCTCTTTACCACTTTTACCTTTGGCCTCGAGCCTGCGTGCTCAGGCGATCCAGTCGGTGCTGCGCTCAATGCTCAACATTGTTGAGCAACCTTATCCTGCTGGTGCGGAGCACCGCATCCACATCGTGAAAGCCGAGTTTTGCGAAGCAGACGTCTTGCTTTGCCATGACATTACAGATCCAGCGGATCATTGCACGGTCCCTAAGCCGGAGGCCGTTTAGTGTCCCCCATCACGGCCTAAGTCTCGGAGGCACGCAGCATTGCACTCCTCACGCACGCCAAGTGAACGCGAATAAATTATGGTAGTTATGCGTCCGTACCGAGGACTCACAATGTATCATAGATGCTAATTTGGATTCGCTGCAAGCGTCTTGCTGAATCTTGCCTCCGTATTATTGGCCAGTTTAATGACAGCTGCATTCCATAACCGGAAATAAGCGGCAATTCAGATGTTAGAATTTTGTCTTCATGCAATAAATCTTGGCCGAGAACGCACTAAGCGCTACAGCGCTGCGTTGTTTAATGCACTGCGGTGCCCTCTGCTCATCTGATTTTTGAGCTTAAACAAGCTACGGAAAAATCAATATTGTGGCACAAATCGAGAATGACATTTTATATGCACAACATATACAAATTATCGACCAAATCTATTAAAGAGCGATCGAATGGTTGTTAAAAACCCCACTCCCAGTTTAGACGGAACCAAACTATTTTCCTAATACAGTATTTATAGTGACACTCGTCTAGTTCACTCCGGGCCATGAAACAAATATTTATTTCCTCCTTATGATCATCAATAAATGCCTAAATATTAAGTTGTTGCATTCGTTCTTCGTCTTTACAGAGTAACCTTTTTGTTTTGCTTCCTTGAATCTTGGTTAAACCTCATAAGAGCAAAAGCTGGTACATTATCGCATCAGCGGTCACCAAAGGCAGGCTTTATGGTATTATTATTCCAATGCAATATACCTTGTTTCAGCAGAGCGAGACCATTCCCCAAAGTGCCATGACGTCATCGGTGTCGTATAAGGCGGGCGCGTTCTTCCGATTATGTACATGGCTGGACACCATTGCGGAATCCATCATGCAATATGGCGTGATTGAAATGCCCCGGGGAATAGTTACAGTAATTCAGTTTATTTAAACAGGAATCAGAATAGTAAAAGCGTTGTACCAACTCTTTTTAGATGTTCATTACATCAGTAGGATTCCCATTCGCTAAGAATGCAGAGATGACGGTGTGTGGACTACTAAGGTGCCAAATTTAGTCCACAGATGATCGATTAAATACTTTAGGTGAATAAAGCATATAAATTTGCCAAAATTTTAACTAGCGGACACATCAAAACGCAAAAGCTCTAAAAAGCATCCATCCGATCATAACTTTTTTTCCCAGCTAGCTTCTTGTTATTCGGTAACAAACGAATGCAAAAGTGCCCTCTTAGGGGTGTCTTTCTACCAAACGACTCTTGTTTGCAAGAAAATAAAAAAGTTAAATTATGATTATATTTTAGATTTGCCGTTTAAATTGTAAGGAAACTGTTCGCCATGCGCTTGATATTTTGCTATAAACATACTATATGTACACACACAAACACCACTTTTAAGACAACTAATTGAGGTATGTTACGTCCTGAGATTAATCATTGACAAGCTAATGTACGATCGAATACTGTACTACCGATGATAAACAATTAATTTCTACAATGCATCAAAATGTGCAATATGTCATAAAGGAACAAAATCGACGACATAGTATTAGCGAATTGTAATTGACGGAATGCAAGTGTTCCTTTTGTCCCGGTGCAATCGCGTAAAACGATTCGTCTCCTGTAGGGCTCATTCATTTCTGCTCAGGGATATGCCATTCACCTCTTGTTGAAAGTACAATCCCGCTGATGATAAATGCTACTTGATGTGACTTTGAACACCTATATAAACCGGATATTGAATTGTCGTTTCCTAATAAATAGATATGATCACAAATTGGCAGCTGCAAAGCATTTATGATAATATATTGACTATTCAAAAGCTTTCTGTGATCCTCATATTCTGTTCCACAAATGTCCTTTTGGAGACAATAACACGAGACACTGATCTTCTTCCTTACAACAGAAATGAACTGAATAGATTAATATATTTTGCTCGGCCTCGCGAGACAATTCACACGCAAAATATGTTAATCAGTTCATGAAACCCTACACAGTGCCGGACTAGTAGCGTGGTTTAGAAACCGTGATTGCTGGTTCAACCTTTATCATTAAGCGCAGCTTCCTGTCTACCTATGCGACCCATTCCTTAAATGACCGCAATAATACTTAATATCATGCAACGGTAATCGAGGTAATCGACAATTCATTTTAACTATTTGATTGCAATGGCGCATAATTAATCAAATTGTGCGCATTTGTCGGAAAATAAAATTCGTGCTCATTTGATCATGCCTCATAACCCGCGTCATTTATCAAGAAGCACTCTCACAATGATCATGTAATTCTTCATACAAAAAGCAAAGGAAAACACCTCACTTACATAAATCTACGCAATACAACACACAGCCGTTCGACACATACCACACAAGGTCTGTGACACAAGGTTTAATTCTGCCGACACCTCTTTCTCGTCCAATAAACCTTCATTTACTTAATCGCTGATTCGTTAACCAAAATGAAGCTTGACCCTTGTCATCAATCTTCAAAAGAGATTGTCTATAAGTTGAAGCTTTGTTTGGTTAGCTTTTTTGTGCTCGTTGAATTATTGATGGTTAACATGGTTTACATGTATAACGGCCACATAACGCTGTTTATTGGTGGACAAATATACTGCTTTTAATGGTGATGCGGCTACAACAAATGTCTTCACAACAAGCATCGTACAATGTTATAGGACCTCGCTCGTCTCACAACACAATACATATGATAGGCTACTAGTGGTAATTGCTAATTTTTTTCGTACCACCATGTGGAAGTCATACATCACATTATTGGCGAATGCAAGTGTGTATAAATACATTAATTTGTGCTGATAATTTGTTTATGCGTCAAAATGATCCTGAGCTAGAGTAATTTCGACGTAGTTTAGCAACAATTCAGCGAGTGAATCACTCGACCCATCTGTACAACAACCATATCAATACATTTTGTTCCTTGGACTATCACATTCCGCATCTTACCAACGTTCCCCTTTGCCTGGTTAGTATATTTAGCCAACGTATTGCAAACACGTTGGTATCTATTAACTTAGATTTGCAGGCATTCATGTGTAGCAGATGAGGAGTGGGTTTTAATTTTTGCCTCCAAACATTTCCTTGAACTTGAAATATTATAGTTGTGCTGCACTCTAAGTTTAAATTTCTCCGATATTGCAGCCACACAGAACGACTGTCTAAACTAACTTATCACTCCTCGTCAGACACTGTAAGGAAATATTCTTTCATGATTGTATATGATCAGTCGTTCCCGGTTGCGTTTTCCGAAAGAAATAGTTTAGCCACAAAACGGATGCCAACGTTCACTTAAATCCGATTTTGAGCCCAATTATTTTATTGTAGTGTCACGTTTCAGCATATGCACATTTTACCATATTACAATAGTTTAGCATTCGATGTCATCCATTGCAAAAAAGTTTGTATGCCTTAGATTTCCGCTTTGCGCGCATAATTGGGCGTATAAAACATTATGCTATAATGCTCTTTTTAATATATTTAATGCCGAGAACCCACAGATATATAATCAACATTTAAGTCAACATGATTGAAACAAATGCGCATTTATTCATGTACAATATCTAGTACTCGGTTAGTAATAAGCGAAGTAAAGCTGCAACCATTTGAATCACCCCTTGTTGGGAACATGATTGGGGAGAGCAAAATCTAAAAGAGATCACATACATCTGGTTAGTGAATATAGCGTTGAATTGCATATTCAGGGTCTATGTCCTTAATACCATCTTTTCATAGGGTTGTGATCCTTAGTACCGGCGTAAGAGCAAAGTTACGCCCAGTCTGCTACTTCCGCGTGAAGACATGTGCGACCAATTTTGCAGCACGATTTGTATAATGCATACATGAGTGCGTACGATGCTTTGGCATCACCAAGTAATACCCTGGGATCATTATGCTTTTCTCTTGTCTTCTGCCCCAACTCGAGCCAATAAATCAAAATTTCGTTCCCAACCACATATTCTTAGCTTATAATTGACCATATGCCGAATAAAAAATACCATGATAAACCTGAAAATCTTTGATCTGATGCAATCACAACATCACGAATTGATTGTTTCATTAGGAAAACCACGAATGGGTAGATAAATTGTAATACACTTTATGCTGTTTGCCTTTCATAAACAGCTGAACATTATATTGTTAAATTATTACCATGAACAATTAGCTCATCCTGTTGCTTTTATTGCTAGCTTTCAGTAAGCCTATTACTTACTGAATTGGACTGTTTTCAACAGCAAACTAGGGCACCATTATAGCAATCTGATCGAGATGTTCACAACATTCAGAAGCATATAATCATCACATTAAAAGTACTAAGGTTACATACCTTCGGAGTTATACCCTTTTGTTAATGCATCTGGGTCCGCATCGCACTTTCAAGTAATCGCTGCCAAACTTCTTCTCACCCTTGAAGATAAGCCGATACATGTCTATTGAAACCATACATGACTCATAATATTGGCAGGTTATCTCTAATGGATTTGCTTTATTTCACTTTGCTGCGCTGTTTGCTTGTACCATGTGTCCCCCTAATTGGTAAGCATACTCTTCTTCAAGCAAAAACCACATGCATCGGATTGTAGATGACGTGAGACAATTAAGGTTGTGTTAAGTGAGTGAAAATTCAATCCAAGCCTTTTAAGAAAGATCAAAGCCACCATTATATGATATTTATTTGCAACTGAGTATCTTATATGAACACAGTATTGCATGATATATAGTGGTTGGCATATTACTTGTTACTTGAATTCAAAGCTAACAGGTAAATTAACTGCTTCAGATTTAGTTGATTTTAGTGCCACTGGATGGTGATATCGTAAATTGCCGGTCATAATACCTTCGGATATTGAGTATATTTTTCCTCAAATTACTGCAAGGGAACGGACTAAGTGCTACATTTTGATCATAGGTCTGCTTTTGCGGGACTGCTTTGCAATTCAAGGTAGTGCAGATTGATTGGTTGGTGTTGTGACACGCGTCAGTGTCAGTCCCCCAAACCCATGCGTTGTGGTTGATGTGAATATTAATTGACCCAGTGTTACAATAAATGAATTGTACCAAGCCACGTAAGCGTGTCGTATAGCATCCAGCGTCTTAAAAGGAAACGCAGTTTAACGTTATCATGCTAGACACATGCAAGAAGTAAATTTGGTTATACTGGAAGTCAAACCCGCTGCCAATGGGTCGAAATGAGATGCAACTTACTTCGCAAAAAGTGGCTGTGTACATTGAAGTTTAAGGATTTTGCTTTGCAATCTCGTTTCGCCAATCCTTCGGATCATTGTACTAATTGTGAACGCAAAAGTGCTGTATAAGGTTCAGAACCATCATTGTCCATTAAAGTCGCATTCGCACTTCGGTTTTCGTTTTGGATATGCTTTGTTTTAACCATTTACGTCAGAATACTTTCATTTGAAAGCATATGACAATTCAAAATTATGTGAATAATCTACTTCCGATGCATCTGATGTCAAAATGCAATCATGCTCTAAAAATATTAACATTATATTAATTCAGCAGATACGACGTGAAACAACAACAGCAAAGGGGCTAATAATGCTGTACTAAAAATATAATACAAATACATGTTATCTATCAACAACAAATAGTCGAGCTATTCATTATATATTCCGTTCTCTACTGTCTTTTCTGCTACAAGAATCAATACGACTTGTGAGGATAATACTTCCATCATAATAATGTACCTAATACTAATTTTCTGAGCCTTTCAGTTTTTATAATCTTTATGTACGCTATATATATATATATATATATAGATATATATATATATATATATATATATATATATATATATATATATATATATATATATATATATATATATATATATATATATATATATATAATATATATATATATATAGAGAGACACACACACACACACACATATAATATATATATATATATATATATATATATATATATATATATATCTATATAATTATAGAGAGAGAGCACAAATATTAATGTAATATTCTTTTGGAATGGTGTCACGACCGTAATGCCGAGATGTAACATTCAAAGCCCTGAGGTGGTAGGATATAAACCATATCGATGTGGACAATCACTGTAGCATCGTTAACTTATGGCAACCTGTGATCTACGTAAACGAAGCGTGTCAAGGATATCATAAACATGAAGTAGTTACTTAATGCTTTTGTATAAAACGTTAGTGCCAATGCTACCTTTATATAATGATTAAGGTTGCCATCTGCTTGCAACCTGTAATAAGCTGTAGGTAATAAAAAAAATGCATTAATGGTTAACTTATTTTGATGCGGAAAACATATTTGTGGTTTACAGTGGTATTATTTATAAGAAACGCGAATTATTACTCACGATTAAAATGCTCAAGTGGTGCTGTGATAACCAGTTTAGAGATAGTAACACCAGCTAGTTTTGAATGAGGCAAGGAATAAAACTGGTTCAGCCAGTTTGTCTCCCCGTGGGAACACATGGACAACTCAGTATTTATTGCTCAGGCATATGGCTTTGGGCTGCAGTGCCTGCACGAACCCTGCCAAGTCTTGACGAACACACGTTGGTAAAGTCACGCTCTCGCACACATCCACGCTGTTCTTTTGGTCGGAATAAGCAACAAGTCGCCGATAGCTTTAATGACATTTTCTTACACTCGAATAATCAGTGAATACATCTTCTTTATTATTATGGTATCTCTTGTTGCAACACGCGACATCTTTTAATATTCATAAGAATATTAAAATTCAGTTGCTTGTAATGAACCGATAATAGTTTGATCCATTTATTATCACGGCAATATCAATTCACCATATATTGTTCGTTTTGATCTGCAGATAGCTGTATAGCAAACTTTAGTACCACATTCGCGAAGTTATACATTTTTAGTTTAAGCCGGAATTAGTTTGCTTTGGCGGTTTGTGAACCGATGATCTCTGCATTGTCTGCTAATATGCCACCATGCCATGATGTTTTATGCCGTCGTACAATAGCAAGCTCACATACAGTAATGTGAATTCAATTCCGTCTGCCTGCTTCGGACCGATGTTTTACAATTTACATGATGTTATGTTTTTGGACTAAATGTAAGAACTATGTGTTCCTTGATGTTATCCACAATACATGGCTTATATACATATACGATGCTAATTACACCTATGCACAACATAGGTGCTAAAAATGGTTTTCACTATCTGTACAAGTACAAGGCGTAGTTGGATTACATGAAATATAAATATGTAACATCTGGTTATTCCATTGCGGGCCCACTAAGCATGGTATTGAATACGCAAGGCTCCTAGGACATGCAAACACTTGAGCCACGCGTTTGCATGCGATCCCTAGTAACACTTTACAGCATATATAGATTCATCTGGCTATTTCATAGCCAGCTGGGTTGGTTTTTTACGACCCAGGTTTTGAGTTATGTTATACCACAAAAATACATTGTATTACACAATATAGATGCTACATGTTTTCATCCTAAGACAGGGTCGAATCAAAGGTCGAATTCACAAGGCTACTGGTTACATTGAAGTCTGTATTGACTTGTGTTGTTAATAAATACAATTAAGGTGACTATGAGATATGATGATTTTGTGTTGCAAGTCGAAGCATAATAATCATGTTTATTACTCTAAAAATGTGTATTTAACACTGAAATAGGGAGCTGCTGACACATACGTTTGAATGTATGCTTATGTGCATAGTTTGTTTTGTTTTTTAAATCAAAAAGATTACCTGCTATTTACCCCAACAGGACATGCACGTATTGCAGCTCCAATTGAATGTATGTTGTCAATCTGTTGTGGCAGTTAAGAACGATAGTGTGTTTATTTTGCCGTGGATTAATGTGAGTCAGTTTTCATCCCGTATGCAAACGTCGCACGTATCCACCAGTTTTTTACAGGTTATACCATGAGTTAGGTTAATTACTTCCATATAATTTGTTACACTAAGTCCATCGTGACATTTTGCGGTGTATATGGTGTTGATGAATGCTACCTGTATGAAGTCAACTTAGAGTGACTCGAAATGACATAACCGTGCGCAATGCAATGACATTGGCAGTGGCAAATCCAGTCCGTAAACAGGCACTATATATTCTGGTGCTTTCACGTTAAATATCGCACTAAACACATTTGAGGTCATTTAAGGGCTTGGTCACATAGGTAGACAGGAAGTTATGTCAAATGAAAGAGATTGAACCTGGGATCGCGGGTTTCAAATAATTTTATTGGTCCGTCTCTGTGCACGATTTCGTGGATTGGGTACAATTATGAGCTAGTGAACTGCCTCATGGGGCACTTGAAAGATATTAAATAATTCGGTAAAATTTATATCGGAATAAATAGGCCTTGTGTCTTCTGGGTGTAATTTTCGCGACAACATGCGAGAATTGTCACTAAAAGGTTTTCGCCAATAGCTGTTTACTGGCTACTACAGTAACGTAAAAACGTAGCAACTGCCAATTTGCTATCCTAACTATTTATAATAACGTTATTTAAACAATATCATTCTAATTTAGATTGATAGCAATTACTGGAACTCCGCTCGCCCGCTCAAAGCCGATATGGGCATTGAAAAGCTGGCAGCCTAATACTACGACCAATATAGTAATTATAATAGCGGCATCAAACTTGTATTACATGCATAGATTATTCCTAATAACTGCACTATATACATGTTTGTATTTTGATAATTGTTGCACATTTATACATACATATATATATGTATATATATATATATATATATATATATATATATATATATATATATATATAGATATATATAGATATAGAGAGAGATAGAGATATATATATATATATATAGATATATATATAGACATATATATATATATAGAGATATATATATATATATTACATATATATGTATAAAAATATAATATATATATATATATACATATATATATATATATATATATATATATATATATATATAAATATATCTATATATATTTATAAGTAGCTTCACATATATATATATATATATATATATATATAGCATATTGAAAAAATAGCTTACATATATATATATATATATACATTGAAATGTATATATATATGCCCATATATATATATAGATATATATATATAATATGATATATATATATATATATATATATATATATATATATATATATATATATATATATATATATATATATATATATATCAATGTCGGTATATATAATATATATGTGATATATATATATATATATATATGTCGGTATATATATAATATATATATATATTTAAATATGTTTATATATATATATATATATATATATATATATAATATATATATATATATATATATATATATATATATATATATATATATATATATATATATATAAATATATATGTGCAGCTATATTTAAGCCATCTTAGTTGTTTTTACATGGAAAAATCCCACACGGTTAATGCTGCACGTTGACTGCCGGTATTCTCTAATGCAATCGTATGTCCTAGAATATTTATCGCAGGCATATACTTCTTCATCAATTACAGATTTCTTGGTCTTTGTGAAAATTTCCGTCTTGTAAACTTGTGCTGTGTATTAATGGGTTGTCAATAATTCACGGAGCACGTTGACCTAGCATTTCACATGTATGTGTGGTTTCTTTCACAAAGGCTAATATCAGATTTGAAGACTCACCCGATTTACGTTTATAATGGACAAAACTGCGCCGTGATCGAAATGTAAAAAAAAACACTGTCGAGATTATTCTGGGGTTGTTTCATTCAGTCGCCGACATACCTCGTTTCGGAGAGCAAGCAAAAACAAGAAGTCAAGCTGCGAAACACATTCAGAATACTTTTATAATCGAAGCCATCAAACCTCTAGATTGACATTTTATACCTAAAGTGCTATTCTAGCTTTTCAAGCTGGAGTTCGAAGTAAATTTAAGATTCGCGACCCATTTTTGTGCCCGTTTTTGTACACAATGCAAATGAATTAGAGAAACAATCGGTATCCCCACATTGTCAGCATATTTGTCTTAATGAACAATGCCACCTACCAGCTGCTTGGATGACAATAAAGTTAATGAGGCATATTTACACATTTCATTGCTCGTATTATGGTGACTCAAACTATTATCAGGGCGATAGCTCGCAAGAGGCAAAAGGTTTAACTCGTCTTCATCGTAACCAAAAATATTGCTGCGGTGGCATTTACTTGAAATCGTATGCATTTGGTAAAATTTACCCTGTATTTGTCTATTCCATATAATCTTATTGAATAGGATGATACACGAAAAGCGTTGACATGGCTTTCATAATGAATGATGAGTTTTGTTCAAGTCATATTGATAACAACTCTTCTGGTTTTATTGAATCCGCTTAGCCGTAAAATATTTTTCCTAGACATATTGACTTTCCTTCCCATAGACTGATTACTATGCCCAACTTGCCGAAGATTGCGATGGTTTTTATCATGAAACTGTTTGGCATTTGCTCGAAGTTGGTGACTCGAATGGGCTTTGCATGTACTAGGCCTTCATGATGTTTGAACATTTCCAAAAGCGGTGCCCTGCATATAGCAATCTTCAGATATCATATTTATCCTAATCTAATCAACACTTTGGATGCCAATCAAGTATGCTCGTTATTGCGTCGATTAGCTGACTAGGGAATTACATCCCAGCTGTATATCTTTTTCATTCATTACTTCAAAGCATTATAAACATAATCTGGCGATATTGAATAGCATAATAAATGATCAGACATAACTGCTTTACAACATTTTAATACATAACATACCTCAATCGTGTGTCTTTATTTCGGTAGAAACTAAGCATTTATCCATGATCATATATAATGTCAAACACGCGGCTTATAGTTTCTGTACAATTTTAAAGCCAATTCATATATCAATCTCCATGTTAACTTTGGCACTTTCTTGCGATCGAGAGTCATTCGACAGAAGTATTTCTTCACAATATCACTCCTGTTTTGGTATGTTTGCGACAAATTAAAAAAACGCTCAGACCAAATTCATTGCCATTTGGTGACGCAAGGGCAAACAACGTGTTGCTGGAGCTGATATTTCATGTTCGTTTTCATCAAAAGCGAAGTAGAACTGACTGGTCTGCTTAAAAGAAACAAAGGAATAATACAATAACGAAGCCGGCTACCTGGCAAATATTTGGGTTGATGTTAAGTATCGTTTTGACATATCGACCGCAGCATAAATATATGCTAGCATTGTGCACCATAACAGAATCGACGAGTTTCACGATATATTGCATTAGCAAGGTATTTTTGGTTTGTCAAAACTGTAACTTATGAATTAAACATCCATTAAATTGATCTCAAATTGTTGCGGTCCTGGTTTTTAAACATGCAGTGCCTTCGATTATGTAATGCAAAAATTAAATCAATTAAAGATGCATGTGTGTAAAATCTATGTTGCAAAACATCGCAATCATCCTGTGTACTCACTGTTTGCTGCCATGAGATGCATAGACACCGCTAATATAATATAATCAACCTCAATTCAAGAGCTGATATACATTTTAAAAATCACCTGTTCCATCTGAAACCCAGTTATGATTCATTTCGATACCGTCTCGAACCTGCAATATTTGACATCCATCCATTATCAAACGCTTTACCCAGACAAATAAAGCATAGCGGAATTGTACGATCAGCTCATATACTCTGCAGCAATAACATATTTGCAACGAACGTTATTTCAGCCAACATTTCACTATCACATTGACCCTTGCTATGTCAACACCAGTCAGCAAATTGGCTGTTGACCGATCATACAGTTAAGATGCATTCAGTGCAAGGGACATTGACATCATCGACCTGTGGACGAAGGCAAGTGCATTATCGGATTTGCAGCATTAGACAAATAGCCAACGCGTTATTACTTTCAAAAGGAGACACACACATTTCAGGCCGAAGTAAAAGACTATCATAAACCTTTAGAGGCATGTTGGGAGCGCTTGTGTGTTCCATTGTATTCATAAGCGCTGGTCATATACTGTTCTTTATGTTTCTGAATTGCAATCGATCATGCATTCAGACATTGTTCTTAGATTATTCAATGACATAACCTATCTGTTGCACAGTGCAACGGCATTGACAAAAGCCAATCATTACACAGGTACTTTCTATGCAGTCCATTTCGCGGTACATATCACACTAAATACATTTGCGGTCATTTAGGGACTTGGTCACATATATAGACAGGAAACTGCGTCAAATAAAATAGATTGAATCCGAAATCGCTGGGTTATTTAGTGTTTTAGGTCTGACACTGTGAACGATTTCGTAGATTGTGCCGGCGAACTACCTCATGAGGCCTTGGGAAATATATAAAGCAATTCAGTCAATTTAGATCCATTTATATCGAGAACCGGCATCAGATGAAATTGCTTCTAGGAACTTACTTGCGGAAAAGCATGAGAGGATTGCAAATATATATTTTTCACAGATAGCTGGCCAACGGTCTACATATTAATAAACTGCGTAGCAACAACCAATTTGTAACACTATCTATTCATTACGGAAAAACAAATGGTCACAATCATTCGAATAACGCTTGTCACATTATGTTGCTTTGATCAGACACCGAACTGATCTTTTCGCTAGAGGTTCTGTACCGCAAATAGCGCTTTGCTTATCCAATATGAGTATTGTTATGGCGTAAAGCGAATATTTCATGGATAGATCGCGCTCATTATCAATCATGAACAGCACATTTTCCAACTCTCTAAGATACAACATTCGCCATCAAATATTCAAAGTTTAACTCGGAGAGAAATCGAGTCCTTTTCTGTATCATTATACCAGTATGCGAACACAAAGCTGAACGTATGAATAATTATAAAGAATATAATGCATTGAATTGCTTCTAATTTGACACCATTTGTATCATCGGATTTCTATACCCAATTCATTGGTCGAGGCTTGCAGGCAAGACGTCTTTACGGGTCAATGTCACAAGATGGACGGACAGTAAAGCCAGCGGTGTTCAACCAGTTTGGATGATACCTTTGGAGATGTATTCTCCGAATGCAATCAACATATGTTTGGGCGGCAAGATTCCATGTGGTGTACAGCACTGCTAATTTGATCTCAGTTTCCGAACAAAAGAAATTAATTAACAAAGAAGTAACATTTCGTCACTCAATTATCTCATAAGACGTTTTAAGGAACGGTGAGCTGCGGAAAGAGCCTTTGATTAAATGCCAGGCGTTTTACGGTATATTTGGTATTAGTAAGGATATTTTGGTCGGTTAAAACTGTCTGTTCGGTACTTGCCAATCATTGGATTGCTCTTAAATTAAAAAAATATCAACTATGTGGACACGTTTAAGCTTTTGCAGTCTTACGGCCCTAATGTGCATTCATTCCACTTGTAAACATAAGTCAGTGAATTAGAACGATCTGTGAGGAAATGATAATTTGAGAGAACTATTGTCGCACTGATCAGTTAAAAAAACTTTCCTTTTTTAATACCTTCTTAGGGTTTCGAAAAGTAGCTCCACATGGCTACTTTTATAACTACATTGATTGTTTCATAGCTTTATTTTTGCGGAGCTGATTGGTCCGAAGAAGACGTTGACATCACCTCCGTAATGATAACTGATCCCATGTTACGAACATTCTGCGGTACACGCTAATATCAGATTTGAAGACTCACCCGATATTCCTTTATAACGAGCAAAACAGCGCCGTAATTGTAATGTAAAAACACTGTCGAGATTATTCTGGGGGTGTTTCATTCAGTCGCCGACATGCCTCGTTTCGAAGAGCAATCAAAAACAAGAAGTCAAGCTAAGAAACACAATCAGAATACTCTTACAATCGAAGCCATCAAACCTATAGATTGACATTTTATACATAAAGCGCTATTCTAGTTTTTCAAGCTGGAGTTTGAAGTGAATTTAAGTTTTGCGACCAATTTATGTGCCCATTTCTGTACGCATTGCAGATGTGTTGGAGAAACAATCGGTGTCGCCACATTGTCAGCATATTTCTCTTAATGAACGATGCCACCTACCAGCTACTTAGATGACAATTAGATGAATGAGACTTACACATTGCATTGCTCGTATTATGGTGACTACACCTAATGTTTTCATCGTAACCAAAAATATGGCTGCGGCGTCATTAACTTACAATCGTATGCATTTGCAAAATTTACCATGTATTTATCTTCTCCATGTAAGCTTATGTAGTAGGTTGATACACAAAAAGCGTTGACATGGCTTTCAAAATAAATGAACTGTTTCGCTCAAGTCATATGGATAACAACACTTCTGATTTTATTCGCTAATATGCACTGATTTGATGTTCACAGTTAGCACATCAAGGGGTCATACTTTCATGGAAAAGGGCTTGAACCATAGTTTGTTTCTGCAAAAGTTAACATAATGCCAAAGCACCCAATGGTTCATCCTATGAGAAGTATTGGAAATGTGAATCCGCTTAGCCGTATGATATCTTTCCTAGACACATTGACTTTCCTTCCCATAAACTGATGGCTATGCTCAACTTGCCGAAGATTGCGATGGTTGTGACCTTGGAACTGTTTGGCATTTGCTCGAAGTTGGTGACTCGAATAGTCTTAGCATGTATAGGGCCGTTATAATATTTGAACATTACCTCAAGCACTTACGTGCATTTAGTAATCTTCAGATATCATATTTATCCTAATCTAATCAACACTTTGGATGCCAATCAAGTACGCTCGGTATAGCGTCGATAAGTTGACTGGGGAATTACATCCCAGCTGTATAACGTTTTCATTCATTACTTCAAAGCATTATAAACATAATCTGGCGATATTGAATAGCATAATAAATGATCAGACATAACTGCTTTACAACATTTTAATACATAATATACCTCAATCGTGTGTCTTTATTTCGGTAGAAACAAAGCATTTATCCATGATCATATATAATGTCAAACACGCGGCTTATAGTTTCTGTACAATTTTAAAGCCAATTCATATATCAATCCCCATGTTAACTATGGCACTTTCTTGCGATCGAGAGTCATTCGACAGAAGTACTTCTCCACAATATCACTCCTGTTTTGGTATGTTTGCGACAAATTAAAAAAACGCTTAGACAAAATTCATTGCCATTTGGTGACGCAAGGGCAAACAACGTGTTGCTAGAGCTAATATTTCATGTTCGTTTTCATCAAAAGCGAAGTAGAACTGACTGGTGTGCTTAAGAGAAACAAAGGAATAATGCAATCACGAAGCCGGCTGCCTGGCAAATATTTGGGTTGATGTTAAGTATCGTTTTGACGCATCGACCGCGGCCTGAATATATACTTGCCTTGTGCACCTGAACAGAATCGACGAGATTCGCGATGTATATTACATTAGCAAGGTATCTTCGGTTTGTCAAAACTGTAGGTTCTGAATTAGACAACCATTTAATTGATCTTAAATAGCTGGCGTCTTGGTTTTTAAACATGCAGTGCCTTCAATTATTTAATGCATAAACTGAATCGATTAAAGATTCGTGTGTGTAAAAATCTATGTTGCAAAACAAGGCGTTCATACTGTGTACTCCGAACGAGAAGTGCATAAACACCGCTATGGTAATATAATCTACCTCAATTCAGGAACTGATGTACATTTTGAAAATCACCTATTGCATCAGAAATCCAGGTATTATTGATTTTGTTACCGTTTCGAACCTGCAATAATATCTGACATCCATTCATTATCAAACGCCTTACTAGCGTGTTTAACCTATCTGCTCAAAAACCCTGAAAAATAACGTTTTTGCCACGAACGTTATTGCAGCAAATAATTCACTATCATTCGAAGATGCTATACCCCCAGTGATTCAATTCTGACAAAAATGCTTGCATATAGAAATGTCAATTTGTCATTATGAGAGCCCGTCTGACTAGTCAGTCAGACTTACTGCAATTGTAAATTTCCTGTTCATGAGTTGAAGAAGATGGTTGCTGTCCCTGAACTGTCTACGATAACGCATACCTTCGCTATATATCGCCCTACCGTACGCCACACTAGATTGTCACTCAATCGAGTGACGAACTGAAAGGAGAGTATGTACAGTACATACGAAACTCCGTTGTTTGCGTGGAAATCTAATCCGCATTCCGACTTTTATTTCTCTAATACCATTGTGCTGCTCCGTCAGTTAGAGCCAACAGCCAACCCGAGGTGATTTTCTTAATATCCCACGTTGTATATGCTCAGCCACCTAAGACATATATAAGAAGCCTTATTTAGTCTGTTCATCAGCTTTCATATGCGTATTGGCTCTTGCTTTGTAAACGCCGGTCAGCAGATTGGCTTTTGGACGATCATATAGTTGAGATGCATTCAATGCAATTGACATCGACAACAACAAGACAATTATCGGTTTTGCAGCATTATGCAAATAGATAACGCGTTATTACTTCCAAAAGAAGACACACACATTTCAGGCCGAATTAAAAGACTGATATAAACCGGAATGTTGGGAGCGGTTGTGTGTATTATTGAGTTCATGGACGCAGGTCATCTACTGTTCTGAATTGTATTCGATCATGTATGCAGACATTGTTCTTAGATTATACACTGACAAAACCTATCTGTTGCACAGTGCAGCGGCATCGACAAAGTCAGTCGTTAAACAGGCACTTTCTATGCGGTCCATTTCACGGTACATATCACACTAAATACATTTGCGGTCATTTAAGGACTTGGTCACATATGTAGACAGGAAACTGCGTCAAATCAAACAGATTGAATTCGAAATCGCTTGGTTATATAACGTTTTAGGTCTGACACTGTGAACGATTTCGTAGATTGTGCCGACGAACTGCCTTATGAGGCCTAGGGAAATAGATAAAACAATTCAGTCGATTTATATCAATTTATATCGATGATCAGTGTCAGATTAAATTGCCTCGAGGGAGTTATTTTTGGAAAAGCATGTGAGGATTGCAAATATATATTTTCACATATAGCTGTCAAGCGGTCTACATATCAATGAACTGCGTGGACACATGCATTGATATGGTATAGCTTTACGACATTGTGATTTGAACATGATGACCGTCAAGCATATTTGACTTAGTAGCCCGAAATCGCAATTTGTAACCATGGGATGGTGAAGTGTGCTTTTTTTCGTTTTGAACGCTCAGCACTATAGGTTTCTTGATATTGAAAAAACCATTTGATTTGCTATTGTGTGATTGTAACGGGACTTAAACATTGTTGCGTTGTTGTAGCTTAGTAATTGATGATGAATTCAATCGATTTGAGAATAGAAGCATTTGCATTAAAGATTCGGCGGTCTTTGGAAGTTGCGAACGAATCTAAATTACATTCGATTTATAGTCCAAATAATAATCTTTATAGCACAGAAGTTAAATCTAGTTCACATCAAAAGTGCAAGTTTACGGTAGCTGTTGCGGATGCGTAAATGAATTAGTTTAGTTTACGTCATCTGAGATATATAAGTGGAGTACATTTTAGTTAGTTGGTCTGTTAAGTTAGTTTCAAGCCCTCAAGTGACTTACTATTGGTATTTATCATATAATTACCAATATAATCTGCTGAGAGTACATGCCATTTAAAGTTCCATCACAACCTGTCCTTCCATCCTAAGATTGTGACAGTCACCGGGATGATTCAAGGTCATTAACAGCAATTACAGATGCAATATATTTTTTGAAAGCACCGTTTGCACTCCGCGGTAATATAGTATTCACAACGCATCAATGCACATGTTGCATGTCGTATGAATCTAATGAGATGCGCGCTTTATAGCCCAAAAACCCACATTAATGTAATATAATGCAAGGCTTTCTTACTTAAATGTGTGTTTTAATGAGTGATATTTATGCTATCAACTAATACTAGAATAATACTGAAATAAATATGGGACACACTTATTGTGTCTATCATATCCCCAAATTGTTCATCGCGTCTAAATAGGCCGTACGGGCATAATATAACATTTGTAACGTACCGTCCTGGAGACGATGCCTTTTCCATGGAAGGAAGTAAATAGGTCATAAATTATCGATATTCATGCGGCAGCCACTGTATTCCTGTCTAAATAATCGTGGCTCTCATAATCTTCTGCTCACCAATATTTCATTTGCTCTAGGAGAGTGTGTATATTTTTAATCAATCATGGTCCTAATGAATAGGTATAGTTTGCTAACATAAAACGACAGTGGGTTTGCGCTCCAAAAACAAAATGCATAGCATGCTTAGATCAACCGTTTAGCTACATTAACTTGGGAAATCTAATAACGCAGTTACTGGATCTACTTGACTGATTAATGAATCTATAAGCCTTAACAAATAACACGTGACAAATGCGTCACCGCTACGGAATACTATTCATATCGCGTAATGCCTTAGGTTTATTTGATGGTGCATGTTCAATAGGACGATTCGACCCAAGCTCAGATTAACATGGAATATTGCTTTTGTCAATTATAGCGCTCCAATCTATTTGGATAGGATGGAACAACTAATCCAATATCATATCAACTAAACAATCATATAATTGCATGATATGGTCTCATTGACGGGTCCGACCTGTCAGGGGGACAATGATATTATTAAATGTCGAGGCCGCTAGAACCAAATATGACCAATGTGGTCGCAATAGCTACAACCCTCACTTCCTCTGCATATCCTTTCTGCGCAAGGATACTGGCCTGGTTCCGAAATGGATATGTATATTTTGGTATCTCAATGCGCAATCATGGCCTGCTGCAGTTGTATGCACATGGGATGTGTAGGCACCCTTTACCGAACGTAGTAGATAGCAGGCGGACGACGGATTTGCATGCATCGACGGCTTTGCACAAATATTCCCCCCCCCCCGCTCCAACGAAAGGTCAATTACTGAGTACTCTACTGTGAGTGTTATAATATTTAACCGAATTAAATGGCTTCTTGGGGTTTTCGTGGAGTAAAACCTATTCAAATAACATTATCGATCTCTTTTGGTTACCATTCACAGTTTTGGTTGCAGACAGTGTTCACGACCTTTTGTTTGCTTATTTCCCATTCTCTGGTATTGCTGGAAATGCTTACCGCATAGCCAGTGGAAGTGTCCCTTTTAGGGGAGGTACAGGCTCTACGATAGACCCGTGAACACCATAGACCGAGTCATACTCAACCGCAAGATGATTGTATGCAGTCAACACTTCAGTTGACTTAATGGGCTGTCATAGCGTTGTTTGCAACGGATGGTCCCATGGAAGTGAGCCTTTCACCCACATTCCGGGCAATCCACTTCTGTAAGTATGCATTCAACCATCATGTCGTCATGGGTATTTGAAGTGGTGTTTGCCTTATTTATTTCATAAGCAGCTGTTGCAAATAAATAACCTAGCTATTATGTTACGTTCATGGTACCCAATGTATTGATAGCGATATATATATATATATATATATATATTTTAGTTTTTCTTTTGAATATACATTCTGCATCGCAGATACATATCTGCGCATTCATCCGAGTTTCGAATATTGTATGTTTGCTTTCTTACTGGTAATATATATATATATATATATATATATATATATAGATATATATATGAGATATCTATATATATATATATATATATATATATATATATATATATATATATATATATATATATATATATATATATATATATATATATATATATATATATATATCATATATATATCTATTTATATATATATATATATATATATATATATATATCTCTATATATATATCTATATATATATATACATGCTTATCTCATTATAAAAATGCTTAAAAAACTAGTTTTGTCGCTTGACAGTATGAATTGTAACCATCATCCAGTATACATCGCGAATGCAAATATTGTTTCGCTAACGAATTCATTTTAGACGCTCATTTCGCTTTGCATTATTTGATGTTTGAGCTTGCAACGGCCATATATATTATATAATTCCATGCTGGCGTAAAACCCTAATTTGGCCATCTATCCGATTAAGCAGTGTCATTAAAAGTGAGCTCAACCAATCAAGTCTGACATAGCGTGCTTTCCTCATGTATCAGGGATGAGTTTGTGTACATTTACAGTTAATTTTCAACTATCAACACATATCCGGTTTTTTTTATTTAACTTGTTTTGACAGGTACATGCTCACGCTTACCCTTTTGTTGAAATTTATTGTAACCAATCATTCGGATTAGTTTCCTTATGTTGCGAAATATTTAAAACAATACGCTTCAAAATGTTATAATTGTGAACCGAAGAAAATATATTGTATACCCTGACACTTCCATTCCTGTATGGACTATCAGCAATCTTTGATGTTTCAAATTTATGACCATGCCACCATCTTTGAACATCTAATAGAACCAACCATTGCCTTCTTAATGACCGATTTAGCTAGATGTACGATTTCGTGGCGAATACCGATTATCTTGCCTGCCCTGATCTGCCACCATCTTTACCTAGCGTCAACATAAATTGGGTCTGCTTTTCTCTGGATGATTTTAACAATACCGCTGGCGTCGCGTACCGCATGCGCACGACTCGCACGTGGGTTGCAGCTGACCGCACAACCAAACCTAAAAGTAAATGTTCACAAGACCAGCGTCGTAAGAAAGGAAGGCGAAAACGATTACCAGGTCACCTTATGAAATCCTCAGGCCATTCTCAAGTACGGTTCTGCTTACGCGTAGCACGTAAAACGTTGGATATATAGTATATAGATGTTAATTGGGTAAAATACATATAATGTAACAAATCACGAGGTTATATCAATACGTAATGCAAGTAATCATGTAATAGCTTGATTGTCCAGCTCCTTTAACAAAATCGATGCGGTTGTGACTTTCATTCAAGTGCTGCCAGTTTATAGCAGACAAATTAATTGACAGCGGACGGCGCTCCTTTCTAGATAAGTGGCATCGAAAGAGCCAATCAAACTTATCTTCAACCTGACCAAAAACCAAAAAACCCGAAAGGATTTTCCGGAGAACATCCGCAAACAATCACCAAACATCCGGAGTCGAAGGACAATATATATAAAGGGGCTTAGCATAGAGCATCAGCTGGCGAGAAATGTCAATAAAATGATGAGACGTGGGGGGGATTTGCATAGAGATATATATAGATATATATATATATATATAGAGAGAGAGAGATATAGAGAGAGATATAGAGATATAGAGAGAGAGATATAGATATAGAGATATATATATATATATATAGATATATATATATATATAGATATATATAGATATATATATATATATATATATATATAATATATATATATATAGAATATATATATATATATACTATATATATAGGATATATATATATATATATATATATATATATATAAATATATATATATATATATATTTATACATATATGTATACATATATATCCCTATCTATAAATGTATATATATATATATTATATACATCTAAGGACAATATTTATAAAATATTGATTTCTATACATATATATATATATGGCGATATATATCATCTATAAATACATATAGATATGTATATATATAGATATACAAATTTACATATGTAAGTATCAAACAACTCATATCTCAGTTCAATCGTTCGTATTGGCACACCTTAATGATCATTTTTAAGGATGTCGCTGAAGCAATCACACCTTTAGTTCTGTTGCTCATCGGATTATCACACTGAGGTAAAAGGCGGATTGCGTTTGACTGACATTGTCTGTGCTAGCCATTACATCATAACTGCACATTATGTAAATGCTTAATGTAAAAGAGTGAATTTCAGTCTATACCAGCATCTGGCAGCCATTAAGGGGACACATGCGATTAAAGCCTAGAAAAATGCAAAATTTACATGTTTATTTAAGTGTGAATTACTGGCCAAACAACCATGGGATGGATTTTGATCCCTGCGGAGGTGCATAATCCGAAACGGTCCTGAATGTACGACACTTGAGAATGATGAGAGCCTTATAGCCGCACTGACTTGCTTTTTGCTCTTATATACATATTATTTGTGTTATATATATATATATATATATTTCACAACTCATATTTTCTCATAGGCAAACGCGGATGAGTTTAGTTCTTTGCTCATCGGATTCCAGTGAGGTACGTTGCGTTTGGTGAATTGTCAATGCTTACATCATAACTGCACATTTGTGTAAATGCTAAATGTAAAACTTAACGAGTGAATTTTACTGCTGTGAATTTCAGTTTATACCGGCATCTGGCAGCCATTAAGGGACACATGCAATAAAAGTAACTATGCAAAGTTTTACATGTTTATAAGTGTGAATTACTGGCCAAACAACCATGGGATGGATTTTGATCCCTGCGGAGGTGCATAATCCGAAACGGTCCTGAATGTACGACGCTTGGAAATGAAAAGAATCTTGTAGCCGCACTGACTTGCTTTTTGCTGTTATTTGTTTTCACGCATGGGACAAACCGAGTTTTTGTGAGTTAAAACGTTGGTGAATACAAATAACAATCCATGCTTTGATAATACACTTAGCAATACTATATTGACTAGCAGCATAATGCAATGCCCATTTTCTGCTATGTCAAGGAAATGCATATGACTATGTCACTGTTAATGGTGATCCATAGGCCTCGCAAAGTTTGACGTTCAGTACATTATAGTAGACAACACCACTTGACGTAAATAAGCATCTTATCGAAACAATGTACCTCAGAAATCTGAAAACGTGAGAATTGAACCAATGAATTATTATTATTAGCTCTGATTCGGAAGAGTGTGCAAGACATATTTACTTTAAAGATGTACATAACTCTGATAGAGCAGATAAGTCATCCAGGCTAGAGGAAATTATTTCCTACCGAACATTTAAAACAGTTGCTTTAGTGAGATTTAAACGAATGGGACATGTATGCATTCATCCACAGTTAATCATAGCGACCTCACTCAAACCAATGGGTCCTGAAAGCAAATTTAAAATGGGGAAAGAGAGATAATTTATAACGAGATATCGCTTCGGTAACCAAATAGGCTTTAGCCATATAGCACTGTGCGAAAGCAGTAAAGTATATCATATGAAACGTCAGGACAATGGCTTAGTTCTGAGGTTATTAAGTTGTCGTCACATTCAAAACAAGACTTCAGCCGAATTTGCTATTCATTATGAACTATCCATATTAGTTGTTTGTAGTGGCTTAATGAGCAAGCACATTTAACAGGCTGGTCATTCTACAGAAGTGCGAGTTCACACACAAGCACGTCATCAAGAACGATAATAACGCCCTTACATACAGCGGACACAAAGAACTATTGATGAATATCATTTTAATTGTGATGAATGCGCTAAACAAATCCCTCCAAGAGCAAACGATGTACAAATAAATATTTTGGCTCAAAAATAAATTTAACACTTCATCAATTTATATGACCATTGACCAATCTGATAGATGTCATATGCCTAAATACATTGATGTAATAATGGATCGCATTGCGCTACATTAAGGGTGTGTTTAAGAGTATATGTAAAAATATGACCCTAGGATACTTGTGCGCAGAGTCGTGTATATGCTGCTGGAACCTATTGATTATTTCACGCCTCTTTATATAACCTGCTTGTTAGGCCTGTCGCCTTAAACAAAATGAATTACTGTTCTGCACGCCATCTGTAAGGCAACAAAAACACAAAATAACCGCCACTATTAGGCGATTATGAATTAATGCGCAATTCATCTATCCTGTACCTATTTCAACTATGTCTAGATCAAATGGTATTTTACTGACCCTAGTTTTCTCAAGTGTCATGCAAACAGGAGTAGCAAGGGCACATGCACAACAAATGCACATACAGATAACACAATCTCGCCTTGCTTATTTATAAAAAAGCAACTCGCTGATATGTTCACGTGGTCAGTGTAAAGTACGGAAACGAATCGCATTTAACATTCAGACCATTTGACCGATACAAATCAACTTAATGCTTACCATCAACGGAGGACCGTTCATTTAAGATGGAAAAAGCGGTAGAGAATTATATTGTATCATCATTCATTGCACTAATGTCAAAATTTTGGATGGTCAGTAAAGCGCACCTGTGTTGCAAACATTTGGGTGGATATTTTTAATGAACTATGCAATAACCACCTATTGGAAAAGGGAAGCTTACATGTGGTGCAGATCACTGCTAATTACATTTCAGTATTACCCTCTATCTAGGGCGACGCATGTTTCTTGGGCACCGCAACCGAAATGTTTGAGATGTGTTTTACTCGCTTCTTAGATTCTCGGGGTTCCGTTTTCGCCTATTGTTAATGCTTATTTATAACATATGGTGCCTATACAACAAGGCAAATCGTTTTCCTTGTTTTAGGCTCAACAAAGACCATATAGTTGCTCTGTCATTTCCTATGGTACAATTTACCCTCAGCGCAGTACACATTGGGCAATCTCGAGCATTCCATTCTGACTGCTGGGGCGCTGCATTCATCTACTTATGTAAATAATTATCACGCGAGGAGTAGTGATATGGTATCCATAATGATTGAGGATTGTCTGTCACGTCATTTCAATGACAACCCTGTTTGCTTTATTGCCCAAATATGCAATTGGTAAATTATCCCAAATCAATTCACGCCAGTGTAGCGCGTCAACACACCATATTAGTTTTATGGACAATTGCTTTGACTGAAAGTACAACTGAATGTTCGTTTTCTACAACAGTTAATATGATGCCGAAGCGTCACATGATTGATCGTATTCGGAGCATTGAACCTGTGAATTCGCTGTGCCGTCAAATATTTTCCATAGACATAATGGCTTGACATAATGAGAACACTATGCCAAACCTGCCGAAGATTGCGATGGTTGTGACCCTCGAAACCGAAGCTGCATTTGTCGGCTTCAAGTAGACGACGCATCAAATCTAAGCATTTATACATCATATGTTTAAGTATGATGTTCACTTAACTAAACCAACATTTTGTTATGTCAATGCAAACACCTCACTTTAGCGTCGACAGTCCGAGCATGGACAATGTATCTCAGCATTATATCCACCACATACAAGTTTTGCGATTTAACTTAACTATGTGACAAAAACAGCAAAAACAGCTTTATTGAACAGCTAATTTGCGACTAACGCGACGGTTTCGTGTTTATTTTCTATTTCAGAATCCAACGAAATATACTTACATCGTAGTACCATCTGTCGTCAACCATCATGTAATATGGCATCTATGTGATGTCAGTGCTCCGTTTGCTCTGGGTCCTACAGCGGAGTTTGCCATTATACTTCTTTGATTTGAAACAATACTCTTAGTTTTAATATGCAAAATAATACCCTTAGAGACGAAACCTGCAACCCATAAATTATCCATTTTTTTGCTGTTGAATGTGTTTATCTGTGACATATCACACCTAGTTTAGACATTTTAGACACTAAGAGACGATATTCAATAGCAAAGTTAATTATCAGAAAACTATCTCCATATATGTCATTGAAGTGATCATTTATTCTGCAGAATAAACGATTATATCATAGAGAGCTTACATGTGTGTACAATAATGGGCAATTTCTACATACTTCTACACGTGAACGTTAGCAGTTCCGTGCGATCGAGAGTCGCATGGAAGAAGTACTTCCCCTCGAGGACAAGCTTGCTTTGTTTTATGTACGACTAAGAAGAAGACCGTGCATAATGATCGGCAAGTATTCGTAAATGTTCAGGTGTTGTATGTTGGGATCAAGTAAGTCGCTGCATGGTGTAGATCGCTTCCACTATTAATCACAAAATTGTTTGCTTTCATCAATTTCTGGTTTTCGGAATCGTCGTAAGAGCCTGAAATCGTGATCTGTGCTCATTTCATTCCAACTGAACTAGCATTAGAAACGCATTTCGCAAATATTGAATACCCTATCTTTGTGATAATGATTTCGGTAATTTAAAGGTTAGTAAATCAGTATTGCTATTTGGTAACACTCGTGCAGCATTCAAACTACATACAGGTAAGACGTATCTTGGATGTTGTCCGACCTTGCTAGGGAAATGCGAATGATTTGATGGCGTTGTAATTATTGAACTTTGATGATAATGTTTGTTTTACCCTGCTTGATCTGAAGATCACCGGACAATGTGATTATGAATGAAACAAAGCTGCTTGCAAAAGCTAACGCCAGGAGGGACAGTTCTGCGCTGCAATTATTGATCAGATTTCTTTTATGAACACTTAGTATATGCCACTGCATAATATGGCTTTATAGATTTCGCGGCCAGATTCCTGAAGCATGGTTGGAATAATCAAGGTAAATGCGATGCATGTATAACACATAACCCTTTCTTAGCGGATTGGCTGCTGACCGATCGCCTCGTTAGCGTACATGGCTGTTGGCGAGTTACTTTCATGTTGCCGATAGAATATGCATCGCGCAACCTCGAAATATGTGAATATATATATATATATATATATATATATATATATATATATATAGAGATATATATATATATATATATATATATATATATATATATATATATATATATATATATATATATATATATATATATATATATATATATATATATATATATATATATATATATATATATATATATATATATATATATATATATATATATATATATATATATATATATATATATATATATATATATATATATATATATATATATATAAAAGGCGTCCTGCCACTAGCATGAGCGCGTTTTCGTTAATTTGTAATTCTAAACGCCTGCCAGAAAATGGTAAAGCAAGCCAGGTTGCTTCGATGTCGCTTGCATTGTCCATAATACACCCGTTAAGGCATATGTAAAGCAAATTGCCTTCGACCATTTTCAATAAGGGCTTCGTTTGACGCGTGGGCGGGAGTAGTTTGAAAGTTGGCGGTTCCCTGTGGGACTATTTGTGGTAATTAAGTTTAGTGATTAAATTATACCCCTTTATCAAGTTGGATTAACCAATGCGGATGCAAGAAATCTATCTTTATAAGCATCTGCTAAGCACCACGTCTTAAGGTTCAGGGCCTAATGTTTCTCTTTGCAGTGTCCGCTTCTATACCAAGAACTGCAGCCTTTGGGACATCGCTAAAAGTGTATTGTCAGCCTACAACGGGGTGGTTGATCATTCAGAATATACTAAGAGAATCGTATGATTGCAAAAATTTAGAGCTGAATCAAACTAGGTTACAGACTGATGGCATAAACTGAATTAAGTGTTTTAACAAGGAGTTTTTGTATTTTGTACTGATTTATGACATCGCGATGGCTCCAGAGATAAAGCGATATTATATAAATAGTTTAGCTATATTTCGCTGAGAAGTACCTGAATTTACGTCGCCGTATGTTTTTCGAATTTGAATGATTCGTAAATAAATGCTGAATAAAAATAAAGCGAATATGTGAGAAACGGGCAGTGATGAACGGGGATGACCGCAATGCTCCCGTTAGGCGTCACATCTAATCCCGTGGCCCAGACTATCCGATGTCATTTAACAAGCCTCAAGGATGGTGCAGCATCATATCAATTAGCAAACTCAGCAGATTCGTTTCTGTTGTAGTTAAGTATTCTGCTCAACCATATAACTCCAAGATAAATAAAATATCACTTTGCAACTCACGTGTTTTATTCAGTAACCGGAAATGCACAACTGCGATATTGAAATGAGTTAGCCACAATTGGTCCTAGGTCAGATGGAAGAGTAAGCACTGGTGTCCATGGGCTCCTTTAATGACATTTTTATATGCAGGCATATCTATCAGAATGAAACTCCCGACTTTGTGTCCGTTTGAATAGCTCCCTATGCACAAAACTATGTTTTTTTGGCAGTGCAAAGTTATCATCATTAACGGAGGGTGCTAAAAGTGATATTCCATGTATTTTTTGGACCGTTATCCTGCGTTCAGTTATTAATGGTTGTTTTCAACACCAGCTTTCAACGCCGGATGATCCACCTCGTGATTACTATTAGAGCAAATCGTCAGAACAACATAATAGTTAAATTATCCTTCCATTTTTGGGATCATTTAAATCCTGATCAGCCAACGTGGAAGCATATCATTCCATATATCTGAGTGTGTTCTTCCTCTATTTGCGCGGGAACATCACCCCAACGACTGTCATCCACAAGCTTAGAGTAAAAAGTTGAATTGTTGTAGGGTATGCATAATATATCGAAACTCTTGAGGACATCACCACATGAAATGCCAAGTAACCTCAGTCACATGTTCTGACAAATACCTCTAATTCTATTATACAGTAGAGAGCTGTGTTTATTCTGAATAAAAGTTAATAATATTGGCGACGATTTTGCCTGGGTTACTCTGGCAAAATCACACCATAACATTTCCACAAAATAAAAACACGCATTCATGCCAAACATTGTTGTCATCAGATGTCCTGTGCAATATACAGTCCCTGAACTTTGTTACTGTCACACAATTATTGCTCCGCCAAAACCAAAATTATTAATGTAAATAACTACAATATTACATCAACAGATCTGTTATTATCCTACATGCATTATGTCGAAAATCATGTATTCTTGCAGTCATAGACGAATGTAGTGCATGACACTTTCAATCAAATGGGCGGTTTTAACAGCTGGAAGTGATGTGTCGATGCATCAATGATTTGTCAGAAAGCAATGAATGATTTGGAGATTTATATATATTGCTATAGTACAATGCTCACTGCTGACGGAAATTGCTGCCCTAAGTTGCTTAACATCATGGATAGAGTCGTGCTGTTTTTTTTCTGGGCCTTTAATAAGGACAGGTAATTATAGTAAGCGTACGAGAGACAGCGAGCATCCATCGACGTATAATTAAAAATGTAGAACACTAGCTCTAAAAGCCAATAGCTTTATCCTACATTTTTCCTAATGTCCAATTGCGTAAATACAAATCAATACGCTTAACGAGGTTCAGAAGTTTCAACTTTGGATGCGTACAGTAAAGGTCTGAAACTATAAGACCACATCTATGTTCTGAATGAACGGCCGTTAACGGCATCATATAAATGTATACTGCGACAAACACATAGTAGTAATCGGCAATCACATTTCAATGTAGCTACACTTTTGCAAGCACAATAGGCATGATGATATATTTAAACATTATTCATTGATTCGCAATGACATAATCTGTCACTTGCACAATGCAATTGCATCGGCAAAACCAGTCAATAAACAGAAACTTTAAATGCGGGATCTTTCATCGTAAATATCGCAATTAATACATGTGAGGTCATTTAATGCCTCGGTCACATAAGTAGACAGGAAGCTACGACAAATGAAAGAGGTTGAACCTGGAATCGCGGGTTGCAAATAGTGTTATTGGTCCGAGTCAGTGAAAGATTTCGTGGATTGTTTACCATTGTGTGCTAGTGAACTGGCTCATGAGGCACTTGAAAGATATTGAACAACTCGGTATATTTATATCGGAATAAATAAGACCAGTGCCTTGTGTAATTGTCCTCAAGGAGTACTTTTCGGATCAACATGCGAGAATTGTCACTAAAATGTTTTTGCGAATAGCTGTTGAATGATCAATATACCGTAAGTAAGTAGCGACTGCCAATTTGTGATCACATCTATTCATTATAACGCTACGATCCAATATCATTAGATATAGACAGAAAGCAACCATTTGAATTCAGCTTGTCAACTCAAGCTGCATTGAGCTTCTACCTATGTGTGCCTTTAACAGGCGGCAGGTTTATGCCAAGAGCATTTTGCATAAACGATACAGTATATCACAATAGCGGTATTAAACTTATATTACATGCATAGATTATGTACGTATGTATTTATATGTATATATATATACATATATATATACACTATATATATATATATATATATATATATATATATATATATATGTGTTAATGTTTCCATATATATATATAAATATATATACATATATATATATATATTTAATTATATATATATATAAAAGATATATGAATCAATACATATATATGTTATATATATATGTGTTAATGTTTCCATATATATATATCATATATAAATATATTCATACATATTTATTAATATACATTTTGATATATGCATATATATAATATATATAAATACAAATATATATATATATATATATATATATATATATAAACGTACATATATGTATATACATCTATATATATATATATATAATATATATATATATATAAGTGTGTAGTTTGGAAAGTATATTATGTATATGCTATATATATATCATGATTGTACATGGTTTATATAACTATAAATATATTTCAGGTGTTATATATATATAATATATATATCCGTTTGATTCGATATCTATATATATATATACCGCCAGTGTTTTATTTATATATATATATACCAATATATTATATATGCGCGCTCAAAGTAATTATCATGCTGTAGGTCGTCATGATTGTAGGTGGTTTACAAACTACTAATTATATTTCAGGTGTTTACCAATAATGATATATTGTCCATTTGATTCGAACCTCTCCCGATGAATGCCGCCAGTATTGTTTTCACGTGGAAAGAACCAAACCCTTTGAACTGCGCGCTCATAGCAGGTATCTTCTTACGAAATCGTTTTTCCTAGCATATTTATCTCACCCATATGTTCTTTACAAACTACAGATTACTTCCACGTTGCCAAATGTTCGGTTGGTTACATAGCAATTTTTGAAACAAGAGATAGTGAATAATCTCAATCAGCGACTTTAACTTTGCATTTAGCATTTATGTGTGGTCTGTTTTCAAAGGTAATATAAGTTTTTATGACTTACCTGCGAATAGACATAGCACGTGTCAAAGGCCGTCTAATTTTAAACATTACATCGGTATTGTTAGTTAATAAGGATAGCAATCTTCAGATACAGCATATTTACCAAACATAACATGCAACACTAGGATCCCAATCTAGTACGCTCGGAAATAAGTCTATTTATCAACGTGAGAATTTTATCCCAGCTGTATATGTTTTTAATTCACGACCTCAAAGCATCTATCCATCTCCGCGTTAACTATGGCACTTTCTTGCGATCGAGAAGCATTCGACCGAAGAACTTCTTCACCATATCACTCTTGTTTTGGTGAGTTTGCGACTTATAAGATGATCGCTCAGACAAAATTTATTGTCATTTTGTGACTAAAGGGTAAACAGCACGTTGCTGGAGAACTGACTCTTGTTCTTAAAAGGAACAAAGAAATGATACAATCACGAGGCCAGCTGCTTTGAAATCATTAAATCTTTGCATTGTTAATACCTCCTAAAAATGTCGAAAAAGCAGACCAACCTTCGTGTCATATAACAACTTGTATATCTATATTGAATGTTCCAAAGCTTCTTCTAGGTGTGCTGTTGCATCCGAAAAAGATGTAATGATATCTGACTTCAAGGTGCATATCACTTCTTCTGCTGCTTATCGCTGCATACAAAGTTAAAGGGTTTAACTGAACAAAACTGATTACTTGAGCTGTATGAATAACAATAGAGTGTATGTTTGCCTTTCATAGACGTCTCTGTACAACCCATTGCTTAAATACTGTCGTTAAATTATTTAACGCATAAATTTAATTGACTAATATGCATACGTGTTAAATCTATTTTGCCAAGCAATGTGTGCTCTATGTTTGCTGCCAAGAGATTCATAGACCCCACTATAATAATATAATCAACCTCAGCTCAAGAGCTGATATACATTTAGAAATCACCAATTGCTTCAGAAATCCGGATATGATTCATTTCGTTACCGTCTCAAATCTGCAATAATATTTGACATCCATCCATTACCAAACGCCGTGTCTAATCTATTTGATCAAATACCCTTACAAATAAAGCAAAGCGGAACTGTACAATCAGCTCATATATTCTGCACCAATAACATATTTGCTACAAACGTTATTGCAGCAAACATTTTATTATCCTACGATTTCCTTTATATCCCCGTGATTCAATTCTGACAAATATGCTTGCATATAGCAATGTCGAACTTGCATTACAGGAGCTCGTCGGCACTAGTCAGAGTGATTTATTGCAATTGTCAATTTCCGGTTCATAAGTTAAAGACGATGGTTGCCGTTCCTGAACGATAACGCATGCCTCCACTACATATCGCCATACCGTACACAATACCAGATTGCCACTCAGTCGAGTGACGATCTGAAAGGATAGTATGTGCAGTACATTAAGAAACCTTTCTATTTGTAAAAGTTTTCAGTTTAAGCCAAAAGCCAACCCAAATCCCAGAGGGTAAGGGTATAACGTTTATATCCTACGTCGTATATGTTCAGTCACCTTTGACATATATAAGAAGCATTATTTATTCTTTTAAAATCACCAGCTATTATATGAGTATTGGCTATTGCCATGATAATGCCTGTGTAAGACATCGCCTCTGTCCGCCAATTGGCTGTTGACCAATTACATAATTAAGATGCATTCAATACAAAGAGACGTGTTGACCTTGGTATTTGGTCTAATGTTTGCTTGTTGTCGCACTTAACGGCTTGACAACATCGACCGGCAGATGGAGGCAAATGCATTATCGGTTTTGCAGTATTATCCAACTATGTAACGCGTTATTACTTCCAAAAGGAGACCAATGAATTTCATTCCGAATTAAAAGGCTGTCATAAACCTTTAGCGGGATGTTGGGAGCGGTTGTGTGTTCTAATGTGTTCATGAACGCTCGTCATCTACTGTTCTTCATGTTTCTGAATTACAATCGATCATGTATTCAGACATTCATTATTCAATGACATAACCTATATGTTGCGCAGTGCAGCGGCATTGACAAAGTCACTCATTACACAGGCACTTTGCATGCGGTCCATTTCACAGTACATATTATACTAAATACATTTGCGGTCATTTAAGGACTTGGTCACATATGTAGACAGGAAACTGCGTCAAATAAAACGTATTGAATCCGAAATCGCTTAGTAATATACCGTTTAAGGACTGACACCAAGAACGATTTCGTAGATTATTAAACAAATTAGCTAGCGAACTGCCTTATGAGGCCTTGGGAAATACATAAAACAATTCGGTCAATTTGTATCAATTTATATCGAATTGCCTCTAGGTAGTTACTTGTGAAAACGATGTGAGTATTGCACATATATATTTTCACAGATAGCTGTCCAACTGTCTACATTTTAACAAAAATGTGTACCAACTGCCATCGCAATGATTCGAATAACGCTTGTCATCTTATGTTGCTCTGATCTGCCACCGAACTGTTCCTTTAGCAAGAGGTTCTGTAACGCGGAAAACGCTTTGCTTAACCATTATGAGTATCGTTCTTGCGTAAAGTGAATATTTTATTAGTAGATCGCGCCCATTATCATTAATAAACAGCAAATTTTGAAACTCTCTAAGATACATACACAGTCACCATTGAATATTCAAAGCTTAACTCAGAGAAAAAATGAGCCTTTATCAGTATCAACTCGTCGCTAATCTATCGATCACGATATCTAAAAGAGAGCCTTCTAATGTACACCAGTATGCAAACACAAAGCTGAATGTATGAATAATTGTAAAAATACAATGCTGTGAATTACTTGTATTATTTTGAAAATATTCGGATTTCTACACCTAATACATTAGTTGAGGTTTGCAGGCAAGACCACTTTACAGGGTCGATGTCCCGAGTTTGGATGGACAGTAAAGCAAGCGGTGTTGAGTCATTTCGGATGATACTTTCGGAGATGTATGCTCCATGTTATGAGGCACCAAGCTTCCATGTGATGTAATACACTGGTAATTCGATCTCAGGGTAACTAACCATTGGTGATCGACAATTGTTTCCATTCTTTCTGAACAATTCCACTCCTCTTCAATTTGTGTCGTTCACATTGAAAACTGCTCCACCGCACTGTTATTCGTGTGAACAGTTTTTAATGGATAGCAGATTTCCTGCACGTTCATAACAGAAATTCATTTACGGCAATTTTATTTTTGAGAATCGATATCACAAAAAGCCTATCGACAAAAAGTTAACCTAACATCATAAATATAAGTGTCGTTTGTTTGACACATGTTGATATCGCTTTCACACCTTTGTTATGAACGGAACATGGCACCGTAAATTGTTTGTAAGCATAATACACGCTTTGTAGATTTTCGTTGCGGCTTATCGTTCAGGTGCCGGCATTCCTCGGTGCCGAAAACCAAGCAGTTGCATTCGCATCCGTGGCCACGTTTTCGCTTAAAATCTATGTTAGTGATCACATATGTTTCAACATGCACATGTTCTTCACCTTGAACAAAACAAGCGACAAACATATCGGAGAATACTCGTAGTGACAGGCCAAAGTGATATGATGGTCGTGATTTGGCCAGTTAATGCTGTACAATGCGCTAACTTGATGTTATATATAACTTAATCAATGGTAAGGTTTCCAATAAAAAGCCAGAACCACAGCTCAAAATGAAGACAAATGATCCACATCTCAAGCCAGGAAGCCATCAGATTGGGCATGCAAAGAGTGATGATATGGTTTCTATAATGATGGAGGATTTTCTGTCACGCCACGTCAATAACAACTCTTTTTGGTTTATTACCCTGATATGCAACAGTTAACTTTTCCGAAATCAATTCACGTCAGGGTGGTACGTCGACACACGATAATCATTTTATGGCAAAGTGTTTCCATTGAATGTGTTTTTTTTCTGCAACAGTTAACATAATGCAAATGTACCACATGATTTATCGTATTCGGGGCATTGAACATGTTAATCGGCTAAGCCGTAACATGTCGTCCCAAGAAAGAATGACTTTGCTTGACAAACCTGCCGAAGATTGCGATGTTTGTGACCCATGAAACCGCTATGCATTTGTCGGATTCCAGTTGACAACACACAAATCTAAGCATTTATTGGGCAGACATAATATTTGAACATCATACACAGTGGTTACGTATCAATTACACTTAATTAATTCAACTCAAGTTTTGCGATTTATGTAAACCATGCGACAAAAGCAGTAATAGCTGCCATGTTAAACAGCTAAATTGGGACTATCGCGAGGGCGTCGTTTATATTTTCTACTTCCGAATCCAACGAAATTAACTTAAAATGTAGTCCCATCTGTCGTCAACCATTAGGTGATATGACATCTATATGATGTCAGTGCTCCGTTTGTTACGGGTCCTGACGCGGAATTTGCTTTGCAATGCCCTACACACAGCAATATACTTCCTTAGTTTACAGCAATACGCAGTCTAAATATGCAAAAAAATAAGCTTACAGACCACACCTGCAACACATGAATGTGTTCATCGGTGACATATCACACATAGTTGACACATCGTAGAAACTAAGATACGATATTCAATGGCAAAGTCAATAATCAGATATAACAGCTTTGATGCATCTCCAACTCTGTCATTTCGGTGATCATATTTTCAGCAGCATAATAAATTATGTCATACATAGCTTACAATTTTGCGCGCAAAAGCGCAATTCCTACAAATATTTACACGTTAACGTTGACAGTTCTGTGAGATCGGAGAGTCGCATGGAATAAATACTTCCCAACAAGGTCAGTAAAAAAGTTTGCATAATGATCGGCAAGTATATGTAAATGTTCAGATGTTGCATGTTAAGATCAAGTAAATCACTACATGATGCCTCTCGCTTCCTCTGTTGATCAAGCAATAATTTGTTTTTATCATTTTCTGGTATTCGAAATCGTCGTAAGATCCCGGGATCGTTATATGTTTGCCTTTCACACCTTCTAAACTGACACTAGCAACGCATATTGCACATATTGAATACCCCAACTTTGTGATAACGATTTCTGTCATTTACAGGTTAGTTAATCAGTATCTCTATTTGGGTACCACTCTTGCAACACTCAAACTACTACAGGTAAGATACATCTTGGAAGTAGTTAGAAATGGGAACGCATGGATGGCGTTGGTTATATTGAGCTTTGATGATAATGTTTGCCTTCCAGTGCTTGTTCTGCAGATCACAGCACACTGTGTCTATGAATCAAACACAACTGCTGACAAAAACTAACACCTGAAGGGAAAGTTATGTGCTCAAATACAATTAATCTTCGGATTACTCGTATGAGCAATGTTACTGCATAATATGGCTTTAAAGATTTCGCGGCCGGATTCCTAAAGCAGGATTTGAATCCTGCTTGATGACTTTTGTATAATCAACAGTTTTTTTATTGCGGCATATTTCGCATTGTTTTCGTTATATTGTACAATCATGCGCAAAATCGGAATACGCGGCCATTTTATTTGATACAGTTGACGTTGGGTCAATATTTTGAATTGGTCTTTCTCTATTGAAACAACGTAAATTGCATATAACTCTGTAGGTAGCGTTCGGTAAATGATTGTGCAATAATGAACTTGCTTTTACATTACGAAGTTGACCAAGGATAGAACAGCAATTGGTTACTGAAGGGCGAACAATGAATGCTGCAATTCAATATTTGTGTGCTCATTCATGATGATTTGCGGTGATAAGGGTTTATATTTGTGTTGCGCGGGAAAGCTTGTTATGTTCGTTTCCAACAAAAGCGATCTAGATCGGATAAGTGTGCTGCGGAAAAGGACAAAGTGATGATGCAATCACACAGCCGGCTGTAACCGCAGGTGGAAAATATAATTTTGGTCGGTCTATCATTCGATTGTTCTTAAATTGTAGTGCTCTAGGATTTATATTTGCGTTGTTCAAGAACAATGGCCGCCGCAGTCACGTTTTAGCTCTCACACTTGGTACGGCAAATAGTACGCCCGTACGTTATCCATTTTATTTAGGTTTGCTGCATACATCTGTCAGTGTAAGAGAAACTGATTGCGATTTTACTTGTTGTGACTCTCTCGAGAAGTGTTGTCAACGAACATCTGTGAGAGAAACACTATTGCACTGATCAATAACAAATACCATGTTAGGGTGTCGAAAGGTAGCGCGGTCTTCGTTTCACAACGTGACTTGCGACACTGCAGTTTGTTTTTAGCTGAGCTGATTGATCAACGACCTTAGTGATGATAACTGATCTCATGTCACGACTTTGCTTTGGTACATGCCAGTATCCAGTACTTGGCTATTGTAGATGCTGTGCTTGGTCGTCTGTCCGATTACTGCTTAGCAATGCATCATCGTTTAAAAATCAATACAGTAGAGAATACTAAACAACGCCCAAACTTAGCTTAGAAGTCTTACGCACGCTTTGAACCATGGGTTATTTCATTGAGATTAGAAGAGGGGTGGATAATATCAATAAATCATAACATCCAAATTGACAATCATTTTTGGTAATATAATGCATGAGCTATCGTTGGTTAATTGACGGTTAGACTAATGTATTGAGTACATTCGTTGACAAGTCCTGATACTGTTATCCATAAACAGCAATATTTTCTATCAATTCGAGGTCATTAACGTATTGTATCTAGGACAACAATGAGCAGCACACTCTTCCTTGGCATTGCGTTGCACTGAAACAAAGACAATATGCCTTACTCAGCGTCTTGGGTAAAGCAAGAGCTTTGTTTTTGTTATTTGTGTAGGACATATTTCGAAACAGAATAGTTAACTGTATTTATAACGTATCTTCCTTTCACATACGGAGACTGTAGCGTAGTCATGGCATCGGAATCGTAGACATGCTGGTTAAATAGAGCTGTTTAAGACTCGTCCTCGTTCATCACTGTCACATGCTCACATGGTTCTTCATTTTTGATTTTCTTAGAATTTACATCCGAATTTCTTAAGTGAAAGCAACTTAAGTCATTTGAATCATCGCCTGCCGCTGTATCTAATATTTGTGCTCCAAATTGCACGTCCGTATTTGCATATATCGATAACAAACCGACTGATGCTGGCATCGTTATCCACCTTTGAGCAATTCATCGAATATCATTGCTAACCTCGAGATGCCCATTACCACAAAGGTTCAGAAAGACACCATTGTTAATTCATCCTTCAATCTTTAGGTTAAATTAGAGCATGATCACCCGCCGTTTCAGCATCGCTTTCTATATATCTCCAGTGGTAACAATATAATTACCATATTTGCTCACTTTGTTATGACTATTAACCTGTAGTCTTACCTTTGCAACAATCATAGTGAAGAACACAAGATTGAGTTTGCCTCATTGTACCAACTCTGCTGCCAGACAAACTGAAAAAAACTTGTGCAAGACACTTCCTCTATATGTGAAGTCCATTGTCAACTTGGTCATCCATTAGAGCTTGGTTACTTTACACACGAGATTTAGTTAAACGCTCCAACACTCGTGTCATAATGAGCTTGGTAAAAAGCTATTGATAATCAGTAAGCTATTCTCGTGGAATTGATATATAAACAAAACGTTATTACACAACCTTCAGAGCAACAGTGAGTTTCGTCCCACCTATGATTGCTTTCGGTCGAACAGAGATAGTTTTATAACGGAATGATGTATGAAGGGACGATTACGACAATATAAATATATACATATATAAATATATGTATACATATATATATATTAATATATATATATATAACCATATATATATATACATATATGTATGTATATATAAATATATATATATATATATTTATATCTATATATATATAAATAAATATATGTATATAGAGACATGCATGTATATAAATATATATTTATTTTATATATATATATCTAAAAGATAATCTCCCTATATATATATATATATATCTATCTATATATATATATATATATCTATATATATCTCTCTATATCTATATCTCTCTCTATCTCTATATATCTATCTATATATATCTCTCTCTATATCTATATCTATATATATATATATATATATATATATGTAATGTCTAAACTGCACCCATGCCGTGCTCGGTGCGCGAACATTTTCAATAATGCCTTCGTTGAACTTGAATATGTGCGTGGGCGGAAGTGATTGGAAAATTGGTGGTTATCTTTTGGACGATTTGTGGTTATTAACGAGTTAAATGATTAAATTATGATCTTTCATCAAGTTAGGACAGCTTTTGCAATGCGGATGCAAGAAATCATTCTCAACAACCTTCTGCTAATCAACACGTCAGAACGTTCATGGCTTACTGTTTTGCTGTGCCGTGTTCGCTTCTATACCAAGAACTGTAGTCTTTCGGGATATCGCTCAATATGTAATGTAAGCCTGTAAAGGGATGGTTGATCATTTAGACGATGCTAAATGAATTGTATGATTGGAATAATAAATGATTTAAAACTGAATAAGACTAGGCTTAAAACAGATACCATATACTGAATTGATTTATTTTGAAAACGTTTCCATGTTTTGTGCTGATTAACTCGGTGACTCCAGAGATCAGAGACATTATATAAAAAATAGCTCTATTTTACTTTTAAACTTGCTGAGATTTACGATGAATTAGAGAACTGCATGTAATTACTTAGATTAAGGTTGTGATTTCGCGTAGACGTTATCGTACGTTGGACTTTTTCAACTTGCACTATTTACAGATCCTTATTTACTGGGTTTTATCTTGGCCTCATAGGAACATTGCTATTTTCAAATGAAAATCCGCATCCACAGCTGCAGTTACGGTAACAAAACACATCACACGTGCTGCAGCATTGCTGAATTGTAGTGAATAAATTTTGCCAGATTTTAAAGCACGAAATACGACTTTGATAAATCACTTAAGTCGTTAAGGTACTATATACGGCTTCCAAATACAAACGGTTCCGGTTTTATGTGGAGTTGGATCATATATTTGCACTAGGACACACGAAGCGTAGCCTATGCCTGCCGTTCGATTTGATTGAATGTAAATTGGAATAGTCTTTTTGTTGGCCATTTCGTACCATTGTACGTGATTGCAAGAAATTAGGTTCAGCCAGTGTACTATCATTCGTTTTCGCTGTACTTTGACCAATGTTGTTACTTTCAGTTGAGACTAAAAATGGATTTCCAGCAAATATGTTGATCATACACAAATCAGGTTAATGTCAGACCCATTGATAAGAGCTATATTGCACACAGGTCTGTCATAGAATAGGACATCATAGGTTAGAATTGTTATAAGCTTTCCTTCGATTAGCGAGATGTGATGTGGTTGAAAGCGTTTCCTAGTCGGTTATATTATGATGCATCACTTATTTGAGTCATATTCGGTCTATATTGTTTTGCAAAACAATCCGCAGGCGATTTCTATGTGTAAATTAAAACTCAGACCTCTAAATAATTTAAAAAGCTTCGTATGAACACAAGATAATGTTATTTTGTACTCGCGGTGTTTAATATGTAGGCAATTTTTTAATGTCGCAGGGACGCAACAAAACGGCCCTATTGTGTCATACTTGGACCGTTAGGGATCAAGAGGACCCAAACGACCCTTCTGGACTGAATAGCATCCGTAAGAAAATTGTGTGACTGTTTGAAGGGCTTAATCCCGTGAGGACCCCGTGTCTGAAAGTAATACATGCTCAACTCTTGACCAGAAGCTCTACGAGTCCCTAACTAGGCAAAACAACTGTAGGGCTTGCAGGGTTGTGGCCCGAACAAGGCCGGTACACAGCACGAAGACATCTCATTGACAGCCGTTAAGTCTCATGTGACCCAGGCATTACCCGGAGCTGCAGTGTTCCGAGGGGTTTGTGTATGCCGGTACGGTGAAGTACGGACTGCGCTTGGTTGATGGGTTATTCAACCTGATTATGAAGCACGCAATAAAGAAATGATAACAATATTTGTATTTTAACTTTGCAAATGTATAAGATCAATTAACTTTACATGAATTGCCCAGCCAACAGACACAACATCTAACTTCCGTAATGTCAAAAACATTGATAAATCAGCTGAGGTAATGCACAAAACTGTTCTTTGTCTGTGTACTAGGCAACTAAATACAGACAATGGTAAGCATGAAAGTCTTATTACGATTAATAATATCGCATAGAGCGATGACGACATCATAATGGCGTGAGAGTGTAAGGTGATATCAAGTGAATAGGTTATTGCTGAGCCTATTTACCAACGTTTATCCGTCGACAGCTTGAGTAAAACGGAGCTTACTTTTACTGTTATAAAGTTTTAAACAGGAATGTATGCTCGGCAATATATAGTCGGTTTCATATATTATGCAGAGTTCCAAGTATACCTCTAGGAGTCTGAAATATTCGAACACTTTCTACACTTTCTAATAACACATTGTCTCATCGCATAAAACAGCTATGTATGAAGGCTCTCGTAGAATACAAGGCTGTATGAATATGAGCAGTGCAAGTAATCATATGCTTTTATTGTTATTTAGCATGACAAAACATTAATTAGTTTGTTGTGTCACAACTGCCTGATAAAGTCAAGATGATATTTAGGTATTAATTGTTGAGTTCGGTGCCCATTCACATAACTCTTTCCTGAAATACGTAATCCGGTGTCTTTTTTCGGGACCCACCGCAACAAGATTAAATATGATTATGAAGTGAACAGCTTCTAAGCCGGTAACCTTTGCTGGGCTTCACAGCTACAGAACAACCAGTACCATATATATTTAAGGAAGCAAGTACATTAATACCATGCTTAACTAGGAATCATTGGATTAACTATTGAAAGTACTCTGCACAGGTCGCAAAATGAAAACACACATCGCCCATAACATTATGTACATTCAGTTTCTTTTCCCGGATGATTTCCAATGGATAATTTTAAAACATTGTACATACTATGTGAAAGCAGAACGATGCATTGGCATTGCATCACGACGGCGGCACATTAGTTGTAATTATGTCGGTGGCATATATACATTCATATGAATTATTAACTGTGGCTGTAAAGAAAAAAGTGACATCAACTTTGCAGGCAGAGAATATATGTGCACATTCATTGACATAATTTTTGGTGATTTTTTGTCGCCCGGTTTTTTTAAGTTGCTTCTCAATAAAAAAATTTCAAGCAAACTGTCTGAGATCAAAGCACGTCACGTGTTGTCTAGATATGAAGTTAGAAATTATAATCCTTCTCTGGCCACGCTACATTGAGCAAGTCGCAGAATGTTAAAGACTAGGCCCCGCAAACGTGATGTGAACAGCAGCGAAATAAGTCAAATAACTTTGATGTATTTACACGTGTATTTAAGTACTTTTTGTAATCATATTATGATATGTATTCCAGTTTCCACTGTGTGATGATTACAATTTAAATGCTCCTATTTTCGAAATGCCAATTTCTATGCCCAATACCGTCTTACATAACTTCGAAGCCAAAAGGTAATTTTTGGCGCCGTAGCAAATAGCTTTACCATATGTGCGCTATTTAAAGTTTAATAAGATCAAAAATTTTGAATACGCAGTCGAACAGCCAATGACAAAAGCACGGTGATCGATTAGCTTTGGACCGTTACCATTGATTCAACAGTGCAAAAACCAACCAATCCTTATACTACGGCCGAACGTTGCAAAACCTAGACGAGTGGAAAAATCTTGCTTATCAAACATCAGCAAATCAAACGTCTGTTTATCAGAGCGGATTACTTTGTAAACCGCTTTCCAATTTGAGCTAATATGATCGGCATGCAGGAGCCATGGCGTCAATAACAGCCACAGAATGATCGTTAGGACGACAACTGCAGAGGTCTCGAGGTAGTGTGCGTATTGCGAGTGGTGCTGGTCGGGACCATTTCAATTCATTTATTACGATAATGAATGGGTTCCTTTAACGAAACATATACACTTTTCTATCATAACCACTGCTTATTGATCAAATACCGAATGCACTATTGGACGAACCCATAACGACAAGTTGTTTTAATTCATTCACAAAGGTGGATTTGCCGTAATGTAGGCAATAAGCTAACTACCATCATAAGCATGGGTTCCCAATTTTGTAGTTTATAGAGTGGATGTATATATTTATCCTACGATCACGCATGACATTTTCCGGACGGCACACGTACGCAGTTATGCCAAAGAGCATGTTTCTCGGCTAATTAGGCGCACTCCACCTGACCATGATATGGAAATGCTCTGTAAGCTAGCCATGGCGTGTGATAATAATAGGAAAAATAGCATTGTGAAACATTGACCGTTTTTTATTGCAGCCATAAATATGTACGGTTATCACTCAGTGATTGGATGTGTGTCTCTTAAGCGAGATAAACTCAAAATCGAGAGGTCATTTTTCTCAGTAAATGATCAACAACTAGCAAAGTAACGAAAACCATTGTTGCTGCCCTTTCGGTTCCATGCTTATTCTTTGAATTCCATTGATAGTACAAGACATTTGATTATCAACTTTAAAGCCCACGGTGCCCTGTGCATGCAACAGAACCATCAAAAACCGATTCTACCCTTGTGCCAAACATTTGTACCGTAACGAATAATGTTTCATGGTAACATAAGAGCAGAGCTGAAAATACAACGCAATTCCGGAACTAGGCCATTGTCCTCGCTTCAGAAATGAGTATACAGAGGATGCAAAGTTGGTAGTTACTTTGGCTATATTGGTCATTTTCGGTTTTAGCAGCCTCGTACGTCACCTTTATAGCACCCCTAAAGTGATCAACCATTTGTTATACCTCACAAGCATCTTACCAGTGACCAATGCAGACTGTTAGGCATCGTGGCAATGATACAGTACCCGCATTATTTATCCTAGTACTCTCATATTAGCGAGTTTCTTTCAACGATGCTCGTCTACTTGATGAAACTATATCCAATCGAAAGTCTACTTGTCTATGTGCTTAAATTTACGACTGCCTATTTTGTTTATGCTGAACAACCAAAAATCCGAAAAAATAAAAATTTGAAAATATATTTAATCGAAATCATGTACACATGGTAGCCTTTAAAGAATCGCAAACTATTTCGTTGAATCTTTTGATCTTGCAAGTGTGTCGTTTATTGTGTATCGATATCAAAGACAATGTAACCATGACTATAACCCCGGAATCGGTCAGAGCAAAACTTTGACTGTATCGTACCCTTAAATTGTTATTCAGCTAACAGGATGTTGTATTAGCAAAGCGTGCAACAGCAGGGTAAATCGTTTAAGCCTATTTCTGTCCAAACTGCTTGCCGGCAAAGTGCCGCCACCCTGGCGCTTGAGTCATGTATAATGACGACGCGGCACGATATATCTGCGTCAGCAAAAACACAAAATAACAGCAACAGCCAGGTGATTAAGCAAGAGTGCACGCTTCTTTGTGCTTTATTCAGCTATACACCAGCGTGAAGTGTGCCTTACTGTTTCTTCACAAGGCCAATACAGGGGTATAGGTTTGGATCCTGATTGCTTTGTCCAAGGGATCGGGTTATTTTTAGATTCGGACAAACGAAAATTGTTTTCGTCAATGACAGTATGGGACCGAAATATGCACAACTACATAAGCGTTTATATTAGTTTCCACCATTCGGTTTCTATTGGGGAACAATATAACATTAGCAGCATAGAAACCCTGAAGGGAACCTAATGGAATTCAATGGTTACCTAAATGAACATGTTGGCGAATTATTTAATGATATTCATAAGGCTTATTTGGGCACCCTAGTGATTATCAACCATGCAGTGCCAACTCTATTTCGTTACATGAAGTATGCATGGTCTATTATTAGGGATTATCGTCGTCTAGGCTCGCAGTTCAGGCGGTCGCTTGTTAATGATGTTAGGAGTATATTTTATAATTTAATAAGTCAAATATAGTTAATCAAGAAAACCTAATAAGTATTGAATGCAATTTCAAAATTGGGTAATAGAGAAATTTTATATAGAATCATCACATCGGAGACATAACAGGCTTTATGTCACATAGAATAAGGCGAAAGCAGCAGAGAATAGGATATGATATGAAAACGTCTAGGTAATGGCTTATTTCTGACGATCTTTGTATTCACATTGAATTCTTAAATTCAGCCGATTTTCATTAATCATTATGAATAACCGTAAATATATGGTAGCAGTAGTTTAAATGGCAAGCATATATCATATGCTGGTCATGGAGCAAAAGTGAGTGATGCGAGTGTGCGAACAATTTGACCATGAATATTTATGTTAAAATTGAATTCAACCCTTAATAAATGTACAGGATGAATGATCAATATGTTGAACAAATGTGCTTTCTAAATTGTCAAACATTATATAAGGGTGCCCTAGTTTGGAGAGGCGGGAGTGATAAATTTGCATTGTTCATGTACATTTCATTGGACCAACACTAGGCAACTATCGTACTTTCCAATGTATGTATTCTCATAAGCAATGACATCTAGTTTATTCATGTTTATCTTAAGCATGTCAGCATATCTTGCCATTCAGCCGAGATGCCTGCCCAAGCACTACATCTTGATTGCCATTTTTGTCAGGCTTTACAAGTATTTGTTATGTTCTGCGGCACGAGTACGAATCTGTTCTCCGTATCGAAAGTGGATGTTTTTAGTAGAATGTAGACAAGGGATATGCATATTCTATGGCTACCAAATAATTGAAATACGGGTTATCACGCACCCACTCAAAGTCAATATATATATATATATATATATATATATATATATATATATATATATATATATATATATATATATATATATATATATATATATATATATATATATGTATATATATACATATATATATAAATATATATATATATATAAACATATATATATATGTGTATACATACATAATATATATATATATGTATATATATATAGTTATGTGTATATATATAAATATATATATAAATATATATATATATGTGTGTATATATATATATATATATATATATAATATATATATATATATATATATATATATATATATGTATATGTATATATATATATATATATATATATATATATATATATATATATATATATATATATATATATACATATATATATACATATATACCTATATTGATTGAATTATCATATTTGTATAACCTGAAAAGGAACACAGATCAGAGCGGTACAATAAAATATATGCCATCCGTAATCTAAGTTACCAGCAGCAACGAACAATATTATGCCCTTTCTCTTAATAAGTCATCGTAAAAAGCGTTTGTTACAGTCACAATGTTGTTAAAATAGTCTCGCATATATAAATCGGTCATGAAAGTGTAAGGTTTCGAAAATCACACACATTTTGTCAAATGTTTGCAGGAAAGTTAATATAACTATGTATGAGTGAAACAATGCAATTCATGGTTATATTATGAATTGTTTATTTAACAGCCTAACTTAAGACATATGCACAATTTACTGTGACGAAGGTAATGTTAACTGCGCGAATGTCGATATAAAGTGCGACGTATACTTTGAAGAACCTTATATTTTACATACTTAATCGCCTAACCGCATGTCCGGCTGTTTTACACAGATACTGCGTTTCATTAGATAAGCAGCTTTATCTATTCTTACAATATACACAGTGACTCATATCTGTTGGTTTTGATGCATGACTTAACTTTATCTCCAACACATCATAGTATTCACAACTAAATCAAAGCTTGATTACTAGCTGCAGGTGTAACAGTATCAAGACGAAGAGAACAAAATGCTGACAGATGTTTTCAGACATTAATAATGCATTCTAACCTTTTTCAGTAATATTGCTACTGGCAAAATATTATAATGCTTCATCACACCTCAGGGGATGCGATCAATTATACATGATTCATACTCTTAAATCTGCTCACGTTCTGTAATTCAGACGTAGACCAGTATACATGATCTCAACTTCTTTTGTCGTCTAGAAAATGGTCACTAACAGCTTGTCTTTTTTAAAGCCGCATCAGTAAGTGTTTGAGAATGATCCACGAAGTGTCTTTGTGTCAATGTTACAAATAACTATTGCCGTTAGGCATACTGTTGTTGCGGTAGGTTCTGATGAAAAACAAACAGGCATATGTGGCAATTTCTTGCTGTAATGCTTTGCTGATTTTTAGCTTGAATATTTGCGTCTTCTGAGCCGGCACAACACGTAACTATAACATATTTCATGAACAGCATACAAAAGTCCAATGAGTGACTGGTGAATTATCTTTAATTTCTAGCCGTTGCTCTGGCTTCTGTGAATCTAAAGGCCATCGATGCATAACATTTGAATGCCACTATCAACAGTCAAAGACAGCCCTCTGTAATGAACAAAACCGTACTTTGAACTACAACCTCGAATCACGTTACCGAGTGAACAACCTACGTGACTTAAACTAACCTAATACACAAAGAGGAGCAATTGGTTTATTGTGGCTCGCATTAGAGTTATCGTAATCCTGTCGTCTAAACTCGCGGGATAAGAAGACTGCCTATATGTGTTACCGGACGCGAGTGCTATTTTCGCCATCATCATGAGACAAATATACCTTATATTTACGTTGACTAGAGGATGAACTTAGGGCGGTGCCTGGCAAGATAATTTGCTACTCACCACGGTAACATCATACACCTGGCGGCATTTTTTAACGGAGGGAAATTGGTGCATCCACCCGATTCTATAAGATGATCAAGAATGATGGCACGGTCCTAAAAAGTAACATCAGAGATGGTGGTGATCCCATAAAATAATAGAAAGATCAGCAAACAGAATAAATTGTGTATTACTTTTTATTTCATTATCAGATGTAATGCAGACAATATTATGCGCCAACAGAGAAAACTGTGGGTCAAGTGAGGTGAATGCATTCTAAGCAAATATTTTAACTTCTATATGCAGTGACTCCTTATAATCTGACCTCAGTAGCAATGAATATATTTGAACGCTTTCAAAAACACAAGTAACATAACATACAACACGTCGGGCATTTAGAATCGACGTGTAAATATAATCATCCAAATATCTTGGCATTTAGAATCGACGTGTAATATAGCCATCCACATATGAACATGTCTGTCACGTCATGGATTTATGTTTGTAAGTCAGCAAAACCACTTGGATTTTGTACACGAAGAGCCAACACATTTTAGTATTTGTTTGAGCATGTCTGATCAATTAGAGCTATTTACTCGCACGAATAGCTAGTCCGTTTGCACGAAGCACGAAAATACTTCTCCCTTCGCATTGATTCCCGCTTCCACGAATTCGGATTAGTCCCCAAGGATAACACAATCCGTGCGCATTCAATACTATTCCGTCCCAACGATTAACCAATGTTTCACAGGCAAGTGCATGTGCGACGACCATATCCATGTGAAGTACAAATGAAGTGATTACAGTAAAGACCTCCCGCTGAGGTTTAACAATGTTATGCTCACGTGGGTGATATTGGGAGGAAACACGAGGACGCAGAACGTCAAGCGACTTTTCCCAAAGTTTTTAAGCTACCGCAACAGACAGCACGCTAGGGTTCTGACTGGGTCTCATTCGTTGCCGAGAGTCAGATCCGACAAGTTCACCTCCAGTGGAGGTTCATCAAATTCCAATTAAAAGCGGTAAACATTAAGGATGCAAATAATCCAATGAATTTGATGAGCAATTAACAAAGCACTGTCAACAGGAAAATGTCATAACTTATGATTTACAAGGAATTGGGCGCGTACAGACAATAACAGCGTCGTTAACGCTCTTCGGAGCAAGGTAAAATCCCTTAATGTTGCCATATGTTCTAATATACCGCACCACTAACTCGGGTAACTGAAACAGATGGTTTCCGTTTACTAAGTAGAACCCTGTTAAATCCAGCGTTGGTACCAACGTGACATTTTGTGGTCATTAGCATAAGCATGGAGGCAATGATTCCCGATATACTGACAAGAAGCATATGCGCTAAAGATCAAACGCCCTGGTATTTGGATGAATCGATAATATTGCTGATAACATATCCTTATATCATCCTTGCTCTCTACCAAGGCTATTATATGTCGCCATAATGACGCGGACAGTAAACCTCGTGTAACAACCCCATATGGCCTACTCTAAATATCTTGATATTTGCATGTGGTTCTGAACAAAAATATGCGAGAGAGTGTGTGTGACTTAGGTGCAGCCTGCTGGGTAACTGTTGATTCCTTCTACCAGATCTCACTAAATAACTTATTTGGAGTGCTGCTGCAGTATTTATTCTTGTACGTTTATGAAAAATAACTTAAAATCGGATACATACGTTGGCATGTCGTTCGTATTTCGTCAAACGCATTAATGACATAAAATAACAAGTTATTGTGCTTACGAAAGCGATCAAATCACAGTGTAAGAGCGATCTAGTGTCGAATATTGTATCATCAAATATGATGGGGGCAGCTGCAATGCTGAATTAGTTGTACTGATAGAGACGTTCGTGCTGATTTGTTATGGCACATATAGCTTTCTCTGTAATGGACACGTAGAAGAATATAGAGTGAAGGCGACATCTTGATATGAAACATAAGTAGCTGTCTCTCATGGACGTCTTATTCAAGCTATGTAACCTTATTGGTTGTCATTTGAATGAGTTGTTAAATGTAGATTAGGTAGGCCAATTATAGGGAATACGTAGATTATGTTCACTTATAACAGCAACAAAGAAAATTCACGTGTAATTTGCCAATCAACGCGATGATACAGGACTTTTGTTGGATATGGATTATTGGGAGGCTTCGACAATTTTGTTTCAGTGCCATTGTCTACATGTTGATTATCGTTAATACAAGCTCGACGACAAAGACTCAGTCATTCCAATAAATACTTAAGTATCAAAGTGTTCTATGCGTTGGTAACTTAGGCAAAAACTTAAGCAATTGCTGGTAAATTAACCAGTTATTAATTATAATAATAGCATTTATTTTGCGCACTCGTGGTACAGACATTTTATGACGATCAAGTTCAGGTGCAATCATTTAACAAAGCGTGGGGTGCCATTATACTGTGCAAATAAAATTAAGTAGAACATTGATATCGTCTTGAGAAAAACCGGGAACATATTCACCTTCACGGGCCCTACACAGTTCTTGTATTGAGTTAACAAAGTTCAATCTTTCTTGATCAATGTTCGGTGGAAAAATCTTGCTTGAAATATCATTAAAAGTAATGGTCTGGTCGTAAATCGTAGCAGTATTTAGATTAACGATACTCATAATATATCTTATATTACTTACGACATTCGAATTACTAAAGGCACATAATCGGCTAACCGATGATGTGCCAAGCCAAGCTAGTAAAGGAGGGGTATGTAAAGACACTGACGACCGAGATCACTAGCATTATTCAACAAAAGTTCGGTATCAACAGTTTAAGCTATTGTCCTTTGCAGCAGTGGAGGCACCATCTCCTTTTCCATTTAAAACACACCGGCAAAATATATATGCAGCCCCATGCGTTGATATATTGAACATTACTGTTGCCAGATGGAGTCAAAGCGTGAATCGTTGTGGGAGACATAATGTGAACGGTCGTTGAGACAATCCTCATTAGCAATGATATTTCAGCGAATTCTCTCGTCTGCTACATTGTACAGTAACAATGATATAACGTGGAAACAAAATCGAAGTGCATGGCATAACCGACTGGTCATCATCCGGTACCCGGATTTGATAACATGAAAATGGCTACAACACAATATGTCATGCATGGGATGGTTGTAGCTTAAATTACAACCATATAAAAGTATTTGTTCAAAACATATTCGAAGAAGCGAAATCCTACAAATGAACGCCGGGGATTGATAGCATTCCTTAGCATTTCATTTATACTTACCAAAAACACCCAGGTACTTTTCAATGCATTTTGTACATTCTTCTGTGTTTCTATGCATATTCATTTTCCTGGAACAGCGAGTGAATTAAATAATTTACCTGTCACAAATTTGTTACTGACGGTAGCTACATGATAATTATCACTAGATTTCACCCTGATCTTAATGATCTTTTTCTTTACTGATGTAAAAGTGCATCTGCAATGCGTATACACATAGTACGTATTCATGTTATTCATTAAGGTATATTACTATATCTTAACTCTCGATAACTTACTGTAGGATCATGCATTTGAGAATTACTTTCTATTAACATAATAAGTGGTTCTTCAATTGACTCAATCGTATATGAATCTTTAGGATTTCACCGCCACTGTTCTTCTTGGCATTCAGGTCGCCACAAAGGAGTGGATGCAGCCAAGGTTTACCTGAAATGTATTATACGCGCAATGCAAATGTAATTTGCCACACGAATATAACACTTCCTCCGATATCAGCTTGAACAATCCTATAATCAAATGTCTTTCCGGTATTGAGTCACCACATCCAATATGTCACGAAGATGAGCTACAATTTCAAAAGGCATAAATTGTGTGAATGTATTGTTCATTAAGAATGACACATTGTACAGGTCTACAAAACTCACTGTCCTTACACCATTCGTCTTGTGAATCGACGATGTCATCCAGATTTAGTGGAAAGGGATAGGACCCCTGAGGCGGCAGATTCGCCACTGATGTAGGCCAGCAATTTATCAACAGTTCATAATGCAGCTGTTGCCTAACTGTTCTAATGGCTCATGCGTTCTTATGAAATCGCTTGTGCACTATAGGTGACCAATGACCAATTTTTGACAATACGGCACTATACCGGTCGCGATGACGTTAATATGACCTTGAGAACATAAGAAAACACCGATATATCGTACCCTACCCAGATGTGGTAAGGTGCAAAGTGTCATACAGTCCCCATTATTGATGCAAGATGGTAAGATGCAAAAACCTTGATTAAATGTAGCAAAGGCTCGTTTGATGCAAAGGATATAAAATTACGTATGATTGAAAATATCCCTGTCGTCGTATTATTGGATCACATATCATAAAAACAGACAGGTGTTCTTGAGGCGGCAACACGGATATCACATGGTTTGCAACATACCGAAACTACATGAGAATTCAACAAACCTATCACCAATGAGTGAAGTTGTTTACTGTTAGCAGCAATCTCTAATGTTGCGACAACAACTTTAATGCCGTCCACACATACACAAGATTCATTAAATCTTCCCAAACTATTGGTTAAAGACTTGCTTTGTAAAATGGCACGTATTCCTGAGCTGCTGTTAAGTGCTTTATCTCTCAACGACATCATCGTGGTCATGGTTGAGTGAAACACCATTCACTTCTGAGGCCAAACAAATTATAGGACTTCATGCCTTCATGACTTAGTTACTGTTGATTCACATTTTCCGTATTGGCACAAGATAGCAGTGCTGCACATAATACTAACTTCACTTATCCATCCAAAGATAGATATTGAAAGCAGCATTGCGATTAGTGTGAAATCAAAAATGCAAGGATGCTCTACATTGTTAATCGATAACAAAATTGTTTAAACTTTTGAGCATCTCACCTTTACCTGAATTGATAATGAATCAGCTTCGCGCAACCAATTCGTTCAACAATAGCAAGCAACCGTAAATTTATGTCATCCAGGGGTGTGCCTCAGGTATTACATATCCAGCATATAAATCGAATTCACCATCGCGCGACTAGCGACGATTCTTATTGCCTTTTGCGTTCGGTTTTGCAACATTTGTGATGCATTATCAACATGATCTGCCAGCCACCGCGATCTCATCTTCGTTCTTGATTTACTGATAAATCTTGCGCTATATTCTCAATAACTTATTCAATTTCATTCTCGTTTCAGAGCATCTCTTATTTCCTTATCTGAAAATACAATTCTAATCTACCTCTTCTAAGATCAAGTCACCTATATTACTATGTGATGGAGCGACAGCAATGCGTCATTATATTTCATTGTTGTTGAATATCCAATTTCAAGCGAATTTAAGCTAGTACATATAACTCATGTTACCAATATTTTCTGTGCTGTTTTCGGTATTAATGGGCCCTTTCAGGTTTACTTCCTGTTGGTTGCGTTGAGGAATTGCTTCTCAAAACAGACGTATACAATTGATCTTTTGAATCCTCGATGGAACAACAAACACAGGTATGGGTAAGCAATGTGGGACGAGGGGATTTTGCAATCAACTATCTCAATGCGCTACGTGTCCATGCCGAATATGCATTTATTGATAGAAATGCAGGGCAATTAATATCTTGGCCGCCTGTTCAATGTTCCTGCTAATACATTACAGAGCTATTTCACATATGTTGCTACACGATTCCGATTATAAAGTTATCCGGCTCATATGAGATCTCTGAGCTATCATTGAATAATATGAGCGCTACTCTTTGAACTAGAGCGATTCAATAATCGGACCATTGCTTTCCTACATTGTATGTCCAATTTCATCTATACAAGAGCCAATATCATAATCTGCTTATAGATACAGTCCGTTTATTCAGCGATTTGAGTGACATTCGCCAATTTCAGATTTTAAACGGTGATATACGATATCACAGGGGCAATGATTGAGTTCAGTTTATTGCGTGTGTCTTACCTTTTCGCCCTGCCTGTTTCCATCTGAACCCTTGTTACTTAATAGGTAATTGATTGGGAGAGAACAATCTGAGTACCACGGTGTGCGATATACACTCGGCTATTCAAAATGAAGTGAAACGGTAACCCCCTCCCCATGCGTCAACTTCAATAAGTGTAGCGTATTGAAGCGAGATCAAATAGTCAATAGATATGTTATCTTCTTATCGACGGCGCATCATGTATTATGAATGGATGATTCTCAATATATATAGTCAGATTGCCAACCCCTTGTGGAAGTTGATCCATATGACTTGTGGTATATACCTGCCCAGTATTAAGTATATTAACTAATCTGTATTCCTTGCCTGGTATCGAAGTATCGGAATCTTACTGATGAGCAAGCATATTTGTGCAGTCAATAAACCATTCATCCTTAAAGCATATTCTAAGCGCGAAACAAATTTCATGTAAACACTGACGTAATGTTTATTCAACAAATTTACTGATATCAGACGTCAGTATGCGACCAATTTAGCCTGGGTGGTGCTCTGCGACATTAATGGCTAGTGTAATTAACATGTGATATCACCATTTTGAATGTATACTGCTATATTGCCAATAACATATAATCATCCCGATGGTAACGAGTACTTGTGTCAGTTACAGGTATTCTAGGACAAGAGTAATAACACAGCAATAATACTGTATTGAATACAGCTGCACGCCCATAATGGTAATGTTTAATAAAATTACTTTTTAATGATATTCACAAGTTGAAGAGATCACCGTAAATAATAATCCTAGGTTACCTCGCTAATGATTCAATATTATGTACTTTTTTTGCAACAGCTCATCAGAGCATAACCGGCCGATAAGTAGAGTTCAAACCGCGGAACGATTTATTGGCAGTCTATTTACAATAATATAATAGTTCGGTAACTTTTTGCGGTATAAAATCAGATAAATGCATGGAACGTTTAAATGTTTTTTTGGCTAAAAGTAGTTTTCCTAAAATCTTGATTTCACTGTCTGCATAGCTCAAGAATCCTCTCAGTGACCTGTGCGACAAATTAGAAAATCGCCAATTTAGTCGCAAGAGCAAACCACGTGGTGCTGGAGATGATAACTCATGTTCGTTTTCATCAAAAGCGAAGTAGAACTGACTGGTGTGCTCAAAAGGAACAAAGGAATAATACAATCACGAAGTTTGGCTGCCTGGCAACTATTTGGGTTGATGTTAAGTATCGTTTTGACACATCGTCCGCAGCATGAACATATGCTAGCATTGTGCACCATAACAGAATCGATAAATTTCACGTTATATATTGCCTTAGCAAGGTATTTTCGTTTTGTCAAAACTGTAATTTCTGAATTAAAACACCATTAAATTGATCTTGCATTGTTGCGGTTTTTAAACATGCAGTGCCTTCGATTATGTAATGCAAATGTTGAATCAATTAAACAGGTATGTTTGTAAAATCTATATTTTGCAAAACATCGCAATCATTCTGTGTACTCACCGTTTGCTGCCATGAGATGCATATACATTATAATATAATCAACCTCAATTTAAGAGCTGATATATATTTTGAAAATCACCAGTTTCATCAGAAATGCAGCTATGATTCATTTCGATGCCGTCTCGAACCTGCAATATCCATCCATTATTAACCGCCTTACCCAGCCAAATAAAGCCAAGCGGAACAGGACAATCAGATCAGATACTCTGCAGCAATAACATATTTGCTACAAACGTTATTGCAGCCAACATTTCATTATCTTACGATTTTGCTTATTACTCCAGTGATTCTGACAAATATGCTTGCATATAGAAATGTCAATTCGTCAGTATGCGAGCCCGTCAAACAAGTTCTTATTGAAATTGAAAATGTCTTGTTCATGAGTTGAAGAAAATGATTGCAGTCCCTGAACAGTATACGATAACGCATACCTCCACTACATATCGCCCTACCGTACGCCATACCAGATTGTCACTCAATCGAGCATGTATGGTACATGTAGAAACCCGTTGTATGCTTGAAAATATAATCCGCTTTTCGACTTTCTCTTGGACTGTTGTGCTGCTCTGTCAGTGAAAGCCAAAAGCCAACCCTAATTACAGAGACCAAGGGGATATCATTTATATCCCACGTTGTATATGTTCAGCCACATTCGACACATATAAGAAGCCTTATTTAGTCTGTTTCAATCACCAGCTTTTATATTGGCCCTTGCTATGTTAACGCCTGTCAGCAAATTGGCTCTGTACCGATCAGATAGTTAAGATGCATTCAGTGCAATGGAAATTGACATCATCCACTAGCGGACTAAGGCAAGTGCATTACCGGTTTTGCAGCATTATCCAAATAGGCAACGCGTTATTACTTTCAGAGGGAGACATACATCTCAGGCCGAAGTAAAATACTATCATTAACCTGTAGCGGCATGTTGGGAGCGGTTGTGTGTTCCATTGTGTTCCATTACGTTCATGAAACCAATTTATATCATTTAATATCGAAGACCAGTGTCAGATGAAATTGCCTCTAGGAATTTGCTTGTGGAAAAGCATGTGAGGATTGAAAATATATATTTACACAGATAGCTGGCCAACGGTCTACATATTATTAAACTAAGTAGCAACAACCAATTTGTAACACTATCTATTCATTCCAGAAAACAACCAAAACATATCGTAAGTAAGGACTGGTCGTAATCAGTCAAATAACGCTTGTCATCTTATGTTGCTTTGATCTGCAATCGAACTGCTCCTTTAGAAAGAGGTTCTGTACTGCGGATAACGCGTTGCTTATTCTATATGAGT